>CM060259.1:24765065-25340065 GCA_030684275.1 Acipenser oxyrinchus oxyrinchus
TTTCTTTTTTTCTTATTTCATTCAATAAAATCAATAGAAATCAATAGCAAGAGAAACAGCGGCACATTTCGCCGTTTTGTTTACATGCCATTTAGTAGCAATGAGGTGCAATCGTGGAAATCAAAATACAAAACGAGTCAATGATATGACAGCAGTTCTGGAAAGATTTAATAAACCAATCAGTGTGCCTCAAGACACTCATGATGACAAGTCGCTTTTGAAAAGACTGAATAATTTCAGTTTGATGATAATGAGTTATCAGGTTACATAACAGTACTGTATCCGCTGTGAATGAATCGCTATAGGTGTCAAGAAGGTGTTCTTTTAAGCAAAGTTCCTGTTCCTTTAGCTGGAACATTTACAATGGGAAAAATCTGTTTCACCCAAAGTGTGTTTCCTTAGGCGAAGTGCTCTTAGGAGGTTCCATGGAGACTACTGTACATGTACAGTCAGAATCTGCTAACTTCCAATTGACAACTGCTTCGCCATATTGTCACAGACACTGGACTGGCGCCAGAAACGTCTAAAAGTAAATATCCTTCACCTACAGTACTGGAGTGTACGTTAAGGCTGTTATAGTTCAGATTTGATGTATTTTGCTGCAGTGTAATTTTATCTGGTGTGCATTAAATCTGGTTGCAATTTCACTCCAGACATTTGAGTGTTGCAAAACTGCTGTGGCATGTTTTCTACCATCTTCTACCATTTTGATATAATTTTTTATGCACTCAACGAAATAAAGTTTCTGCTCTGTCAAGTAATTCTGAGCACGACCCGCCAGCCATGGTGTGCATGATGTGGGAAATCTGAGAAAACCCAGCAGAGCTAAATCAAATGTGTGTAAAGTGCCTCACGATCCTGGACTTGTTGAACTAGTAAGTATGTTAGAAATGAAACAGCAACAGGAGCTTGAGGAGCTGGTACACCCACAATTCATGCAATTCATGGAAATCAGCACCCCTAGCAGACTGAAAGCCACCAGGGAGATAGAAGAGGGTCAAAACAGCTGGGTTCAGGTAGGCAGAAGCAGGGAAAAAAAGAAATTTTGTCAAACACAACCACCAGAAATCAAAACATCCAACAAATTTTAGCCATTTCAAAATTTAGATGATCAAAACAAACATCAAGAGAACGAAAGGAACAACATCCAGGACCCTTCTAACAGGCAGCAAAAAGAAGGGAGGTCATGAACACAGCAAGTTCAGTTCGCAGTTTGGACCCCCTTACTACAACAGTGTGCTGCCTTCCAGGAGCCTCTGTCCAGCACATCACTGGGAACGTGGGCAGGCTCCTAGAACGAACAGGAGACGACCCGGTAGTAGTCGTCCACATCAGTACAAACAACATTGGAAAAGACAGACCAAGATCCCTGCAAAACAAATTTAGAGAGCTAGAAAGGAATTTAAAAGACAAGACCAAAACAGTGGTATTTTCTGGGATACTGCGAGCACCTTGTAAAGGGGCATTCAGACAACTGGAAATACATAATCAAAGTGCATGGCTGAAATCGTTGTGCACACAGGAAGGCTTCATTTTTTTGAACATTGGAGCACATTCTACAACAAGCACTATCTATATAGGCGGGACGGACTGCACTTAAACAAAAAGGGAACCAATCTACTCAGAGAAAGGATCCTTGAGGAGGTTCAGAAGCATTTAAACTAGAAAGGAAGGGAGGAGAAAACAAAAAAACAGAAGGTAGACCACATCAAAACAAGGGCAACAACTCAGGTAAGACATCCATTAAATGTATTTATCTAAATGCTAGAAGTCTCAGAAACAAAATGTTAGAACTTGAAGCTACTGCCCTAACAAGTAACTGTGATGTGATAGGAGTTACAGAAACTTGGGGTAGTGCTATACATAAGAAATACAGTGCTGTGAAAAAGTATTTGCACCCTGTCTGATTTTCTGCATTTTTGCACATTTTTCACATTGTATTTGGTCAGAATTTTTTTGTGGGTTGTTGTAGTATATAGAGGGAGTCTGAGAGAAAATATGACACCAAAGTTTGTTGCTTCTTTCATTTGTTTGGTGTGCAAGGAATTCAAACATGTAATCTTCAGGTGTGAAAAAGTTATTGCCCCCCCCCTAGTTAATTCAACCCTATTAAAGGGATAATTAGGGTCAGCTGTTTTAGTACTTTGGTTAACAACCTGGCCTGATTTGGGCCAGCCCTGCCCAATATAAATCTGACTAACTTTGGCCCTTACCATCAGAGTGAAGTTGTCAGCACACAGGTTCTAGAGGCACATCATGCCACGAACAAAAGAAATTCCTGAAGACCTCCGGAAAAAAAGTTGTTGATGCCTATCAGTCTGGAAAGGGTTACAAAGACATTTCTAAGGCTCTGGTGCTCCACCGAACCACAGTCAGAGCCATATTGTCCAAATGGAGAAAGTTTGGGACAGTAGTAAAGTCAGTACTAAAGTCAGTGTTCATGACTCCAGCATCAGAAAGACACCGGGCAAAAATGGGATTCATGGCAGAGTAGCAAGGCGGAAACCATTGCTCACAAAAAAGAACAACATGAATGCTCGTCTCAAGTTTACCAAAAAGCACCTGGATGATCCTCAAGAGTTCTGGAACAATGTTCTATGGACAGATGAGTCAAAAGTGGAACTTTTTGGCTGACATGGGCCCCGTTATGTCTGGCAAAAACCAAACACTGCATTCCACAGTTAGAACCTCATACCAACGGTCAAGCATGGTGGTGGTAGTGTCATGGTTTGGGGATGCTTTGCTGCATCAGGACCTGGACGCCTTGCCATCATTGAAGGAACCATGAATTCTGCTCTGTATCAGAGAATTCTACAGGAGAATGTCAGGCCATCCGTCTGTGAGCTGAAGCTGAAGCGCAGCTGGGTCATGCAGCAAGACAATGATCCGAAGCACACAAGCAAGTCTACATCAGAATGGTTGAAGAACAAGAAATTTAAAGTTTTGGAATGGCCTAGTCAAAGTCCAGACCTAAACCCTATTGAGATGTTGTGGCAGGACCTGAAACGAGCAGTTCATGCTCGAAAACCCACAAATGTCACTGAGTTGAAGGAGTTCTGCATGGAGGAGTGGGCCAAAATTCCTCCACGGTGCTGTGAGAGACTAATCAATAACTACAGGAAGCGTTTGGTTGCAGTTATTGCTGCTAAAGGTGGCGTAACCAGTTATTGAGTATAAGGGGGCGATTTTTCACACAGGGGCATTGGGTGTTGCATAACTTTCTTGAATAAATAAATGAAATATGTATCATATTTTTGTGTTATTTCTTCACTCAGGGTCCCTTTTATCTAATATTAGGTTTTGGTTGAAGATCTGATAACATTCAGTGTCAAAAATATGCAAAAATGCAGAAAATCAGACAGGGGGCAAATACTTTTTCACAGCACTGAAGTCTGGAAGCCCAGGTGTTAAATCTGGATGAAGAAAACAATGGCGAATCAATATGGGCCACAATAATGGACAAAAATTCAAAGGGCATAATAATAGGAGCATGCTATAGACCGCCTGTAACAGGGTGAGTATGTATGTATGTATTTATTTTTTTATTTAGTTATAGAACGGGGTCTCCCCCTCTGCCCCTGTGTCTCATTTGTGTTATTTTGTATTTGTGTTTTATGATTTATGTATTTATTATATAGGACAAGCGAGGTGCCGTCCTTCAGGGTTTTGTATTTGTTTTGTATTATTATTATTATTATTATTATTATTATCGTTATGGTTTATTTATAAATATAACGGCAGAGCCGTTTTGTTATTATTTTGTATTGGTTCGCAGTGTGGATGGGAATCCCCATCCACATTAAAAACCTTGTGCAGAAGGTGACCATCTCCCAAGTTAATTAATTGTTACCTGGTCCGACATTGCAATTTTCAATGCAGAGATAGAAATGAACATTGCTAAGGGGGCTAAAACCAATTCCAAAATGTTTTCCCAATATTATAACAGCAAGAGAACATTCAAAGAGGAGGTTAAATGTCTCAGAGATACAAATGGCAAAATCATAGACGAAAAAAATAGCAAATATATTAAATGATTACTTTTCACAAGTTTTTACAAAGGAGGATACGGACAACATGCCCCACATGTCGACCTGTTCCTATCCAGTTTTAAATAACTTTAGCATAACAGAGGAAGAAGTGTTGAAGGGACTAGGAGCTCTTAAAATAAATAACTCCCCAAATCGCTAACCAAGATCATGCAACAGTCTCTTGACACAGGGGTTGTACCGACAGACTGGAGAATTGCAAACCTAATACCGATCCACAAAAAGGGAGACAAAACTGAACCAGGTAACTACAGACCAATAAGCCTGACTTCTATTGTATGTAATCTTATGGAAACTATAATAAGATCCAAAATGGAAAATGACCTATATGATAACAGTATCCTGGGAGACAGTCAGCATGGTTTTAGGAAAGGGAGATTGTGTCTAACTAACCTGCTTGATTTTTTTGAGGCTGCAACATCGACAATGGATAATTGCAAAGCATACAACATGGTTTATTTAGATTTCCAGAAAGCTTTTGACAAAGTCCCGCATAAAAGATTAATTCTCAAACTGAACGCAGTAGGGATTCAAGGAAATGCATGCACATGGAGTGGTTAACATGTAGAAAACAAAATACTGATTAGAGGAGAAACCTCAAAATGGAGCGAGGTAACCAGTGGTGTACCACAGGGATCAGTATTAGGTCCTCTGCTATTCCTAATCTACATTAATGACTTAGATTCTGGTATAGTAAACAAACTTGTTAAATTTGCTGACGGCACAAAAATAGGAGGAGTGGCAAACACCACTGCAGCAGCAAAGGTCATTCAAAATGATCTAGACAGTATTCAGAACTGGGCAGACACATGGCAAATGGCATTTAATAGAGAAAAGTGTAAGGTACTACACACAGGCAATACAAATGTGCATTATAAATACCATATGGGAGATACTGAAACTGAAGAAGGAATCTATGGCGATCCTCCCAGTTCTTGTTAGCAATGATACCATTCACAATAAAATGCTCTTTACCTGCCTACTCTGGTTCTTTTTCACTGGTCTTCCCTCTGTGGTCGACAATATCAATTTCCAATACTGTGCTCACACATTTAAACAAAATCTCTATAGACTATAAGAAATTTCATCTGGAATTGAAAGCTGTGCATTTGTATTTGTTATGTACTGGCAACCATAACTTAAAATTACTTATAATTCTGACCCCACATCAGTTGTTTTTCTTGACCTGTCATTGGTACAGTATATACAGGGTGTTCTGTAGAAAGCATTTGTTATGGGATTTTTCAGAACAAATACCCAGGTCCATGTTTTGTACCTGGGCCTACCTCTCGTTTATACCGAGTTGTAACCTTTAAAGTGAATGGCCAATGAAGCTGCCCTTGTAATGAGGCTATATTTCAGCAACCAACCAACTAATTCAGTTCCCTCAATCAAACTTCATGGGTCATTCCTTTAAGATGTGGAATTAGTCTGGTTGCTCTTCGCTGGACTCTCTCCAAGGCTCTCTCTGGCCGACCTGGTGGACATTTTGAAAACGAGTTAATGTTTTTAAAATGCCCATGTACAACAATCTCCTTAACAATCCTATAATACTGTGCCTATGATGGTCTAGGAAAACAACAGCTGTTTTGGGAGCGCAGGGGTTAATTATCCCATTCAGAAATCAATAATGCAGTAAGAGGACCTGGGTGAAATTCAACTCTTGTCTTAATTGTCGTTTGGGTCGATTGGTCAGATTGTAAGAGATATGAAGGATGTTGGCCCTGAAATAGAAGATGGTAAATTTGGCCTTCTCATCCATTGTTAAAGCATTCTAATACAGTGAGTTTATAAGTGATGTGCATTATGTAAAGCATCTCCCAAGGCATTCTAATGCGTTTAGAGGTACATACTTTTGAAAACGTGCCGTTCTAGTTATCTGTGTGTTTGGAAGCTTCTGCTTTTAGCTCCTCTAACTTCCCTTTGCTCTGGTGCTGCTATTAAAGCTCCCTTTATCATTGGCAGGAGAACAGTTTTAAATGGTTTCTGATGTTTGTTTTAGGTTACAGCTCCCTGCAGCACTAGATCACAGCACACACCTTCTGGCACAGAAAGGAACGGAGCACAGGGTAACCTCTCCTCTGGAACTGAAGTACAGTATACATAATCTGGGCTCTCCAAAACCTTTTCCCATTGAGGGTCCAGTACTCTCAAATAAAACAAAAACTAAAGGTCCCAGAGCAAATTTTGTGGGTTCAAATAAAGTACAAAGTATTAATGTTCTGGTACACAAATCTTTTTTTTAAATTTTTTTTTTTAACAGAAACCAACACCAAAAGCCACAAACTGAACTTTTTTCTGTCTAAAAGAAGGAAGAACAAAAATGCATAGCAATAGAATACACAAAATTCCATGAAGATCAAAGGGCAACCAACCATTCTACTCAACCAGGCAACCCCCCTCCCCCTCTTAATATTAAAGGAGACCAGATTTTTAAATTCATAAATTATAATTAATTTTTTCGTCTCACTTAAAACATTGCCTATATTTCTCTACGGAGTTCCCCGAACTATCTAACTTGCTTATTTAATATTACAAACTATGCATGCTCTGCTATACATGCAAAAACACTAAGCTCTAGGAAAGTCTCAAGTGAAATCCAGCTTTCGTTACATTTCTTAAAACTGCATCAACATAATTAATATCAAACTTAACTCGAGAGGAGCTCACTTTTTAAAACATATTTAATACAATCGGCTAGTAGTACAGAGATTTAAATGAAAGCTTTATTTTTCTCTATATTATTCTCTATCTAGCTACGGTAATTTGGGAAAAACAATACTGATACCCAACATCGGAACTACCATTAATTCTGCCAAGAATTAACAAGCAATCAGTAGACCCCTAAACCTAGCAGTATTGTAACATCCGTATAGACAAAAAGACGGCGAAAAAAAAAAGCCATTAAACTTCTCAGTTGTTTTTTCTTTCAAACACAGTTGCTTATGCTTGGGAAGTAGTCAGAAAGAAAGCCTGAAATGGATTTCAGAAAAACACACAACCGGACACAGGCGGTCACGTGAAGGAGGTGCAACTCAGTGTAGGGTTCAGTCCTTCGTTCCACTCCTTTCCAAGATGTTTTCCAGTTCTCCACAGCGGGAATTACAACTCAGAGTATGTGCCCGCCAACATTCTGAACATAACAACAGAAGAAAGGTTACAAACGAGAGGAGGCCATTTGGCCCATCTTGCTCGTTGGGTTGTTAGTAGCTTATTGATCCCAGAATCTCGTCAAGCAGCTTCTTGACGAATGAAAGACTAACCTGTATGTTGAAAATCGGTGGGAATTCAAGCTAGTGCACGTGGATATGTAACTGTTTTAAACCCAGGTATGTTGTAAGACTGGGGCCCTGTGCTCAGCAGGGATCGTCACTGGCACTCCTTCTTTCATATATAAATAAATGACCTAGACAAGGGGGTAACTAGCTGTGGGGAGTTAGTGACCCAGGAAAAATTAAAAGATTTTGACAGCTTACAGAACTGGCAAATAAAACTGAATGCTAATAAATGTAAGTAGTGTTAATAAAAGCAAAAATGAAGGATTCAAATAAAGGGGGGTACTAAATTATGAGGCTCACTGCGAGAAACATATCAGTGTTGTAGTGACTGTGTGGCAGGGCAAAAGCCCTGCCACATAGTGTGTGTGTGGGGGGGAATGTAAGGTTCCCCAATTAGGGGAGTGGCCACATGTATACAAAGGAATCAAAATGCTTTGTTTGGGAGAGGAGTTTGGGGGTGAGTGTTTGTGCTGTGATTTATTGTATTGTTTTGTATCTGTAGTGAAGGCTAATGCTCAGCCAACACATTATTACACATTATTATTTTGTTTGAACATTTTATTTTGGCCCTCGTGCCAGTTTATTTGGTTCCTGTTTTTGTGTTTGTTTTGTTAATAAATACACGCACCAGTGCTTAAACTGCAGCTTCCGGTCTCTTTCCTGCCAGTAACAGCCTGGGCCGTGACGCTACCCTTTCACAGACTGATTAAACAGAATGCTTGGTTATATTACCAAAAGTATAGGGAGGTTATTATAATTAGGTTGTATTGTGCACTGATGAATCACATTTAAAATACTGCATTCCATTTTAGTCCCTGCCTTACCAAAAGGGCATTGCTGCTCAGGAGAGAGCAGAGCAAAGTGCAGCTACACTGATCCCTGCCCTGTCTGATTGCTAATGACGGTCTTTCTTGAGGTGGATAAGCCTTAATGGGCTGAATGGCCTCTTGTTGTTTGTATCTTTGCTGAATACATTTCTTGCAATGTTAGTTAATATATTTAAAGATTGGTCTCAGCACTATTGAATAGTGCTGTCTGCACAGGGGGAGGGGAGAGTCTGCACGTTTTTCCCCAGGGAAGTACATTACAGTGCTGTATTATTTACTGATGCTCTTGTAATGCATTATGGATGTGAGTCACTAATGGGCATGTGTTTTCATTGTGCTGCTTTCTTTCTGTGTTGAAGTTGGGATCCTGGCTTTTTGGTTTCTCTGATAAGGAAAACATAAAACACAGTTGTGCAGTAGATTTTGATATCCCCCTTTTAATGGTTGCACTTATTCCAGTGCCCAAAATGGCACATCACTCTACAGTAATTAGACTTGACCATAATATACTTTTAAGCTCAGCACAGAAACTCAGACCAGAGGACATGGTAGGAAATAAAGTGTTGGATAGGAGACACTTCTTCACACAGAGAGTGGTGAGGGGATGGAATGGGTTACCTAGTCATGTTGCTGAAGGAGACTCTTCTTCACACAGAGAGTGGTGAGGGGATGGAATGGGCTGCCTAGTCATGTTGCTGAAGGAGACACTTCTTCACACAGAGAGTGGTGAGGGGATGGAATGGGTTACCTAGTCAAGTTGTTGAGGCAGAATCACTGGGATCCTTTAAGACGCAGCTTGACAACGTTTTGAGATCAGCCATTTCATTTATAAATGAAATAAAAGGTTTTAACACAACAAATACTGCTCACAGAGCAAAAATAAAAGTTTAAACAAAATAATCACGAAAACAATAAGACAGTAAGTATTCCAGGTCAGGCTGGGCAAATCGCCTTCACTGTTCCTAGATTTACTTTATTTCAGGTTTGTTTCTGTTGTCTCCTCCGCTCTCGTTCTCCACTTCCGAACACATACCCCGAGTGCAGAGAGCTGCAGGCTTATATACAGGTGACCATCTCCCGATTAGCAACAATTAAACAATTAATTAACTCGGGAGATGGTCACCTTCTGCACAAGGTTTTTAATGTGGATGGGGCTTCCTATCTACACTGCGAAACAATACAAAACAATAACAAAACACGGCTCCGCCATCATATTTATAAATAAATCAACCATAACAATAACGACAATAATAATAATAATAATAATAATAATACAACAAAACAAATACAAAATAATAAATTGCACAGGGGCGGAGGGGTACCCTGTTCTAAAAATAAATAATACATTTATGGCAGGACTTTGCCCTGCCCCCTTTTATGTGCAGGACTGCTCGCCCTGCCACATGGGGTATTTTAATGTCCTGTTGTCTTCTATGGAGGTCATTCAAACAAACCACAGCTGAGAAGATGACACTAACTAATGACACTTGTTATAAAGCCACTGCTTACTGATGAAAAGCTTCATACTGACTCTTTCAGTGATTATTTCAGACAAACAAAGGTAAATAAATAAAAAACTTGTAGTATAATAGGCATTGCTGGTGAGTGTAATTATGGAATTCCGTTGTTTCAAATATTGACCTCAACCTCTCAGGCTTTATTAACTGAGGAGTTCCATTATTACCACGTAACACACCATAGCAATGCCATTATCCCTTAATTAGATCCCACTTTAATAGTGAAGGATATACATCATGTATGTGGGGTGGGACAGTCTTTCATGCTAAACTGAAGTTTAAAATGTACAGTTATTAACGCTACTACATACAATACAAATTCCTAAGATTAAAGTCGAGCCCTTGTTTCTTTGATTTTACTCTTTGAACTGGTTTGTCTCTGTGGCAATGTGCCCCGCCCCTGTGTGCATTTGTATGTTATATGGCTTTGCCCTGCCCCCTTTTCATGTGCAGGGTTCCTTGCCATGCCACATATCCCCCTTGTGCAACGCACACTTGGCCCCAACGGCCACCTCCTCCCTCAAAGTCCCGGAAGAGGGGGAAGCAAGGTGTTCATGGGGGCGGCCATGGTGGGAGGTCCTTCACCCCCCACTTCTTCGTGGCTGGCAGCTCCCTCTTCTGGGGCTCCAGCCACACTCCAGCTGGCAGCGAAAATGCTGTGGGGGGAGCGGGTCTCCTGACGTCCCCCCCCACCTTCCTCCTGGCTGGCAGCTCCCCTTTTTGGGACTCCGGCCACACGATCTCCTGCTGCTACGCAGGACTGGCAGTGACCCCAGGTGAAGCGGGACCGGCAGCGACCCCAGGCGAGACGGGACCGACAGCGACCCCAGGCGAAGCGGGACCATCAGCAACCCCAGGCGAAGCGGGACCGTCAGCAACCTTAGGAGACAAAAAATAAATAGCTCTCCCAGGCGATGCGGAGCAGCAGACATCCCCAGGCGATGCGGAGCACCAGGCAGGGGCTCCTCCCCTTCTGGCTGCGAAGGTGGCAGGGGCTCCTCCCCTTCTGGCTGCAGCAGGGGGACCAGCAGGCATACTCCCTTTGCTGGCAGAGATGGAACCAGCAGGCATTCTCCCTCTGCTGGTGGAGGCGGGACTAGCAGGCACTCTCCCTCTGCTGGTGGCAGTGGGGGTGAAGGCGGCAGGGGCTACTCCCCATCTGGCTGCGAAGGCGGCAGGGGCTCCTCCCCTTCTGTGAGGGAGCAGTTAGCAGGGAAATGACCCCACTCCCCACAGATGCAGCAACAATATTGCACACCCATCCTGTGGAGGAGGGTTTCCCAGCTAACCTCCTCCTTTGGCTGTGGCGCCACCTCTTCTTCCCGAGGTGGGGAGTGGTAGTAGTCGGGCGACACATGCCCAACCTCGCCAACTTCAAAGCACCACTCCTCCCCCCTCAAGCAAGTTAGACAGACCTCCACCGAGCCAGAGATGCAATGGGGCTTGCAACCAGCCCCGCGCTGCTGCTGCTTCTGCCGCTGCTTCCTTCTCATTTTCTTTCCACACACAAATTAATTATAAAAAAAATTAAAAAACCTGCAGTACCCGTTCCGGTCTGAGTCCTGGAGGCACTGGTGATCCCACGCTGGACACTACGTGTGACAGGATGGATGTAGTGGTGATGTCAGGCCAGAAGCAGGAAAGAAAACAAAGGCAAGTACTGCAGGGCAAAAAACGCTTGTGGTGCCGTTTATTTTTAAATAACAAAAATAAATGAAATAAAAGGTTTTAACAAAACAAATACTGATCACAGAGCGAAAATAAAAAAAACAAAATAATCACGAACACAATAAGACAATAAGTATTCCAGGTCAGACTGGGCAAATCGCCTTCACTGTTCCTAGATTTACTTTATTTTAGTTTTGTTTCTGTCGTCTCCTCCACTCTCGTTCTCCACTTCCGAACACCCACCCCGAGTGCAGAGAGCTGCAGGCTTATATACAGGTGACCATCTCCGATTAGCAACAATTAAACAATTAATTAACTCGGGAGATGGTCACCTTCTGCACAAGGTTTTTAATGTGGATGGGGCTTCCCATCCACTATGCGAAACAATACAAAACAATAACAAAACACGGCTCCGCCATCATATTTATAAATAAATCAACCATAACAATAACGACAATAATAATAATAATAATAATACAACAAAACAAATACAAAATAATAAATTGCACAGGAGCGGAGGGGTACCCTGTTCTAAAAATAAATAATACATTTATGGCAGGACTTTGCCCTGCCCCCTTTTCATGTGCAGAGTTTCTTGCCCTGCCGCATATCCCCCTTGTGCAACGCACACTTGGCCCCAACGGCCACCTCCTCCCTCAGTCTCAAAGTCCCGAAGAGGGGAAGCAAGGTGTTTATGGGGCGGCCATGGTGGGAGGTCCTTCACCCCCACTTCTTCGTGGCTGGCAGCTCCCTCTTCCGGGGCTCCAGCCACACTCCAGCTGGCAGCGAAAATGCTGTGGGGGGGAGCGGGTCTCCTGACGTCCCCCCCCCCCCTTCCTCCTGGCTGGCAGCTCCCCTATTTGGGACTCCGGCCACACGATCTCCTGCTGCTACGCAGGACCGGCAGCGACCCCAGGCGAAGCAGAGCCGGCAGCGGCCCCAGGCGAAGCGGGACCGGCAGCGACCCCAGGCGAGACGGGACCGACAGCAACCCCAGGCGAAGCGGGACCGTCAGCAACCTTAGGAGACAAAAAATAAATAGCTCTCCCAGGCGATGCGGAGCACCAGGCAGGGGCTCCTCCCCTTCTGGCTCTGAAGGTGGCAGGGTCTCCTCCCCTTCTGGCTGCAGCAGGCATGCTCCCTTTGCTGGCAGAGATGGAACCAGCAGGCATTCTCCCTCTGCTGGTGGAGGCGGGACCAGCAGGCACTCTCCCTCTGCTGGTGGCGGTGGGGGTGAAGGCTGCAGGGGCTCCTCCCCATCTGGCTGCGAAGGCGGCAGGGGCTCCTCCCCTTCTGGCTGCAGCGGGGGGACCAGCAGGCATGCTCCCTTTGCTGGCAGAGATGGAACCAGCAGGCACTCTCCCGCTGCTGGTGGCGGTGGGGGTGAAGGCGGCAGGGGCTCCTCCCCTTCTGTGAGGGAGCAGTTAGCAGGGAAATGACCCCACTCCCCACAGATGCAGCAACAATATTGCACACCCATCCTGTGGAGGAGGGTTTCCCAGCTAACCTCCTCCTTTGGCTGTGGCTCCACCTCTTCTTCCCGAGGTGGGGAGTGGTAGTAGTCGGGCGACACATGCCCAACCTCGCCAACTTCAAAGCACCACTCCTCCCCCCTCAAGCAAGTTAGACAGACCTCCACCGAGCCAGAGATGCAATGGGGCTTGCAACCAGCCCCGCGCTGCTGCTGCTTCTGCCGCTGCTTCCTTCTCATTTTCTTTCCACACACAAATTAATTATTAAAATTTTTTTTTTAAAAACCTGCAGTACCCATTCCGGTCTGAGTCCTGGAGGCACTGGTGATCCCACGCTGGACACTACGTGTGACAGGATGGATGTAGTGGTGATGTCAGGCCAGAAGCAGGAAGGAAAACAAAGGCAAGTACTGCAGGGCAAAAAACGCTTGTGGTGCCGTTTATTTTTAAATAACAAAAATAAATGAAATAAAAGGTTTTAACAAAACAAATACTGTTCACAGAGCGAAAATAAAATAATCACGAACACAATAAGACAATAAGTATTCCAGGTCAGACTGGGCAAATCGCCTTCACTGTTCCTAGATTTACTTTATTTTAGTTTTGTTTCTGTCGTCTCCTCCACTCTCGTTCTCCACTTCCGAACACCCACCCCGAGTGCAGAGAGCTGCAGGCTTATATACAGGTGACCATCTCCCGATTAGCAACAATTAAACAATTAATTAACTCGGGAGATGGTCACCTTCTGCACAAGGTTTTTAATGTGGATGGGGCTTCCCATCCACTATGCGAAACAATACAAAACAATAGCAAAACACGGCTCCGCCATCATATTTATAAATAAATCAACCATAACAATAACGACAATAATAATAATAATAATAATAATAATACAACAAAACAAATACAAAATAATAAATTGCACAGGGGCGGAGGGGTACCCTGTTCTAAAAATAAATAATACATTTATGGCAGGACTTTGCCCTGCCCCCTTTTATGTGCAGGACTGCTCGCCCTGCCACATGGGGTATTTTAATGTCCTGTTGTCTTCTATGGAGGTCATTCAAACAAACCACAGCTGAGAAGATGACACTAACTAATGACACTTGTTATAAAACAACTGCTTACTGATGAAAAGCTTCATACTGACTCTTTCAGTGATTATTTCAGACAAACAAAGGTAAATAAATAAAAAACTTGTAGTATAATAGGCATTGCTGGTGAGTGTAATTATGGAATTCCGTTGTTTCAAATATTGACCTCAACCTCTCAGGCTTTATTAACTGAGGAGTTCCATTATTACCACGTAACACACCATAGCAATGCCATTATCCCTTAATTAGATCCCACTTTAATAGTGAAGGATATACATCATGTGTGTGGGGTGGGACAGTCTTTCATGCTAAACTGAAGTTTAAAATGTACAGTTATTAACGCTACTACATACAATACAAATTCCTAAGATTAAAGTCGAGCCCTTGTTTCTTTGATTTTACTCTTTGAACTGGTTTGTCTCTGTGGCAATGTGCCCCGCCCCTGTGTGCATTTGTATGTTATATGTTTTATGTTGCGTGTGTTAATGTTTGTTTATTGTAGTCGGTACACGGGATATAAATGGGTGTGTGCAGCATGAGTTATTTAAAATGTATAATTGTATTTAGGCACGGGGATTGCACATCACTTCACGTGCACTTAAAGTAATTAATGTGCGAGCACGAGGTTGCACATAATTAATTCACTTGCTGGGATTCAAGTGAATAATTAATTAGTAATTGAATCCCGGCACAACAGTATATATAGGTGCACATTTCATTCGGAACGGGAGAGAGTGAGGAGATAATTAAAGAGAAAGTAAGCAATTGCTACGTGGTGCTGGAGGACCAGCACAGTACGTGTTTGTTTAGTGTTCGTCCCTGTTAGTTAGTGTCTGTTCGTTTTGTTTGTCTGTTGATTTTGGCCGCAAGTGCTGTGTCCTGTGTTTTGTTTTGTTCAAACCTTTTATTTTACAATAAACCGGCGCAAGCAAGTGCCTTCATCATTTCATCTCATCTGTCCTGTCTGTGTTATTTATCTTCTGGTTCTGACGTCACCACTCAGCCAGCCGTATGACAGTCTCACATGAATTGTGCAATGTACAATTCAAGAACTGAAGGTGAGGGTGAAGGCTGAGAGACAATTTCAGAGTGCATGTGCTGTATACATGTGCTGTAGGATCATTTCACTCTGTTTGACAAGCATCAAAAAGGCACTATCAGAACACTGTATTATAATGAAGGTTCTTGTGCAACAGCAATGTTAATGCATCAATGCTGAGGGTTATTACTGTGATTGGACAGGTTTTTAGAGCTAGGGACTCAGACGTAGCCTCAGGGCTTCTCCACACTCTGCTGTGTTGTCCCATTGCAAATAACACATTAAATAATTATATAGTGGGACTTTTCAACTCTTCAACTGGAGGAGGCAAGAGCAAAAATCTACTCAAAAGAAAAGTGTTTTATTAAAACCACTAAAGAATCCATTCATGGCAGTTTGTACCTGCTGTGTGTTTGAGGTGGGCATGGCGATTTTTGAAACGTACCCAACAATTACAACTATTTTAGGGATATGGGACAGAAAACTTTTGTTTATAATGGAATATTGGCACCAGGAGAACAGAGTGAGGCTAAAAGTGGTTTACACTAAACCATATGTTTGCAGTCCTATAACTATTATATGCTGCTTTATTATTAATATACAAGTTAAAAAATCCAGCTACTTTTGATTTCTATTCATGACCAACCTTTATTTAGTCCATTGTCATTTTCATTGAGAAAAGGGAAAAGGTAGATGAAGAGAATATCGTTAAGTGGCTGAGATATGTGATTGTGATGGCACCAATTTGTCTCTTCAGTTGAAGGACATTCAAAGAGGTTCCTCAGGTATGATTTTTTTAAAGCAGGTGACTGTATGGATATTGAGAATAAAGCATGGTAGAAATTCTGGTTCTGTTGATGTGATGAATGTGGTTTCTTTGTATTGTGATGTGGCATACAGCAGGCAAAACTGACGCTTTGATTGGCTGAAAGATCATCAGTCTAATATCATGATAAACAATGGGTTTTGATATACTATGCTTGTTTCCAAAGTGGCCTGCTTCTTTGAGATACAGAACCATGGTACAGAACTGCACGCTATGATTTTCTAGGTCTTCTACAATTGTCGTTGGTCATGAAAATCATCTCTTTTAAAAGCAGCTCTGTCAACTGAAGATACCATTTGTGGCACACTATCACTGCTGACCACTGTGGCTGCCTAGGAGCCCTGAATACAAATCCAGTGTACACAGCAAACCGAGAATATTCCCTTTCCTGTGCTGATGCCCTGGTCAGTTGTGGTTTTCAATATAACCAGTACGAGTCATTTTGTTATTAATAATGCAGGACTATAGATACTAGGTTTAGTGAATGGAAGACATAAATGGAACACAATGGAAGCAGTTGGATAAAAGGGGCAAACAGGAACAGAGCTAATTGAATACTCCACTTTTGCTCCGTCAGTTAAATGAAGCTAATTTTCCCTCCCATTTCTCTTGACAGATCAGTTTAGTTGACCTCCTCAGGCTGCCTGTGTTATAAGAGGAGATACCGAGGTTTGTTGAACTGTAGTGAGTATTGTGTTGACATAATGTACTGGTTTGATAAAGCAGAGGCTAGTGACTTCAGCAGAGTTTCCACACGGATGCTTACAAAATGGTACATGCACTGCGGGATATTTAAGCTGCACTGTGCATTGCTGTATTTTGGAATTGAGGCTGTGATCAGCTAAATCTGCTCGGCTAGATCAATGCATAATTAAACAGAGTATTGCTTTCTTGTGACCTTAACCTTAGGTGGGTACACAGCTCTGAGAGACTGCTGTTCTGTCAGATCATTTATCTCTTTATATTAGGGGTGCACCGATAAAGATCTTCTTGGCCGATACCAATAGCTGATGGTTATCTACCCATATCGTCTGATACCGCTAGGATACTGATAATAAATAGACAGTGCAGGTAAACTACTAGAACAAGACATAGGGCCTATATTTAAACTGTTTTATAATTATACATGTTAAACAATTAACAGATATCGTTTACTTGTTGTATTTATGACAAAAATGAACAGGTATTGTTACTTGTTGCATTTACTTCAGAAAATAAATACAAAGAATAACATAGTATTATATTGTGTGCTTGACAGCAATTTATACATGCGTTTTACAACAGTCACACAAATAACACTTTGCATGCACTGCATTTTGGTCGCATGTTACACAGCACTGGGAAAATGAGTGTCTCAGTGTTCTTGTGTCATTAGTAAGTGCACCTGACCAAACATTAAATTCTGTGCTGGAAGAAATTCAGTTATGGGGGTTGTTCTACGCATCATACACATGGGAGGGGTCATACATAAAAACATAATATAACAAAATAATATAATCTATCATAATAATTGACGTATCCCCGCAACTCAACACCACACGACCAGCATGACAGTAAACATAGTCACAGTGAAGCGTTCTTACCGGTAATTTAGTGATCAGCAGATGTGTCAGCCGCACGAAGAGCACAGCGTGTGGTTTTCACTAACTCTACTGTGCAGAATAAATGATTTTTTTTTTCTAGGAAAGAGTTTTAGTGGGAGTTATTCTTGGCTCACTGATAAGGCCAAGTCTCAGGCAGTAACTGTGCGTGCTGCGCTTATTCTTTAAGTCATTTATATAAAATATGCAATGCAAATGTTTTTAAATAGCATGTTTACACAGATAACCATGAATAAACTAAAATAAAGAAGGATAGATAGTGTCTTGCTTTGTTTCAATTTGGCAAATTTTTCAACACTACTCTGTTTTAAAGATCGCTCATCTCCAGTACAATTATTCAGAGAAAGTGGATTCGTAACTAAATCTATTACGGTGTTTCCCTTGTCTGGTGAAATTAAAAATTAAATTCTAAATACTGAAATGTATTGTTTTTCTCAATAACAGTCAGCAAAATTCAGTGCTTACCTGGCATATTAACACCACGCCTCTGCTCACGAATGATTGGACAGCTGTCAGATCTTTCACTTTCCCACTGGTTACTCACTCCCCTTCAATTTTCATGCAGCATACCGTGACCAGCCTCTGCTTGCTTTTGATTGGACAGCTGCGTAACACTTGGTAGATATTTGACTCTCCTATTGGTTAAACTTACTGTCAGTACCTGCAACTGAAACAGACAGAGTTTATGTCCCACTGTGACGGAGTACACCCCGCCCTGTATTATTATTTGTATATATTATTATTGTATGTTTGTATTATTATTATTATTATTATTATTATTATTATTATTATTATTATTATTATTATTATTATTATTATTATTATTGTTGTATTTGTAGGCGGGCGGACGAAGCCGTCCATCCTATTCATTATTGTGTTTGTGTGTGGGCGGTTGAGCACCGTCCGTCTTTTATTATTTACTGTTTGAGACCGGCGAGAGAGCCGGTCTTGTAATGTGTAGTCATGGGGATGGGGTTAAAACCCCATACCTATAACTCTCGTGGGAATGTGTCTGGGGGTTGGATGTTCAGAGGCGGAACTAGAGCGAGAGCGAAAGCGAAAAATAAACAAAACGAAACGAAACAAACATATAGGATCAGTGAAGGCATTTGCCCAGCCTGACCTGTGTTGGCTTGTCCGATTTTTGTGTTTGTGATTTGTGTTTTGTTTAAGTATTTTTTTTGCTCTGTGAGCACAGTGTTTTGTTCTTTAAATCTTTTACTTTATTTTTGTATTTAAATAAAGACGGCGCAAAAGCCATTGCACCCTACCTGCAGTATCTGTTTCAGTTCCTGCTTCTGGCCTGACGTCATCACACACGCTATCCTGTCACACGTGGTGTCTTTGTGGGATCCTCCACAGCCGCCGACTCAGGCCAGAGAAAGGTACTGCAGGATTTCTTTTTTTTGAAAAAATTAATTTTGAATGGAAGACCAGGAGGTGAAGGACAGAGGAAAGAGGAAGATGGGCAGAAGGCACCAACAACCTCCCTAGTGTCCAGCGCCCAGGGAGAGCCGCTGGGATGAGTACTACCACCTGGTGGAGACAGCAAGTTGGTGCCCGCTTTGTGAGGAGAGGGGCCATTCAATCCTCAACTGCCCCTGGCCAGGAAAGGAGGAGGGGCAGCCGAAGGGCAGCTGGAAGGCTTGCCTCAGCGTGCTCGAGGCCGAGACCCTGTGCTCTGCCTGTGGGGAACGGGGCCACTGAGTGGTCGGCTGCCCCGCTCTCCAGGAGGAGGAGGAGAAGGTGGAACTAGCGCCCGGACGGGGGGACCGTGAGCGTCCAGCGCCCGGACGGGGGGACCGTGAGCGTCCAGCGCCCGGACGGGGACCGTGAGCATCCAGCGCCCGGACGGGGACCGTGAGCGTCCAGCGCCCGGACGGGGACCGTGAGCGTCCAGCGCCGGACGGGGACCGTGATCGTCCAGCACCCGGGCGGGGGGACCGTGATCGCCCAGCGCCCGGACGAGCGTCCAGCAGTGGGAAAATGCCTGCTGTCCCCATCGCCACCAGCAGAGGGAAAATGCCTGCTGTCCCCATCGCCACCAGCAGAAGGAAAATGCCTGCTGTCCCCATCGCCACCAGCAGAGGAAAAGTGCCTGCTGGTTGCGCCTTCGAAACCGCACCCGGCCCCTGCAAGAGAGGCAGAGCCACACCAGTCCTCTGCAAGAGAGGCAGAGCCGCACCAGTCCCCTGCAAGAGAGGCACAGCCGCACCAGTCCCCTGCAACAGCAGGAGACTACACGCTGCTCCCACCTCCGTCGCCAGGAGACTACACGCTGCTCCCACCTCCACCATCTCCACCAGGAGCAGTGCAGCAGGAGCTGCCTCTGCCTCCACCACCACCAGGAGCAGAGCAACTGGAGCTGCCTCTGCCTCCACCACCTCCACCGCTTCCGCCACTAGGAGCAGAGCAACTGGAGCTGCCTCTGCCTCCACCACCTCCACCGCTTCCACCACTAGGAGCAGAGCAGCAGGAGCTGCCTCTGCCTCCACCACCACCAGGAGCAGAGCAGCTGGAGTTGCCTCTGCCTCCATCACCTCCACCGCTTCCGCCACTAGGAGCAGAGCAACTGGAGCTGCCTCTGCCCCCACCACCTCCACCGCTTCCGCCACTAGGAGCAGAGCAGCAGGAGCTGCCTTTGCCTCCACCACCACCAGGAGCAGAGCAGCAAGAGCTGCCTCTGCCTCCATCACCTCCACCGCTTCCGCCACTAGGAGCAGAGCAACTGGAGCTGCCTCTGCCTCCACCGCTTCCGCCACTAGGAGCAGAGCAGCAGGAGCTGCCTCTGCCTCCACCACCACCAGGAGCAGAGCAGCAGGAGCTGCCTCTGCCTCCACCACCTTCACAGCCAGGAGCAGAGCAACAGGAGCTGCCTCTGCTTCCACCACATCTACTGGCAGGAGTAAAGCAGCAGGAGCTGCCTCTGTCTCCGCCAAGTTCACCGCCAGGAGCAGAGCAGCAGGAGCTGCCTCTGCCTCCACCACCTACACCAGGAGCAGAGCAGCAGGAGCTGCTACTGCTTCCACCACCTCCACTGGCAGAAGCAAAGCAGCAGGAGCTGCCTCTACCTCTGCCACCGCCCAAGGATGCAAGCCTCGCACCGCCCAAGGATGCCAGCCTCGCACCGCCCAAGGATGCCAGCCTCGCACCACCCAAGGATGCCAGCCTAGCACCGCCCAAGGATGCCAGCCTTGCACCGCCCAAGGATGCCAGCCTCGCACCGCCCAAGGATGCCTGTTGCTCCGCATCGCCTGGGGCTGCCTGTTGCTCCGCATCGCCTGGGGCTGCCTGTTGCTCCGCTTTGCCAGGGGTCGCCGCCAGCTCTGGGGATGTGTTGGGGCTGGAGGAGCCAAGCCGGGAGCCATTAAAGGCTCTGCTGCCAGTTGGTAAGCGGACAGCCTTTCCGCTGTCATCTAGTGAGCCGCTGGTTGTGAAGAGGGGAGGGGAGGTCAGGAGACCACCTTCCCCAGCAGCACTTTCGCTGCCGGAAATACTGTGTCCGGAGCCCCGGAAGAGGGAGCTGCTGGCTACGAAGAAGGGGGGAGGTCAGGGGACCACCCCCCAAGCAGCTGTTCGGCTGCCGGGATTGCCTTGGTCAGAGGAGCCGGCCTGTGCAAGGTCAGTCTTAACCATTGTGGGCCAAAGGAAGCCTCCTCTCCCACCCCAGAATGTGGACTGGGACTTTTGGGATTTTAAGGGAAGAGGTGACCGTTGAGGCCATGTGTGCTGCGCACAAAGGGGGGGATATGTGACGGAGTACACCCCGCCCTGTATTATTATTTGTATATATATGTTTGTAGTATTATTATTATTATTATTATTATTATTATTATTATTATTATTATTATTATTGTATTTGTAGGCGGGCGGACAAAGCCGTCCATCCTATTGATTATTGTGTTTATGTGCGGGCGGTCGAAAGCAATCCGTCCGTCTTTTATTATTTACTGTTTGAGACCGGCGAGAGAGCCGGTCTTGTAATGAGTAGTCGTGGGGATGGGGTTAAAACCCCATACCTATAACTCTCGTGGGAATGTAATAGGTAATTAAGGCTCCAGCCAAGAATATAAAAGACCCACTCTCGGCTCAGAGGGGGGTTGGATGTTCAGAGGCGGAGCGAGAGCGAAAACAAAAAATAAACAAAACGAAACGAAACAAACGTATAGGATCAGTGAAGGCATTTGCCCAGCCTGACTTGTATTGGCTGTTCGATTTATGTGTTTGTGATTTGTGTTTTGTTTAAGTATTTATTTTGCTCTGTGAGCACAGTGTTTTGTTCTTTAAATCTTTTACTTTATTTTTGTATTTAAAATAAAGACGGCGCAAAAGCCATTGCACCCTACCAGCAGTATCTGTTTCAGTTCCTGCTTCTGACCTGACGTCATCACACACGCTATCGTGTCACACGCACCCAGCTAACTTATGATTGGGCTACCGCAGAGAAAATGCAGATATTCAATTGGTTGATCGTATCGCAGAGGCCCTTCAGGAAAAAAAAAAAATGTCGAGTATGTACAAGCACAGCATAAGCGAGTAGCATTGTCAACAGACTACTGTGACGCTTTTGTTGGAAAACATGTTTAAAGCTTTATTTATTTTCCCACGCAACGACCCGCCAGAAATGTGTTCACGACCCATAATTTAAGAACAGTTGTCGTGGGCATGATGGCCTGGCTTTGCGGGGACGAATTTGCCTGCGGGCACGACTTTTAGGACCACTGCTCTAGATCAATTTCAGGAACGTCCAGTAAAAATGAACCCTTTGCCGACTGTAATTTTACAAAGCAGCTGTCATTATCTCCAAGATTATTTGAGGTACTGACTTCATATTTACATAAACATTTTGGGGTGTCTGTGTCAGTAACCTTGTCATTGACCTATGACCCGATATGTTAATCATATTGTGGTTATGTAAACAAAAGTCTCTTACAGAACATGATGTAAAGTTTACAAGGAGTGCATTACGTTACTTTTGCTGTGTCCTATGTTGTCTGTGTCTCAGCGTTATATTTTTAAACATATTGCCGACTGTTTCAAAGTTTTCAGTCACACATCATGGGTCATAAATCAACTGGCAATACATTTGTCAACATTCACTCGAGAGCAATCACCGGGAGAGAGATCATTTGTCAACATTCACTCGAGAGTGTTCCCCAGGAGAGATCATTTCTCAGCATTCACTCAAGAGCGATTGCCAGAAGAAAAATAATGATCGCAGTGTATCCAGATTACACTCCCTCCTGCAACAGTGCTTGTTTTCTGTTCACACACTACACCACTCATTTCAATCCGAGCACCAGCGTTGCTGCAGGAGGGAGCGTGAACTGGATACACTGTGATGTTTTGAAGAAAATCTCTTTCTTCTGGAGAACATTCCCTGGTAAAAGTTGAATAAAAGTAATTCCTTTGGCAGTTGTGTATCTATTATACAGTGGTGTGCAATTCGTATCGCTCGACGCCCGGGACAACAAGCTTTGTGTGAGTGACGAGTTTTGACGTTATATTTTTAGTTTAAGTATTTTTTTTTTTATTTATGTTCGTTCTGTTGCTAGAAAGACACTCCGGGTATATTTATAGAGAGCCACGCAAGTTTCTGAAAACTGAATTGCGGAAGTGTTTACGTCCTGCCCCTATCACTTCTGATTGGCTAGTTGTGAAAGAAGCTGATCTTCTATTGGTTACAAAGAAACCCAGAAATAGCTGCCTGAGAGCTTCTGGCAACGCAGAGACTAATCTTTTAAATTTAAGGTATTACGAGTATTTACTTTTTTTGTAAATTAGCAAATAAGTGATACTGCTTTCTTAATACATGAACCTGACATTTAAATGCAGCAATCTAGTAAAGTAAAAAAAAAAAAAAGAAAACACCATAGTTGCTAAGGTATTAGCGGATTAGAAAAAATCTTGTTTTGTAGTTTATAACACTTGTGGTCAAAGTATTTGTTGGGGTGTTTAATAAAAAAAACATAAAGTTTACTGTTTAGAAGCATTTCAAGACAAACTATCCCTGGCAAAAAATGTAATTATTTATTTTCTTTCGATTTTAGTGTTGCTAACCTAGTTTGCCATTTACCATATTTACATATTTTAATGCTATATTTAAAAATAATAATAGTAATAATTATTATTTATTTCTTAGCAGACACCCTTAAGCAGGGCGACTTACAATTGTTACAAGATATCACATTATTTTTTACATACAATTACATTAGTTTTTTTTACACATTATTTTTACATACAATTACCCATTTATACAGTTGGGTTTTTACTGGAGTAATCTAGGTAAAGTAGCTTGCTCAAGGGTACAGCAGCAGTGTCCCCTACCTGGGATTGAACCCACGACCCTCCGGTCAAGAGTCCAGAGCCCTAACCACTACTCCACACTGCTGCCCTCTACAGCATAATAGTGACGTTTTACTAGGTTTTAACAGAAGCGATATTAGTTATTATTGGACAAGCACAATCCATCGATTTGTGAAACTATTCAAGCATAAAGATTGACAAATATGTTTATAGTGATAGAAATGAAATGCTTATATAAGTGCCATCAGCACTGTGGCAGTGTTCCAGTTATTCATCATGGGACAAGATGTTAGAGGAAAAATAGCTGTAAAATGCTATACCGCTTTAAAGAATAGAAATAAACAAAATAAAATAACTATTTTGATGGAGACTGCTGTAAATAGTGTGTTGTACACAAGTCCTTTAAAAATCTGGGGTTCAGCAGTTACAAACTGAAAACTTCAAGAAAACACTGAATTCCACATAGCAGCAGTAGTAGTTGGCAGTGATTTTATATCTGTGATGCAACAAAGTAAAACACCTGCATCAGGAGGAATTCAGCTTTTAGAGAAAGTGGGGAAAAAACAGACTATTTTTATATTTGAATAACTTCCAAGTATTGCTTATTATAGTTTTACTCTTAGTAACATAAGAAAGGTTACAAACGAGAGCAGGCCATTCGGCCCATGTTGCTCGTTTGGTTGTTTGTAGCTTATTGATCCCAGAATCTCATCAAGCAGCTTCTTGAAGGATCCCAGGGTGTCAGCTTCAACAACATTACTGGGGAGTTGGTTCCAGAAGCGCATTATCTGTGTTGATTGTGAACAGCCTTAGAATCAAGATAAAGGAATACCCTTTTGTTGAAAAAACAAAA
Organism: Acipenser oxyrinchus oxyrinchus; assembly: GCA_030684275.1. Classification (NCBI taxonomy): domain Eukaryota; kingdom Metazoa; phylum Chordata; class Actinopteri; order Acipenseriformes; family Acipenseridae; genus Acipenser; species Acipenser oxyrinchus. The sequence continues at coordinate 24,789,593 of CM060259.1, forward strand.
ATAAATTACTTTTTTTTATAACTTCTTGTGCTGTGCGCTTCTGTAAAATGTTTTTTTCTAAGTTTATTTATCTACGTTGTTCAGTTGCTGTTGAAAAGTTAAAAATGTATTGCTATCGTTTCAGTTTTATAAATATGTACAGTACTGTGCAAAAGTTTTAGGCAGGTGTGAAAAAATGCTGTAAAGTAAGAATGCTTTCAAAAATAGACATGTTAATAGATTATATTTATCAATTAACTAAATGCAAAGTGAGTGAACAGAAGAAAAATCTAAATCAAATCCATATTTGGTGTGACCACCCCTTGCCTTCAAAACAGCATCAATTCTTCTAGGTACACTTGCACAAAGTCAGGGATTTTGTAGGCATATAGTCAGGTGTATGATTAAACAATTATACCAAACAGGTGCTAATGATCATCAATTCAATATGTAGGTTGAAACACAATCATTAACTGAAACAGAAACAGCTGTGTAGGAGGAACAAAACTGGGTGAGGAACAGCCAAACTCAGCTAACAAGGTGAGGTTGCTGAAGACAGTTTACTGTCAAAAGTCATACACCATGGCAAGACTGAGCACAGCAACAAGACACAATGTAGTTATACTGCATCAGCAAGGTCTCTCTCAGGCAGAAATTTCAAGGCAGACAGGGGTTTCCAGATGTGCTGTCCAAGCTCTTTTGAAGAAGCACAAAGAAACGGGCAACGTTGAGGACCGTAGACGCAGTGGTCGGCCAAGGAAACTTACTGCAGCAGATGAAAGACACATCATGCTTACTTCCCTTCGCAATCAGAAGATGTCCAGCAGAGCCATCAGCTCAGAATTGGCAGAAAACAGTGGGACCCTGGTACACCCATCTACTGTCCGGAGAAGTCTGGTCAGAAGAGGCCTTCATGGAAGACTTATGCCAAAAAGCCTTACCTCCGACGTGGAAACAAGGCCAAGCTTACTCAACTATGCACGAAAACACAGGAACTGGGGTGCAGAAAATGGCAGCAGGTGCTCTGGACTGATGAGTCAAAATGTGAAATATTTGGCTGTAGCAGAAGGCAGTTTGTTTGTCGAAGGGCTGAGAGCGGTACACGAATGAGTGTCTGCAGGCAACAGTGAAGCATGGTGGAGGTTCCTTGTAAGTTTGGGGCTGCATTTCTGCAAATGGAGTTGGGGATTTGGTCAGAATTAATGGTCTCCTCAATGCTGAGAAGTACAGGCAGATACTTATCCATCATGCAATACCATCAGGGAGGCATCTGATTGGCCCCAAATTTATTCTGCAGCATGACAACGACCCCAAACATACAGCCAAAGTCATTAAGAACTATCTTCAGCGTAAAGAAGAACAAGGAGTCCTGGAAGTGATGGTATGGCCCCACAGAGCCCTGATCTCAGCATCATCGAGTCTGTCTGGGATTACATGAAGAGAGAGAAGCAAGTGAGGCTGCCTAAATCCACAGAAGAACTGTGGTTAGTTCTCCAAGATGTTTGGGCCAACCTACCTGCCGAAGTTCCTTCAAAAACTGTGTGCAAGTGTACCTAGAAGAATTGATGCTTGATGCTGTTTTGAAGGCAAAGGGTGGTCACACCAAATATGGATTTGATTTAGATTTTTCTTCTGTTCACTCACTTTGCATTTAGTTAATTGATAAATATAATCTATTAACATGTCTATTTTTGAAAGCATTCTTACTTTACAGCATTTTTTCACACCTGCCTAAAACTTTTGCACAGTACTGTATGTTGTAAACCGATGTCTGTTCAGATGATTATTTATTTACATTTTCTTGTTTTGATTTGTAAAATAAGTAAGAACATAAGAAGAACATAAGAAAGTTTACAAACAAGAGGAGGCCATTCAGCCCATCTTGCTTTTTTGGTTGTTAGTAGCTTATTGATCCCTGAATCTCATCAAGCAGCTTCTTGAAGGATCCCAGGGTGTCAGCTTCAACAACATTACTGGGGAGTTGGTTCCAGACCCTCACAATTCTCTGTGTAAAAAAGTGCCTCCTATTTTCTGTTCTGAATGCTCCTTTATCTAATCTCCATTTGTAACCCCTGGTCCTTGTTTCTTTTTTCAGGTTGAAAAAGTCCCCTGGATCGACATTGTCAGTACCTTTTACAATTTTGAATACTTGAATCAGATCACCGCGTAGTCTTCTTTGTTCAAGACTGAATAGATTCAATTATTTTAGTCTGTCTGCATATGACATGCCTTTTAAACCCGGAATAATTCTGGTCGCTCTTCTTTGCACTCTTTCTAAAGCAGCAATATCCTTTTTGTAGCGAGGTGACCAGAACTGAGCACAATATTGTAGATGAGGTCTTACTAATTCTGAAAGCTGTCTAGATACACATTTATATCGCCTGCGTGCAGTACCTTACACTTTTTTGTATTAAATGTCATTTGCCATGTGTCTGCCCAGTTCTGACTGCTGTCTAGATCATTTTGAATGACCTTTGCTGCTGCAACAGTGTTTGCCACTCCTCATATTTTTGTGTCGTCTGAAAATTTAACAAGTTTGCTTACTATACCAGAATCTAAGTCATTCATTTAGATTAGTTAGACCTAATATCTAATTAATCATTTATGCAAGACTTTGTCAAAAGCTTTCTGGAAATCTAAATAAACCATGTCATGTGCTTTGCAATTATCCATTGTCGATGTTGCATCCTCAAAAAAATCAAGCAGGTTAGTTAGGCACGATCTCCCTTTCCTAAAACCATGCTGACTGTCTCCCAGGATACTGTTACCATATAGGTAATTTTCAATTTTGGATCTTATTATAGTTTACATATAATAGATGTCAGGCTTATTAGTCTGTAATTACCTGGTTCGGTTTTGTCCCCCTTTTTGTGGATCGGTATTACGTTTGCAATTCTCCAGTCTGTCGGTACAACCCCTGTGTCAAGAGACTGTTGCATGATCTTGGTTAGCAGTTTCTAAATAACTTCTTTCATTTCTTTGAGTACTATTGGGAGGGTCTCATCCGGCCCAGGGGATTTGTTTATTTTAAGAGCTCCTAGTCCCTTTAACACTTCTGCCTCTGTTATGCTAACGTTATTTAAAACTGGATAGGAACAGGTCGACATGTGGGGCATGTTGTCCGTATCCTCCTTTGTAAAAACTTGTGAAAAGTAATCATTTAATATATTTGCTATTTTTTTTTCTATTCTGTTGCCATTTGTAGTATCTCATTTTACTTCTGCCTTGAATGTTTTTTTGCTGTTATAATATTGGAAAAACTTTTTGGAATTGGTTTTAGCCCCCTTGGCAATGTTCATTTCTATCTCTCTCTTGGCCTTTCTAACTTCCTTTTTGACTTGCGCTTGCAGTTTCAAGTACTCTTTCTGTGTACTTTGTTCTTGGTCCCTTTTAAACGCTCTGTAAAGTGCCTTTTTTCTCTGAATATTTTTTTTAATTGATCTATTAAACCAGTTAGTGTGTTACTTAAATTTACTTGCAAATGTGTTCTAAACTGCACTGAAAGGAACAATTCCTTAAATGATGTTATACATTTGTTGAGGTGAGGTGGGGTGTGGCGGAGTGTCCCGCCCCTATGTATTATTATTTGTATTTTTGTTTGCGGCACGGGTAAAAGCGCCGCGTCTTTTTATATTTATATTTAAAAACCCCGTGAGGATGCATGACTGATCAGCTACTGATTATTTAACTAGCTGACAGTCATGCATCCTTACCAAACGCTGCAGACTGTGGCCGAGGGTAATAAGATAAACAGCTAGTTAACCCCTCGGCCAGAGTATAAGAACCGACAGCTGTCTGTGCTGCGGAGTGGAGTTTTGGAGTAGAGAGCGGAGAGAGAGCGGAGAGAGAGCGGAGAGACGACATAAAACAATTGCTAAAACGTGCTGGTTTAGCCAGCACGCCACTTACTTGTTTGTCTGTTTATTCGTTTGGCCCTCGTGCCCTTTGGTTTGTGTTTTGTTTAAATCTTTTGTTTTGTTTGTTTATTAATAAATACGCTGAATGCCATAGCATTCAGCTTCACCCGCCCATCCACTGTTTGTGATTCAGTTACTTCCTGGTCCGTGACGCCACCACTGCGAGCCAGCCTGCCACATATGGTGTCCTGCGTGGGACAAACAACGCCTCAAGAGCCGGACCAGGAAAGAAAAAGGACGTTTTTTGTTTGTTTTTTCAAACAGTATTTTTTTGTGTTTTTTGGAAAAAAATAAAAATAAAAAAATGGGGAAGAGTAGCCGGAGGAGAAAGCAGCAGCAACAACAACAGCAGCAGGAGGCGCAGCAACAGCAGCAGGTCCTTACCACGCTGGACGCCTGCCTCACCTGCCTGAAGGGTGAGGAGTGGTGCTTCAGCGGTTGGTGAGGTTGGGCACGTGGCACCGACCAACCCCTCCATGGCAGGAGAGGAAGGAGCCTGAGCATCCAGAAAGGGTGAGAGAGGACCCGCATCCTCCGAGGCGGAAGAATCCCGTCTCCTCTGAGGGGATCTGGGACTGGCTGGCGGAGCCTGAGAGGGATATAATGGTCGCCCTCCCTGCTGTGATCAACCTCCTGTGGGCGAGAGATGGGGAGCGCTGGGAGGCCTGGGAACAGAAACACCAACCAGCATCCCTCCCAGACATCGCAGCCATGGTGCTCAACTACCTGGCTGCAGATATGGGAGGGGCCCCGCTGCTGTTTCCAGCGCCAGAGGGAGAGGAGCCAGTGCTGCTGTCTCCAGCGCCAGAGGGAGAGGAGCCGCCGCTGCCTTTTCCAGCGCCAGAGGGAGAGGAGCCGTCGCTGCCTTTTCCAGCGCCAGAGGGAGAGGAGCCGTCGCTGCCTTTTCCAGCCAGAGGGAGAGGAGCCGCCGCTGCCTTTTCCAGCGCCAGAGGGAGAGGAGCCGTCGCTGCCTTCTCCAGCGCCAGAGGAGAGGAGCCGTCGCTGCCTTCTCCAGCGCCAGAGGGAGAGGAGCCATCGCTGCCTTCTCCAGCGCCAGAGGGAGAGGAGCCGCCGCTGCCTTCTCCAGCGCCAGAGGGAGAGGAGCCGCCGCTGCCGTCTCCAGCCCAGGGGAGAGGAGCCCTCGCCTCTGTCTCTACCACCACCAGGAGCAGAGCAGCAGGAGCTGCCTCTGTCTCCACCACCACCAGGAGCAGAGCAGCAGGAGCTGCCTCTGTCTCCACCACCACCAGGAGCAGAGCAGCAGGAGCTGCCTCTGTCTCCACCATCACCAGGAGCAGAGCAGCAGGAGCTGCCTCTGTCTCCACCATCACCAGGAGCAGAGCAGCAGGAGCTGCCTCTGTCTCCACCATCACCAGGAGCAGAGCAGCAAGAGCTGCCTCTGTCTCCACCATCACCAGAAGCAGAGCAGCAAGAGCTGCCTCTGTCTCCACCACCACCAGGAGCAGAGCAGCAGGAGCTGCCTCTGTCTCCACCAGGAGCAGAGCAGCAGGAGCTGTCTCTGTCTCCACCACCACCAGGAGCAGAGCAGCAGGAGCTGCCTTTGTCTCCACCAGGAGCAGAGCAGCAAGAGCTGCCTCTGCCTCCGCCACTTCCACCAGCAGAGGGTGAATGCCTGCTGGTTCCGCCTCAAGCGCCGTGGGAGGACTGCTTGCCCCTCCCACCTCCACCAGCAGAGGGTGAATGCCTGCTGGTTCCGTCTCAAGCGCCGTGGGAGGACTGCTTACCGCTCCCAGCTCCACCAGCAGAGGGTGAATTCCTGCTGGTTCCGCCTCAACCGCTGTGGGAGGATTGCTTGACCCTCCCACCTCCACCAGCAGAGGGTGAATACCTGCTGGTTCCGCCTCAACCGCCGTGGGAGAACAGCTTGCCGCTCCCAGCTCCACCAGCAGAGGGTGAATGCCTGCTGGTTCCGCCTCAACTGCCGTGGGAGAACAGCTTGTCGCTCCCAGCCCCACCAGCAGAGGGTGAATACCTGCTGGTTCTGCCTCAACCGCCGTGGGAGGACTGCTTGCCGCTCCCACCTCCACCAGCAGAGGGTGAATACCTGCTGGTTCCGCCTCAACCGCCGTGGGAGGACTGCTTGCCGCTCCCACCTCCACCAGCAGAGGGTGAATACCTGCTAGTTCCGCCTCAACCGCCGTGGGAGGACTGCTTGCCCCTCCCACCTCCACCAGCAGAGGGTGAATACCTGCTGGTTCCATCTCCACCTCCACCAGCAGAGGGTGAATACCTGCTGGTTCCACATCCACCATCATGGGAAGGACTGCTCCTGCCCTGCCTCGCACCGCCCAAGGATGCCTGCCTCGCCGCCCAAGGATGCCTGCCTCGCCGCCCAAGGATGCCTGCCTCGCCGGCCCAAGGATGCCTGCCTCGCCGTCCAAGGATGCCTGCCTCGCCGCCCAAGGATGCCTGCCTCGCCGCCCAAGGATGCCTGCCTCGCCGCCCATGGATGCCTGCCTCGCCGCCCAAGAAGGCCTGTCTCGCATCGCCTGGGGCTGCCTGTTGCTCCGCATCGCCTGGGGCTGCCTGTTGCTCCGCGACGCCTGGGGCTGCCTGTTGCCCGCGACGCCTGGGGCTGCCTGTTGCTCCGCGACGCCTGGGGCTGCCTGTTGCTCCGCATCGCCTGGAGAGCCACCAGTTATAGGGTACGAGGGAGAAGTGGAGCTCCGCTGCCGCCTCCATGGCCAGGGGCTCCCCTCCCGTGTTCGCCTCCGGAGGGTCCGCTACTGCTGCTGCTGCCGTCGCCTCCCGAGGGTCCGCTGCTGCTGCCGCCGCCTCCCGAGGGTCCGCTGCTGCTGCCGCCGCCTCCCGAGGGTCCGCTGCTGCTGCCGCCGCCTCCCGAGGGTCCTGTTTTGCCTGGGGTCGCTACCAGTCCTGCCATACGGCAGGAAATACTGTGGCTGGAGCCCCATGAACGGGAGCTGCCGGCCACAGAAAAGGGGGAGGTCAGGAGACCAGCTCCCCAGCCGCACTTTGCGGCAGGAAATATTGTGGCTGGAGCCCCATGAAGGGCAGCTGCCGGCCACGAAGAAGGGGGAGGTCAGAAGACCAGCTCCCCAGCCGCACTTTCGCGGCAGGAAATACTGTGGCTGGAGCCCCATGAAGGGCAGCTGCCAGCCATGAAGAAGGGGAGGTCAGGAGACCAGCTCCCCCGCAGCAATTTCGCTGCAGGAGAGAGGGTGGCCGGAGCCCCACGGAGGGGAGCTGCCGGCCATGAAGAAGGGGGGCAGGTCTGGAGACCACCCCCAAAAATGTTTTGGCCAAAGGAGCCGCCTGTGCGCTGGCCATTGGAACGCTACGGCTGTTTGGGTGGGAGGAGGACATCCCACCGTGGCCGCCACCTTTGGCCCGTTGCTGCCCCTGTTCCTGCGCCGGGACTGCTAGCCGGGACTTTAGGGAATAAGGGGAGGTGGCGAAAAGGCCATGTGTGCTGCGCACAGGGGGCATGTGTGGGAGTGTCCCGCCTCTATGTATTATTATTTGTATTTTTGTTTGCGGCGCAGGTAAAAGCGCCGCGTCTTTTATATTTATATTTAAAACCCGTGAGGATGCATGACTGATCAGCTACTGATTATTTAACTAGCTGACAGTCATGCATCCTTACCAAACGCTAGAGACTGTGGCCGAGGGTAATAAGATAAACAGCTAGTTAACCCTCGGCCAGAGTATAAGAACCGACAGCTGTCTGTGCTGCGGAGTGGAGTTTTGGAGTAGAGAGCGGAGAGAGAGCGGAGAGAGAGCGGAGAGACGACATAAAACAATTGCTAAAACGTGCTGGTTTAGCCAGCACGCCACTTACTTGTTTGTCTGTTTATTTGTTTGGCCCTCGTGCCCTTTGGTTTGTGTTTTGTTTAAATCTTTTGTTTTGTTTGTTTATTAATAAATACGCTGAATGCCATAGCATTCAGCTTCACCCGCCCATCCACTGTTTGTGATTCAGTTACTTCCTGGTCCGTGACGTCACCACTGCGAGCCAGCCTGCCACATGGGGTGACAGGGAACTTTTGTGTATCTTGAAGAATTTAGTGAACCCGTCAAGCTACAAGGTAGATCCACCCCTGTTAATCACTAATTGATTGATTGTGTTCACTGTTAAATAAAACCAAAGTTCTACAAGTTATATTCTGCTTTTTTGTGTGTGTTTAGTGCAACAGGGAGGGGGCCAGTAGATTTTTAAGAAGGACAAGTAGATTGTTTATCATTTTGTCCCGTGGACAAGAAGTTTTTTTCAAAAATTGCACACTCCTGATGATGTATGAATAAAAATATCCAGAGTTTGAAATTGGGAGTATGTAAAAAAAAATATATAAAAGATAATAATAATAATTTTCAGCAAATCAGCAAAGGTAAAGTAATGTGTTTCTTGTAAACACTGCAGGGGGTTCTGGAACACTTGAATATATCTGATATGAGAGAGACAACGTAGATTTGCAGAGCTGAGCTCTATTCTATGATTCTTTTAGTCAAGTTCAGTTATGGACGTTGTCCAGTAAAAAATAACACAGCTACATTGGCCATAAAAATGATATTGCCCTGTGACAGGGGTGACTGAGTGGTGATGTCAGGCCAGAAACTGGAACTGCAAACACACAGGTACGGGTGCAAAGCGCACTGCAGCACTATTTTTATTGACAAGACAAAAATGAACAAAAATATTTAAACATAAAACAACTGCTCACAGAGCGAAAATAAATATTTAAACAAAAACAAAATAACGAACACCAAAACAAATACCTCGGTCAGGCTGGGCAATCGCCTTCACTGATCCTATAGTTTTGTATTTTAGTTTGTTTTGTTCTCTTCTCCTGCTCCCATTCTTTGCTCTGGAACACCCACCTCGAAACTGGGAGAACTGCAGAGTTTTATACTGGTGACCATCTCCCGATTTAGCAACAAATTAACCAATTCATTTAAATCGGGAGATGGTCACCTTCTGCACAAGGTTTTGTGGGATGGGGCTTCCCCATCCCTGCTGACAAACAATAAACAAGACTTTGCCCTGCCGTTTTTTATAGTGTGCAGGGCTCTCCTGCTGCCCTCCCACTAAAATTCTGTCGATCATGTTTGATATTGCTAAACATTAACTTTCTGCCATTTCTCAGTGATAGGTAATGCATTTACAGCATTCTGTACTTCTCCAACTATACAACCATTTTCCACATGTCTGTCTTGGTTATAAAATATCCCATGTTAAGTGCAGAACAAAAGGACATAGCCACCCTGAAACATTAACAATTGCTGTGATGAGGGCACAGTGCAACCTGATCGATAGATATCTCATTACAAAGTGCTGTTCTTTAACTGGAAATTCAATAACACCACTAACACTGAAGGAACAGAGCAGTGTCTCTCTGATTCCCAGTCTAGCTCTCCTTCTGACCTCGACCCAGCTAACAGATTTAGTCACAAGGCACGCGGCTGTCTGTTTTTGTTTGTTAGTAATACATTTTTAATGAAGGCTTCTGAGCAGTGCAGCAGGGTATTGATCGGAGAGACGTGAGCTGTTTAGTTTCCACTCCCCCTGTCACGGGCTGGCGTGAAAAATCTGGATTCTGGATTTTTTTATTATGACAATAGGTTCTCTGCATCCAAAATACTTTATGCTTGTTTTCTGTAGGTTTGTGAAACAGGCCAAGCAATGTAGATTCATCATTGGTCCTACAGGAGAAACTGCTTAACTGTGATTTGAAGATGCCTCCCAGTAATAACAAAAACCCTCCATGGATGACATGTTGAAATTGTACATGTTATCTAGCCAAGTTTTAAGAGCAGTAGATCCTGTGAGATACGATTCCCTCTATTAACTGATACAGAACCAGTCATATCCGATCCTGTGAGATACGATCCCCTCTATTAACTGATACAGAACCTGTGAGATCCGATCCCCTCTATTAACTGATACAGAACCTGTCATATCCGATCCCCTCTATTAACTGATACAGAACCTGTCATATCCGATCCTGTGAGATACAATCCCCTCTGTTAACTGATACAGAACCTGTCATATCTGATCCTGTGAGATGAGTGAGTGAGTGAGTGAGTGAGTGAAAACTAGAACCAGCGTTGGATACCAAAGAGTTAGTAAGCAAGTTGAAACCACTGACAGCCAGGTGAGTAGCCAGAGTTTGTTTATTATTGAACAGAGAAGATTAGTTCAGAGATTTTCGATTCCACCAAAGTTTTTGAGCTGTTCAGTGTGTTGATATGTAAATAAATCCTGTTCACCTGCGGGGCGTATCAACTTCAACCTCCGTCTCAATCTCCTGTCTGTCACTCAGCAGCGAATGAACGCACCCATACGGCAGACAGCTACGCTCCCTGTCACAAGCATGAATACCCTGTATTTAAAGAAGGGATTTAGGGGAGCTCCCTAATAAAAGCTGAATTTCAGAACAATAATTGTGTGAATATAGTAAATGTATAAGGGTTTTTAAAACAACATTCATTTATCTGACTTTTTACATATCCGCTCTTACTCTGGTCCCACCGCAGTCGGATACTTGATGGACTCCTGTACTAACATCATGCTGGGACATTGGTCAAGCTGTGACCCAAACAAGGTGTCCCAGACTGAGACACCAATGATTTTTAAACTGCAGATCCTGGTAGTACAGAATAGGTCTAGTCTGATAAGACCTGACTGCTTTAAAGATGACGGTATGCATTAGTTACAGTGACATTCAGCATGAGTTACAGGACTGATGTTTCTTACAGTGACATTCAGCATCAATTACAGGACTGATGTTTCTTACAGTGACATTCAGCATCAGTTACAGGACAGGACTGATGTTTCTTAGTGATAGTCAGCATCAATTACAGGACTGATGTTTCTTAGTGATATTCAGCATCAGTTACAGGACAGGACTGATGTTTCTACAATAGACAGTTCTGGAGATGTGCTATGCTGTGCAGTCTTGTGGGGTGAGTTGCACTATACAGGGTGATTCATAATCATGCAACATTGTTGTTTTGCATTGTTTTCCATTCTATTGTACTTAAAGGCTGACATTGAATTTAAATCAAGGGAAGTAATGTTAAAACTGTACAATGCATTAGTAAGACCTCATCTAGAATATTGTGTTCAGTTCTGGTCACCTCACTACAAAAAGGATATTGCTGCTCTAGAAAGAGTGCAAAGAAGAGCAAGCAGAATTATCCCAGGTTTAAAAGGCATGCTATATGCAGACAGGCAAAAAAAATGAATTTATTCAGTCTTGAACAAAGAAGATTACATGGCGATCTGATTCAAGCATTCAAAATACTGAAAGGTATTGACAATGTCAACCCAGGGGACTTTTTCGACCTGAAAAAAGAAACAAGGACCAGGGGTCACAAATGTAGATTAGATAAAGGGGCATTCAGAACAGAAAATAGGATGAGAATTGTGAGGGTCTGGAACCAACTCCCTAGTAATGTTGTTGAAGCTGACACCCTGGAATCCTTCAAGAAGTTGCTTGATGAGATTCTGGGATCAATAACAACCCAGCGAGCAAGATGGGCCAAATGGCCTCCTCTCGTTTGTAAACGTTCTTACGTTATTATATTCAAGGCTATTAAATGGTTTAATAGAAGCAGCCATGTTCATGTTATTGCACTGCAAGTCTAATCATCTGTCATACAGAACACATACAGTAGGTCCCTTCAGTACAGTAGGTGAAAGTTTTAGTAGGAAAGTGGCTATTGAAAGCTTGTTTTCTAAACTTGTGAGGCTTTCATTAAAAAAAGAAAGTTTTAAATTAGCAACACATCATCCGATTCCTAGCAGCTGATTGAGCTCAAAACACATACCTGGGTTTGTTTTCCAGGAGAAACATCGCAGTGTCTCCAGTAAATGCACCGACCCAGTACCTACAGTTGAGCACAGGCCTGGCTCCGTTGGCCTTGGCGCAGTGTTGTAGTTATCCTGAGTGCTGCTCTGTGTCTCCGCAGAAGTTCATTGAGTTCGAGGATGCCCTGGAGGGGGAGAAGAAGGACCTGCAGACCCAGGTGGAGGTGCTGGAGCTGCAGACCAGGCAGCTGGAACTCAAGACCAGGAACTATGCTGACCAGAGTGAGTACCACCACACTCTCTATTAACCCTTCAGAAAAGAATCTTAAAACCTAAAGTGCATACCTGAGGCACGACCATGAGGAGAGTCATACAGGCAGGGGAGTGCAGGGGACTGCGTCCCGGCTGTTTGAAGCTCTCATTCATCATTCTACATGGCAGCATTGCATTGACTCTGGTGCTCCTGTGATTCCAGACGGCTGAACCTCACAACACCACAATGCCCCCTGCTGGGCAGGCACCTCATGTGCTCAACAAAGTGCCATCCCAGCTGAAAAAAAAAAAAACATTTGCAAGTTCCCAATGACCTGTATTTTTCTTGTAATGTCAGTTTTACATCTGTAAATTCCAGCAAAATGTTTAATCACATTATTTTTCTGCATTATCTGAATGTTAAAGTACTGTACTGCACTGTAGCCCACTGTTAGTTGTGGAATGAAGTTGGAAGTCACTGCAGAAAGAGGGAAGAAAGACATGTGCACATGGAAACACATTCTCAGTAGGACTCCTACTGGTGCTTTCACCTGCAAGCTTGTAGTGCTGGAAGCTGCATTTCATTAAAGTGTTACTGGGTTTACATGAAACACATTACATCATTACTTTTGCTGTGACCCATGTTGCCTTTATCAAAGCATTATATTGTCTAACATATTGATGATCCTTATGAAATTTTACTTGTAAAAGGGGTGTTCTGTAACACTTTAACACTAGAAGGACCGGAGATCTACTCATACCTAGAAGCCCTGCAGCAGTCTTTCTGACAGCTGTATTCAAAACAATGTAAATAGTATAATGAAAGGAGAAACAGTTGGTTGTCATTTTTTTTTTTTTTTTTGAGTACTTCCCATAAACATGTTAACAACCGAAGCATATATATATATAATCGCACCCACTCAGGTTCTTTGCCCCTTTAAAAACACTGATCCAGACACAGAAATGTATTTTGAAGCGCGGTTGCACTATTTTTAATAAACAAATACAAAATAAACAAAAACCACATATTATAAAACTGAAACGATAGCAATACCTTTTTAACTTTTCAACAGCAACTGAACAACGTAGATAAATAAACTTAGAAATAAACATTTTACAGAAGTGCACAGCCCAAGAAGTTATAAAAAAAAGTCCAATTTATTTTCCTTTTTTCTACAAAAGGGTATTCCTTTATCTTGAGTCTAAGGCTGTTCACAATCAACACAGATAATGTGCTTCTCCACGCCGCCTTTCTGGACAGGGTACAGCTGTCAGAAGTTTTATTTTTATTGCACTTGCCAACCTGGCATTGGCGTCTCTTGCGGCTCTCAGCAGGGTTGCCAACTTCAGCTGTGGGGACACGCTTGGCAGTCTCCCACTGTTCCAAATGCTTCTTGCAAAGTTGCTGTGCTAACTGTAAAATATTTTCTCTCCATTGTAAATCTTCTCCGTGCATTATTTGTAAAGTACCCAGGAGTTGATGGCTGCTAGGTCCAATTCATTGTAAAACACCTGAACAGACCACCGTCGGGAGCCAGCTATCACAGAATACTTCCGTGCCATCTGATCCAAAACATCAACTCCATATTTTGTTGCGTTGTAAAACTCCATGGTCTCTGGTATTTATTTTCACTAGTCCCGATGCTAATTGACTGACCAAAGCAGTGCAGCTGGCAAGCAGGGGCCAGCCTTCAAAAGGCTGATTGAAAACGATAGACTGTCAGTCATTCACTCAGTTAGAGACTAATCTGATTATAGCTAAACACATTGCGGACTGGTAAATAAAAATAATAAAGTAGAATACTGTTCTGTATAATCAAAATACAATTGTTTTCTGTGTGGCTGTCAATGTGACTGCTGTGACAAAGTGGCTGAGTAGATGCAGGTGCAGGAGTGATGCAGTGCGTGAATGAAACAGACAGAGATGATTGTAATCCGGTTTGGAAAGAATTTTATTGATGGTTTCCAGGACTGGCAACCAAACAATAATCCCCCGGCAATACACACCAATGTGTACTGTACAGGGTAAATAACAATAGGATTGCAGTCCCAAATAATAATATACGCTAAACAATAATACAAACAGTCACCAGTCCTGGGTGTGTGCAGTAGTGCTCCTGGTGGGTGATACAAGTTTATTTCGTGACAGTGGTGAAGTGGTGTTTCGGCTTTTTGCTGGCACAAGGCGACAGCTCCGGAATCGTGTTAGCTGTCTGGTAATTCACAAACAAGACAATTACTGACACAAAAACAAACAAACCACTCACAAAACTGTTACGTTCTGTGGTCTCTCACAGTCCTTCTAGTTTACAATATAAAACCAAAACGAAGGAAAAGATTACGATTCTCCGTCTCCTTTAATGCTGTCACACATGACCCATTTGTTTACCTTCCGGGTCAATGCGTTCTTGCAACGGAGTCTCGCCTTCATCCAGACTGGATGACTTCCCGACCCTGGGAAAGAACTGTCAGACCAGCCCTTCCAAAGAACTCTGTTCTCGCTGCTTGGTGCCCTCACAGGTCGGGAGGGAGATTTACAACCAAGAATCATTGTATTTCTGTCACACTGCTCCTGGGGCTTTTAGGTATAATGTAATATATCTCCTTCATTTCTGCACTCCCGCATTTCATGCTATGTGAGAATATTTAATACATACGGACAGAAAGGTACACGAATGCACAGCCCCATATGTGTTACACGACTGGTGAAAATTACATTTTAAAACCAAAAACTGCCAAAATGACTGACGCGGGGCTTCTAGTGTTAAAGCAATGACGGGCTGATGCGCGTTTTACATATTGAATAAAGATTACTAACCTTCAAAAAAAACTAATGTGTGGTTGTCCTAACTTTATTCCTGCACAACATGGTACAACTTGAGTTTGTTGTAAATCTGTTCATTATAAGTGTTTAAAAGAACTAAAAGAAACAACTATTCTTTGCATATTATGGCAATTAAATGCAATTGTGGGGGTTCAGATGAGCAGACCAGTGCCATGTGCAGGGTCCTTGCTGTGTTCATCCTGCAGTTAAAAGCTGTGTTTCTTTCTTCTAGTGACCCGTCTGGAGGAGCGTGAGTCAGAGATGAAGAAAGATTACAACACCCTGCACCAGAGACACACCGAGGTACCAAGGCAGTACAGTAGGGAGCTACTGCACACATGGGTTCAGAGTGCAGTCGGAGTTATACAGTAGTGTATGGACTGCGATAGAGTTGTAGTTTAATTTGCAACAGGGAGCTACTGTACACACGGGTTCAGAGTGCAGTCGGAGCTATACAGTAGGGTAATGACTAGTTAGTGTTGCACTGACTTGGTCACCTGGAGGATGACATCGTCCCCACCCCTTCAATGATTCTTTCCTTTTACCAACTAGCAGGAAGTGTAAAGAGAAACAGAACTTTATTTAACCTAAAGTAGTACCGGTTATCATGTGTCAAAGTGAGAATACATGTTATAACAAGCTATGTCCAAGTCTTAGTCTGTGCTGCTGCAACATTATATCCATGCTTCTCTCCAGATGATCCAGACATATGTGGAACACATTGAGAGGTCCAAGATGCAGGTTGGAACTAACAACCAGACTGACAGAGTTGGCAGCGGAAGAACGTAAGAAACAAGGGCTTTCATTCTTATTTCATTATTGGTATTTATTCTGTGGAGTGTTTGTGGGAGAAACCCACAGGTCTATACATTCTGACAAAAAATGGAGTGTGATTTCCCTATAGCATTAGCATTTCAAAGGCTTTCAATAACCATACGGTTAATATACAGAGTGCTAGCCAAGGTTTTAAAACCAGTTAACTCTAGCAACTGGCACTAATACTGTGATCCCTCAGTTCTTCTATTGAATATCGTTGCTTGAGTTGTACACTCTTGTAACTGGTAGATATTTCAAAGATTAAAGGAGTTACTATGCCTCAGGCTACAAAACCTGTGTGTAGCTCAGCTTCGCTGCAGTGGTTTGGACCATTTAACCTGCCAGACTGCTGCTAATGCCACGACTGTAAATACATTAAAGCTATTTCTAACAATTATTTACACTTACTGTAAACTACTCTGTATTTAAATACTAAGCTTGTAACACCTATAAATCGCCTTGGATAAAGGCATCTGCCAAATAAATTAATAATAATAATAATAATAATAATAATAATAATAATAATAACAAAAGTGGATGACCATGGCCATCTAGTGTAGTACATGGAAACATACAGACAGATGGACCGATGCCTTCATTAAGCACCAGATCAAGTTCATTATAATTAAATAAGCACTTATATTTCATTCGCAATACAACACTAAACACTGCTAATATGTGAAATACTAATTAATTCAATGACAAACTTTCCAACTAAAAGCCTTTTTCAATGTGTTTTTTTTCACATTGAAGACATTGAAGAAAACAACTTCTAGTTGAAATGTTTTTCATTGATAAAGATTATTTTAGTATTTCTTTACTTAGATATATGAAACTCTGTTGCATTTGGAGTCAGACATACAAACCTGTTGCCCCCATATCCCTCCAGAATTTGACACTCTTAATTATTTGTGCTAAAGTCCTTTTTAAGGTTTAATTGTAATTAAGTATATATACCCCCTATATTATGATGCACATAATGTGTGCTAAAGAAGGTCCTTAGCAAGTTTCACTGCAATTTTACAAGCTTCTCTATATGTTAACATGTAAGTCTGCATCCCAAGAGGGGGCAATAAGAGGCAGGGAAATTGATTTCAGTGCAGTAAATTAAATAATATTTAAATATACAAGGGATGTAATGACACAAATGCCATAGGAGGCTGAGTGGTCCAGTGGTTAAAGAAAAGGGCTTGTAACCAGGAGGTCCCCGGTTCAAATTCCACCTCAGCCACTGACTCATTGTGTGACCCTGAGCAAGTCACTTAACCTCGTTGTGCTCCGTTTTTCGGGTGGGACGTAATTGTAAGTGACTCTGCAGCTCATGCATCGTTCACACACCCTAGTCTCTGTAAGTCACCTTGGATAAAGGCGTCTGCTAAATAAACAAATAATAATAATAATAATAATAATAATAATAATAATAATAATAATAATAATAATACGATTTATACCTGAGGCAAAGTGGTTTGTAGTGCACAGGTGCAGTGGTGATGCGGTGCTCAGGAATGATAGACACAAGACAGTTCACGGTGAAAAAGCAGCTCTATTTGCTGACAAATAATAATACCTGGCTGTACACAGCGATGTGTATCGCTCAGGCAAACCACGGGGTTCAGTCCCGAAAATAATAATACACTAAACAAGAAGTACACAAACAAAACACTTAACACTCATGGTAATTAATTACTTCTGTTTCCCAAATGGGTCCTTTCAGTAACCACATCAAAGGAACAGATTACATCAACACAGCCCCTATTATACCTTCAGTCACGCCCCCCTGCGATAGCTAGTTCAATCACTTCTCCTCCAATCCATGACTGACACATTGCGTACTGCATTAGGGCGATGACTTTGGGCATTGTGACTCCACCCCCTTCCTGGATGGCTGGCTTCCAACTGACCCTGGAATGACCTGCCAGACCATCCAGTACGAGGCACTCTGTTCCTGTTACACAGCGCCCTCACAGGTCGGGAGGGAGATTGTTGACTAGGATTCATTCGCTCTCTGCACATACCGCAGTATAATATGTTTCACGATACATGTGATGGTCCTTTCATCCAACCTGAACAGGAGAGATCTACGAACAGAGAAGTGTCATTACTTATATCTGCTATTTCGCTTGTGTAATTACACTATTACTGCAATTATTGTTATGTGCTTATAGTAATTACTGCTTACACATATTGTGCGCTCAGCTGTGGTTTTCGTTAGTCCCTCAGCGGCCTTGTGCCCTGTGCGAAGCCAGCGGCTCCGTTGCCCCTCCCCCGGGATCGAACAACCTTAAGTCAGCTACTTGTGTTCTCTCTCTCAGGCTGTTCGCTTCGTTTGAAATTTAAAAATAATATTTCATGTTTTGTTAGGAAAATTATATTAAATTAACGGTAATCGAATTGTAACTGTTTTTTGTGACATAGTTTGTCAGCAGTCCTGCTTTTGACTGAGACGCATGCTTCGGGCTAAGCTGCTTGCAGCTTCACCCACAGGGTCTCGTTGCTGCATTAGTTCTGCTTGCAGCTTCGCCCACAGGGTCTCGTTGCTGCATTAGTTCTGCTTGCAGCTTCACCCACAGAGTCTCGTTGCTGCATTAGTTCTGCTTGCAGCTTCGCCCACAGGGTCTCGTTGCTGCATTAGTTCTGCTTGCAGCTTCGCCCACAGGGTCTCGTTGCTGCATTAGTTCTGCTTGCAGCTTCGCCCACAGGGTCTCGTTGCTGCATTAGTTCTGCTTGCAGCTTCGCCCACAGGGTCTCGTTGCTGCATTAGTTCTGCTTGCAGCTTCACCCACAGGGTCTCGTTGCTGCATTAGTTCTGCTTGCAGCTTCACCCACAGGGTCTCGTTGCTGCATTAGTTCTGCTTGCAGCTTCGCCACAGGGTCTCGTTGCTGCATTAGTTCTGCTTGCAGCTTCAGCCCACAGGGTCTCGTTGCTGCATTAGTTCTGCTTGCAGCTTCGCCCACAGGGTCTCGTTGCTGCATTAGTTCTGCTTGCAGCTTCGCCCACAGGGTCTCGTTGCTGCATTAGTTCTGCTTGCAGCTTCGCCACAGGGTCTCGTTGCTGCATTAGTTCTGCTTGCAGCTTCGCCCACAGAGTCTCGTTGCTGCATTAGTTCTGCTTGCAGCTTCACCCACAGGGTCTCGTTGCTGCATTAGTTCTGCTTGCAGCTTCACCCACAGGGTCTAGTTGCTGCATTAGTTCTGCTTGCAGCTTCGCCCACAGGGTCTCGTTGTTGCATTAGTTCTTTTTTTTTTTTTTATAAATTTAGTCGTTGCCAATTGTTTTTTTATTATTTTCTCCCAATTTGGAATGGCCAATTATTATTTGAAGCTCAGCTCAACGCTACCACCCCTGCGCTGACTCGGGAGGGTGAAGACGAACACACACTCCTCCGAAGCGTGTACCATCAGCCGACCGCTTTTTTTCACACTGCGGACTCACCATGCAGCCACCCAAGAGCTAAAGCGTCGGAGGACAACGCAGCTCTCGGGCAGCTTACAGGCAAGCCCGCAGGCGCCCGGCCACACTACAGGGGTCGCTGGTGCGCGTTGAGCCAAGGACACCCTGGCCGACCTAACCCTCCCTCCCCCCGGGCGACGCTCCGCCAATTGTCGGCGCCCCTGGGAGCTCCCGTCCACGGTCGGCTGTGAAATAGCCTGGACTCGAACTTGTGACGTCCAGACTATAGAGCGCATCCTGCGCTCCACGCGGAGCACCTTTACCGGATGCGCCACTCAGGAGCCCCAATTGCCACTTTAGTTCTGCTTGCAAATTATTAAGACTGCTGGGACTCTAACAGTTTTCGGACTGCTGGTTAGCCAAGTATACCCCAGGAAATTAGGCACAGAACAAATCAAAATTATGCAAAGTTATGCTGTATCTCTACAAGTATGTGCAAAGTAACAAGAGTATTGTGCAGTTGTATTGGGTTCTTCTCTCATACTGGATATCAAAACACTAGCATAAGTAAAAAAAAAAAAAAAAATAGAAAACAATGGATTTTTTGTTTTAAGATAATATCTTTCTAAATTCCAAGATTGAAATAAAGGAACACCAGCTCTTTCAGTTTGTCTTCTGAAAGAGAATGCCTCCGATCGGACAGGACAAGATTATACAGCGAGTTGCTGCGCTCAGCATCAGTTGTATTTGTTACTGCATTTATGTATCTTAAAGCTAATGTTTTCATTTTAGGAAAACAGTCAGCTAAAACTAAAACAAGTCAATGTTAATTTCCCCTGGTGGTAGAGCGCTGTGGATCGCATCAGGTGCCACCTTCACAGTGTACAAAGCAAAGCAAAGAACATCTTTTACTCGCTCTCTTTTGCTGATATATTTGCAATGTGAGACCTTTGTCGTGGCATTTTCTGGCAAAATCTATCTATGTTCCCTTTATTCTCAGTGTGATCCAACATTTTCCTCTATCCTTCTCTGTTAACGCCAATATTATTTAATATTACACACTAATGCGTGGTGGTACGTTTTATGTGTAAAATTATGAGGGCGTGTAATTCCCTATGCGTAATTCCCTGGGGTGTAGCCAAGAGCGCTACACCCCTATAAATCACTCCCGTGGTAACTGTAGGTCCGAGACCTGCTCCCGTTGCAGCCGGTACTCTGTACAATGAATGAGGTTACCTTTTTTCCAATTCAATAGCAGTTGCTGGGCTCAGCTCTGCTTGGGGTCTGACTGTTCGCAGTCCCTCCCACAGTGTTTCGTTGCCTCTCTGGTCTCTGTTTGCAGTACCATTACGAAGGCTGTCAGACTGTGTCGGTTTGTCTGATGCGCTATAGGTGGGCATCCCTATAGTCAGTTTGAGTGGTAACTGTAGGTCCAGGCCTACCATGTTCCCGCCGGTACAAGTACTGTACATCGAACGAGGTTACCACTCCGATTCACTACTCAGTTGCTGGGCTCAGCTCTACGTCGGGTCTGATTGCTTGTAATCCTTCCTGCAGTGTTTCATTGCTGCCCTGGTCCCTGCTTACATTACCATTGCGAAGGCTATCAGGGCTGTGACAGCGGGCTTCCTCCAGTCTTAGGGCTGTGTTGTGTTAAACTGTACAGTACTTAAGGCACCATACCGAGTGTACCACAGAACTGTACAGTACCTAAGGCACCATACCGAGTGTACCACCACCGTACTGTGAGGGTACTATACAGTACAGCACTAGTGCTCAGGCCTCGTGCGGCTGTTTAACCGATCGGTTCATCTCGGTTCATTTTACTGTCTGTTCGGTTCAACCTTGGTTCATCCCCATTCAGACTCGGTTCAAAGTTGGTATAGTGATACCATCCCTGGTGCAGTACCAGCGGACCCGGTTTGAGTCCCGACTCACGCTGTTTTTTAATTTTTGGTACAGTACTTTTGCCTGCAGCATTGCTGCATGTGCTGTCTGAAACAGCGCCGTGGTGGTTAGTACTGTGTACTGCACCTGCTACAAAGTACTGTATACAAGCGTTTGCGCAGATTGAGGCAGCAGTTGTTCTACTGTGCACAGCTTGCTGCTTGCGTCATGCCAGGGTTTTACCTGTGTGACATTTGTAAGGCCAATCGCCCAATAGAGGATAAGCACTCTTCCTGTTTGGGACCGGAGCAAGCCAAAGGCGCACTTGCAGACCGCAGTTTCTGTGAGTTCTGTGCTTCCTTCTCTAAGAGTACGCTAGAGAAACGGGTGTCTCGCAGCTCCATGGAGCGTTCCACATCTGTACCGCCTGGACAGGGCTCCCCAGTATCATCTCATAAAGGGATGGCTGCATCCTCCTCTGAGGGCGCGGTACCAAGGGAGAGCAGAAGAGTTGAACAAGTGGCACGGTCTTCCTCGTCATCCTTTGCCTCTCCCTCCCCTCCTCCTGCTTCTAGGAAGAGAAAGAGTCACCAGTCTCATAGATAAGTGGATTCTGAACAGCTGGACCAGCTCGGGCAGCTGTTTCCCAGCAAGGCTTACTGACTAAGCTGTTGAATGATCGCACTACTCAGCCCGCCACGACAAAAGGTAGCAAGTGCAAGCTTGCAACAAGACAATCTGCTTTCCATTGCCCACTGAGGAGATGGGCGATCCAGAGTTAACCTGATTAAGAGGGCTACTGAAACCTTACAAGTCTCATGGCCTGTTGATGAGATGCAGCAGCAGTCTATTTTTCAGGATGAGCCTACTCCCTTTCATATTTCCCCTCCAGTGCACCCCGATTTTCTTTTCAATGTACACTCATCCTGGGGTCGTCCAGCTACAGCTCCGGCTTTCCCGGCCTATGGGGACCTTGTATAGCATCCATAACGCAGGGAAACTCGACTTGACTGAATTCCCTCCAGTGGATGCGGCCATCGCTTCTTTGGTACAGGCAGCCAAGTTAGCAATCCTTAATAAGGATGCTACCTGTCCAAATAAACAGTGTCGGGTTTCGGAGGTTATTCTTAAGCGTGCTTACTCACCTGGGTGCTCAATAAGCGGGCTATTTGCACGGTACATCCTATTTTTACTCCAGGTACTTCCTGGTGCCCAAGTGGGATGTTGGCCACAGACCAATCCTTGACATCAGACAAGTCAACCTGTATCTGAGTCCAGGCGACTGGTTCACCACTGTGGACTTGAAGGACGCTTATTTTCATATGCCCATAAGACAAGGGCACAAGAGCTTTCCAAGGGAAAGCGTACGAGTTCAGGGTACTGCCGTTCGGCCTCTCTCTAGCTCCCTGTGCCTTTTTGAAGTGCATGGAGGCTATTCTGGCCCCTTTGAGACTTGGAGGCATCACAGTACTCAATTACCTGGACGACTGGCTCATTTGTGCTCAGTCTTCAGCGCAGGAAAAGGCCCACACGGAACTCATCACCGACCACCTTCATCGGTTGGACCTGTTGGTGAATTGTGCAAAGAGCCAGCTCATACCCTCACAGACAGCCTCCTATTTGGGGGTGCACCTGGACTCCAGGTCCATGCTGTCCACTCTGTCGGATGACAGAGTGCAGAGAATAGCCGCTTGTCTGAAGCTTTTTCAGCTCAACGAGACACTGTCAGCAGACACTATCCTGGTGGACACAGCCCGCTCACCTGCTCTGTGCTTAGGCATTATCACCACAGACTCATCCAGCCTCAGTTGGGGCGCTGTGTGGAATGGCAGGGGAGCGCAAGGGGTATGAACCTCCATATAAATATTTTGGAGCTGCAGGCAATGTTTCTAGCCTTGCAGAATTTTTTACAAGAGGTTCAAGGGAGACACGTGCTTGTCCAGATGGACAACACTACCATGGTGGCTTATATAAACCACTAGGGCGGCCTCATGTCCCCCGTTCTCCATTGAGTAGCCTGCAAGCTGTTGCTCTGGGAACACAATCACCTCCTCTCACTGCGCGCAGTACATCTGCCCGGGATGACAACCTGGGCGGGAGACCTCCTTTCAAGGGGAGCTCCCAGTGCCTCAGAATGGAGGCTTCAACCAGAGGTGGTGAGCCTCATTTGGCAAAGGTTCAGGAGAGCACAGATAGACCTCTTTGCCTCCCAGGAATCAACCCACTGTCCCCTCTGGTTCTCCATAAGAGGCAATAGATGCTCTGGCACACCAGTGGCCGAGGCAGCTGCTGTATGCCTTCTCACTGCTCGCCATGCTCCAGCTGTGCCTGGAAAAGATCAGGCAGGACTGGGCCAGGGTGCTATTAGCAGTTCCTTACTGGCCCAGGAGACTCTGGTTTTCAGCCGTGGAGTTTGCCAAAACGGCGCTACCTGCTCAGTCAGGCGCGGGGAACATTGTGGCATCCCGACCCGTTGAGCCTGCAGCTCTGGGTCTGGCCCATAAATGCCAACATTTGAGCCGTCTGGGGTTATCTAATAGGGTCATTGACACCTTGCAGAATGCCAGAGTGGTGTCCAGCGTTCCCAATATGGGTACAAGTGGTGTGTTTTTCAGACATGGTGTCTGCCTAAGGGTTTTGACCCCACGACATGTCCCATGGCAATAATACTGCAATTTTTACAAGACCTATTTGATGAGGGGGAATCCCCCTCTACATTAAAGGGCTATTTGGCAGCTATTTTGGCTTGTCATATTAAAATTGATTCAGTCTCCCCAGGAGCTCATTTCCTGGCGGGGCAATTTTTAATGGGAGCTTGGCGGGTTCGACCACCTATGAAGGACATTGTCCCTCGTTGGAGAATTAATGTGGTGCTTGAAGCACTTATGAAATCTCCTTTGAGCCCTTACATTCAGCTGAGCTGAAATATTTATCATTGAAAGCGGCTTTCTTGCTTGCAATCAATCACATCCGCATGCATGCATTTTTAATTTCGAAAGCCTGCTTAATTTTTGCAGAAGCGAGGGTGAAGGTTACTCTTCGTACCAGTCCTGCTTTTTTGCTGAAAACCTTCTTGGCATTCCACATTAACCAGACTGTGGAATTGGAGGCTTTCCATCCACCTCCTTTCCAGTCTGACTGGGAGTGACGGCTCCATACACTTTGTCCGGTGCGGGCACTAGTGTATTATGTGGACAGAACACAGAGTTGGAGGCAGTCTGAACAATTTTTTGTCTGTTATGATGCCAAGTCCCATGGAAAAGCCCTGTTTAAGCAGAGGCTGTCTAAATGGATTACAGACACAGTCAAGACTGCCTATGAGCAAGCCAACTTGCCCCCTCCAGAAAAGCTCTCTGCCCATTCAACAAGGGGCATGGTGACTTTGTGGGCTTTGTTCCAGGGTGCATCTGTAAGAGACATTTGCGATGCGCGTTGTGGGCCACTCCCATTACTTTTACGGCTGAATGTCATGGATCCACAAAACCCTGGCTTTAGAATGAGAGTGTTAAGGGCAGCCTCAGGGTCGGCCCTTACAACATAAACAGAAGTGAGTTCTCTCTCAATTTTTTAGCCCTAGCTACTTGTACTGGGGTTCGTAATGGTAACCTGCAAGGTAGCCTTTGGCTTAGCCTTGTAGCACTCCAGTCGTTCTGCAATATTGCCTTGCAAGAGCTTTGGTATTCATGTCCATTAGGTAATGGTTACATTTCATACTCAAAAGAGAACGTTGGGTTATTATCATAACCTTGGTTCTTTGAAATATAAATGTAACCATTAACCTTCAAGGTCACTGCGTCCATGATTGCAGCAGGCTTGAAGGAAAAATGATGACGATGTTTGTGTCAGCAGACCTTTTATGTGCATGGGGGGTGGGCACGACTGCATCACAGGCACTACGTGTAGCTTTGATATGTATTACTCCGGTTTCAGGGTCTTTAGGTTAAATACCATTTAGGTAATGGTAAATGGAATTCCATGCTAGAGTCCTCAACGCTTTTTGTATAAATCGCCTTTTATCCAAATAAATTAATTCTTACCTCTTGGGGCTCCAAAATTAATAGCACTAAACGACTTGAAATGTGTGTGTGTGTATTTGTGCTGTGAGTGATATTTTAATAAGAAATACAAGATATTGCCTTCAGGCTAGAGACTAGTTAAATATTTAAACAATGAAGAGATGTGTGCAGTCCAAATGAGAACTGAGTGGACTTGCAGCATGTCAGTTAAAGTCCAGCCCCTCAACTCTTTGATATTTGTGTGATTGAACTGTACCTGGATGTCAGGTCTGAAGTGTTACAGCTGTGCTGAACTGGTTCTTCAATGTTTTCTAACTGACATTCACTGTCTCTGTTCCTGCCTTTGTGTGACACTTTCACCCCAAGATTAATATTAAGACTATATATGGATTAATTTACAAAAATTGAATTACTAAAGCTCTGAAATTTCAGAACATGATAGATATGGGGAGCCGCCTTCAAAATCTGACTGAATTGAAAATGAAAAGTGAGAGATACCCCATTTACACTCATGCCATGTGTATCTATTAATACATCATTGTAGGATGTATAAGAAATGTCATCTTGTGCAGTTTGGCTCCTCAATATTGAAGTGTGGAACTCCCTGAAAAGCTGATGAGAAACATTGCCTTTGCTGTGTCCCGTGTGTCCATATCACAGCATTATGTTTAAAGATACTGCCGTTTTGGAATTTTTTATCACACATCATGGGTCATAAATTAACTGGGCAATATATTTCTTGTGTGATATGATATGAGAAAAAAAATATCCAAACAATCCTATGCGTGATATCTTTTTTTGATATTTATAAATTCTGTTTTTTGAATTAATACTCACAAATTTTAACCAAACAGTGGTCTTGTTTTAACCTCTAATTGTACAGTGAGTTCTTTGGATGATATGTGCTGGATTGTGGTTATTAACTTATACGTGATTTATAATGTCAAACCTTGGGCACAGATTTATCTGACAAAGCTGTCCTCATTAACATAGCATGCTGTTTAGATTGCATTTCTAGCTATTGGTATTTACTGTGACTGCTTCCCCATACATCTGTTGACCGATTCATATCCTGCTATTTCACAAACACCTGATCGAGATTGTAACTGTGAAACAACATCTTTCTCCCTCTAACTCTGTGGTTCCCAGGTCCTGTCCTCTGCAAACTAACGGCAGTTTTAATGCTAATCCCCTAACAAACACGGTTCACATCAGAAAACCAGGACACACTTTGACACAATTGTCAGTGTCTGTTTGAGAGAGGCCCAGAGCTAAATGGATAATTTGTGTCAGGAGTGAAGTAAAGAATGGGGGACATTTGACAAAAGCAGGAAAAGGCTGGCTTTTTTCAGTTTATAGTTGTTAAAAGAAGCTTAAGAAATGAAATCACAAGCATTTCGACTAGTCATTTAGTATCTAAATGTAACACTATTGAGTGTTGAATAGTTATGGATGACAATTGAAATGTTCCCTTCATTTGATTTATTTCTAATGTTAACTGAGATGTCTAGGTGTCCTCCATTGAGCATTGCACATGAGAATGAGAACGAGAGCTGGTTGATGTCAAAACTTAAATAATCACGTCCCCCCAGGAGTCTATTAGAACTGGACAACCTAACGAAATATCCATTGTGTTCCCTTTCAAGTGGGGAATATTAACCATTACAAAATGGGTGTTTCCCCTTTAAGACCCCAGAACAGAAAACACTATACCAAAGATTCTCGCTAGAGCAGGGTGGCACTGCTGAGGCTCTGCCCCGCAACCATAAGACAGCAGCGACCCCTACAGTTGTCGCCACTTTCTTTTTTCAGCCGTGCTGATTACTCCCGAGAAGATTAGTGTATCTTTCTTCTCTATATACCTATTGTTAACGCTTTTTAGCTTGCTTTTAAGTGCTATATATATATATATATATATATATATATATATATATATATATATATATATATATATATATATATATATATATATATACTGTATATATATATATATAATTTTACAGAATCGCTGAAGTAAAATATTATTTCAAACTTTTTTCTGTTGTTATTAGTCTGTACTGGTTACGTCCCACCGCGGCCTTGTGTGCTGTGGGAAGCCTGCGGCTCGATTAGCTGTTCCTTCCCGGGATCCTAGTACATTAGACTAACTCGTTCCAGTTGGAGTACCGGTATATAAAAAATTATTTTTCTGTAAATTTGATTGTGTATTTATTATATGTAAATAAATATATGAATATTTTATGGACTGTGTGGTTTCGCTTTTGATTCTACCGGAGTGTATATGTTTTTCTGTTTTTCATTCTTACAGAGGTAAGTATTGAAAAATTCCAAGCAGCTATTGTAGACGTTCCTACTAGCAGCTCGATGCTGTTTTAGTACTGCTTCTGCAGTACTATTACAAAGGCTTTTAAAGCAGGCTTTAGTCAGTGGCTGATTCGCAGGTCGGCATCCATGTTGATTCACCATATACAGTACATTAACTGCAACTTGTCGCCCCCGATCCTTAGGGATGAGGTTACTGTTTCGGTGCAGGCTGCTGCTGGTTTGGTGTTCGCATTGACTACGCAGTTTAGCCAGTGGCTGACTTGCAGGTGGGCATCCTGCTAACTTGCCACTTGCAGTAACTGTGATTTATCGCCCCCGATCTCGCTTGCGAGGTTACTGTTTCGGTACCGAGCGTCTGTACTGAGTGCATCGAGTCGGCACAGAGTGTCGGTGCCGAGAGAGTACTGTGTCGGCGGCGAGCGTCTGCACCAAGTACACATGTAGGTGCTGAGTGTCGGTGCTGAGAGAGTACTGTGTCAACGGCGAGGTCTGTGCCGAGTACACATGTAGGTACTGAGTGTCGGTGCCGAGAGTACTGTGTCGGGCGGCAGCGTTTGCACCGAAAGTGCACATGTAGGTGCTGAGTGTCGGTGCCGAGAGTACTGTGTCAACGGGCGAAGCGTCTGTGCCGAGTACACATGTAGGTGCTGAGTGTCGGTGCTGAGAGAGTACTGTGTCAACGGCGAGCGTCTGTGCCGAGTACACATGTAGGTACTGAGTGTCGGTGCTGAGAGAGTACTGTGTCGGCGGCAAGCGTTTGCACCGAGTGCACATGTAGGTGCTGAGTGTCGGTGCCGAAAGAGTACTGTGTCAACGGCGAGCGTCTGTGCCGAGTACACATGTAGGTGCTGAGTGTCGGTGCCGAGAGAGTACTGTGTCGGCGGCGAGCGTCTGTGCCGAGTACACATGTAGGTGCTGAGTGTCGGTGCTGAGAGAGTACTGTGTCAACGGCGAGCGTCTGTGCCGAGTACACATGTAGGTGCTGAGTGTCGGTGCCGAGAGAGTACTGTGTCAACGGCGAGCGTCTACACCAAGTACACATGTAGGTGCTGAGTGTCGGTGCTGAGAGAGTACTGTGTCGGCGGCAAGCGTTTGCACCGAGTGCACATGTAGGTACCGAGTGCCTAGCGCACCAAGTGCAGTGCGCAGGTACTAATAAACAGCACCAAAAGAAAAACACTGTTTAGTGTATTGCACAGTATTGCACAGCCTTGTTAAGATGTCTGGGTTCCATGCATGTACCTCTTGCAAGGCTAAGCTGCCTGCACAGGACGGTCACATGGAGTGCATTGTGTGCCTCGGACCCGAGCACGCGCAGAAGGCTTTGACAGACATCACTTCATGTGATATCTGTGCATTGTTCAAGAAATGTACTCTCAAGAACCGAGTAGCACGTCACTCTAGGGAACGATCCCTCATGCCTGTGTAACGCTCTGCATTGCCACGCTCCACCAGTGAAGCTGGACCCCCTTCTCGTGGTCCTGTCTAGAGAGAGGGTAGGAGTCGAGCTAGGAAGAGCCCCATATCTAGCTCTACCTCTCGTTCCTTGCCGTCTTCCTACAGTTCCACCTTATCTTCCCCCCCTCCAAAGCGGAGGAGGAAGAAAGCCCACCGATCACATTCTGCAGGCAGGGGGCAGATCGACAAGATTTGGAAAGCGGTCACTTCCAGTAGTGTCACCGGCCGCTCCATCTGCACCCTTGCATACAGTGACTGATGAGATAGATGACATCCTCTGCATTGCTGTCTCAGAGGAGGTGGATGATCAGCTGCTCCTCCCATCAGGTGATGTGGAGTCTGACATGCCAGTGGCACAGCTCTCACTTTCGGCCGAGCATATGCCTTTAATGCAGCGAGCGACTGCAGTGTTGCAAGTACCCTGGCCTGCAGCACAGACTGAAAGGCGCTGTATTTATGATGAGCAGCCGACAGTTACCCCTACTGCTGCTCCTCCGGTCCACCCGGACTTCCTGTACGAGTTACAGTCCACCTCAGAACATCCTGCCACGGCTGTGGCGGTTTCCCATTCAATGGATGCACTGTACAGGGTCTTTGGTGCTGACAAGCTGGGTCTTACCCACTTTCCACCAGTAGAGGTCCCCATTGCTTCACTTGTTCAGCCTGCTAACTTGTCCTTGCTTTTCAAGGACGCAGCATGTCCAAACAAACAATGCAGAGTGACTGAGGTCATTCTCAAGAAAGCATATATAGCTAGTGCTTTCTCTGCTAGGTTGGTAAGCTACAATAGCATCCTTGTAGCTTACCAGGCTCACCTTATTGGGTCCATTGCTGACACCCGCAAGCCCTCGTCTCACGAGTTGCGCTTGATCTCAAGGAACCTGCTCAGGCTGTCCAAGCTTAGTGGAGAAGCCATAGGCAGGAACCTGGCAGCGTTGGTGGCTGCACGCAGACAGCTTTGGCTCTCCCAGGCAGTGCTGGACGGGGATAGAACGGCCTTGCTGGACGCTCCTGTCACCCCAGACCACACATTTGGTCCGACGGTAGACGAAATGCTACAGCAGCCGCAGCATGCAAGGGAGTCCTCCAGGAAGTTGGTGCATCTTCTCCCAAAGCGCCCACCACCATCACGCAAGCCTGCAGCACAATGGCACCCTAGGCCACAGCTGCAGAAGAAGCCAGGGCCACAGGCTGCTGCTTCTTCGGGCAGCCCCGTCCAGAGACATAAGAACATAAGACCATAAGAAAGTTTCCAAACGAGAGGAGGCCATTTGGCCCATCTTGCTCGTTTGGTTGTTTGTAGCTTATTGATCCCAGAATCTCATCAAGCAGCTTCTTGAAGGATCCCAGGGTGTCAGCTTCGACAACATTACTGGGGAGTTGGTTCCAGACCCTCACAATTCTCTGTGTAAAAAAGTGCCTCCTATTTTCTGTTCTGAATGCCCCTTTATCTAATCTCCATTTGTGACCCCTGGTCCTTGTTTCTTTTTTCAGGTCAAAGAAGTCCCCTGGGTCGACATTGTCTGTACCTTTTAGGATTTTGAATGTTTGAATCAGATCGCCGCGTAGTCTTCTTTGTTCAAGACTGAATAGATTCAATTCTTTTAGCCTGTCTGCATAATTCTAGGTGAGGTCTTACTAATGCATTGTAAAGTTTTAACATTACTTCCCTTGTTTTAAATTCAACACTTCTCACAATATATCCGAGCATCTTGTTGGCCTTTTTTATAGCTTCCCCACATTGAACATAAACTCCTAGGTCTTTTTCATAGTTCCCTTCTTCAATTTGAGTATCTCCCATATGATATTTATAATGCACATTTTTATTTCCTGCATGCAATACTTTACACTTTTCTCTATTAAATGTCATTTGCCATGTGTCTGCCCAGTTCTGAATGCTGTCTAGATCATTTTGAATGTCCTTTGCTGCTGCAACAGTGTTTGCCACTCCTCCTATTTTTGTGTCGTCTGCAAATCTAACGAGTTTGCTTACTATACCAGAATCTAAATCATTAATGTAGATTAGGAATAGCAGAGGACCTAATACTGATCCCTGTGGTACACCACTGGTTACCTCACTCCATTTTGAGGTTTCTCCTCTAATCAGTACTTTCTGTTTTCTACCTGTTAACCACTCCCTAATCCATGTGCATGCATTTCCTTGAATCCCTACTGCGTTCAGTTTGAGAATTAATCTTTTATGCGGGACTTTGTCAAAAGCTTTCTGGAAATCTAAATAAACCATGTCGTATGCTTTGCAATTATCCATTTTCAATGTTGCATCCTCAAAAAAGTCAAGTAGGTTAGTTAGACACGATCTCCCTTTCCTAAAACCGTGCTGACTGTCTCCCAGGATATTGTTACCATATAGGTAATTTTCCATTTTGGATCTTATTATAGTTTCCATAAGTTTACATATAATAGAAGTCAGGCTTATTGGTCTGTAGTTACCTGGTTTGGTTTTGTCTCCCTTTTTGTGGATTGGTATTACGTTTGCAATTTTCCAGTCTGTCGGTACAACCCCTGTGTCAAGAGACTGTTGCATGATCTTGGTTAGCGGTTTGTAAATAACTTCTTTCATTTCTTTGAGTATTATTGGGAGGATCTCATCCGGCCCAGGGGATTTGTTTATTTTAAGGGCTCCTAGTCCCTTTAACACTTCTGCCTCTGTTATGCTAAAGTTATTTAAAATTGGATAGGAACAGGTCAACATGGGGCATGTTGTTCGTGTCCTCCTTTGTAAAAACCTGAGAAAAGTAATCATTTAATATATTTGCAATTTTTTTTTCTTCATCTATGATTTTGTCATTTGTCTTTTAGACATTTAACCTCCTCCTTGAATGTTCTCTTGCTGCTATAATATTGGAAAAACATTTTGGAATTGGTTTTAGCCCCCTTAGCAATATTGATTTCTATCTCTCTCTTAACCTTTCTAACTTCCTGTAACAGGGCGAGCAGCCCTGTACATTGTTTCGTTTATTTTAGTTTAGAACGGGTTCCCCCTCCGCCCCTGTGTTATTTTGTATTTGTATTATGATTTAGTATTATATTTATGACGGCGAGTGCCGCGGGGCTTATTATGTATTTTGACGGCGTAGCCGTTTGTTTATTTTGTTATTGTTTAGTAACGTGGATGGGAAGCCCCATCCACAGTAAAGTAATTAAACTTCGTGCAGAAGGTGGCCATCTCCCGAATTAATTAGGTGATTTAATTTGTTGCTAATCGGGAGATGGTCACCTGTTATAAAAACCTGCAGCTCTCCAACTCGGGGTGGGTGTTAGAGAGGAGAGAGCGAGCGAGAGAGACGGAGAGCGAGAATGAAAACAAAACTAAACGACAACCGTAAGGATCAGTGAAGGCTATTGCCCAGCCTGATCGCGTTGTTTGTGTTCGAGACTTGTTTTGTTTACACCTTTTATTTGGCTCTGTGAGCACAGTCTGTTTTTGTTTAAACCTTTGATTTATTTTTGTTATTTAAAAATAAAACGGCGCGAGCGCCTTTAACTGCTGTACTTGCCTGGTGGCAGTTTCCTTTCTGCTTCTGCCTGACGTCACCGCCCAGTCATTCCTGTCACACGTGGTGTCAGAACCGGGAAAACAGCGCCTCCAGGACTCAGGCCAGAGCGGGAACCGCAGTTTTTTTTTTTGAAAAATAAAAGGGAAAAAATGGAAGGCTGGAACTGGAGAGATGGCTGCCAGGATCTGGAGGTCCTCCTCGGTGGTCTAGAGGACCAAGGCTGGTGCCTTGCCTGTGGGGAGTTCGGGCACCCAGTGGTGCGCTGCCCCTATCAAGAGGGAGAGGAGGAACTGGCCCAGGAGAAGAAGGTGAGGAGGAGGCAGAGAAGGGGAAAGGGGAAGAGGAAGGCGGAGTGTCCACCGCCCAAGTCTCCACCAGAAGAGGAAGAATGCCTGCTGGTTTTGCCTCCACAGCCTGAGTGGGAGGAGCCCTAACGTCCTACGCCTGAGTGGGAGGAGCCCTAACGTCCTACGCCTGAGTGGGAGGAGCCCGAACGTCCTATGCCTGAATGGGAGGAGCCCGAACGTCCTACGCCTGAATGGGAGGAGTCGGTGCGTCCACAGCCCAAGAGGGAGGAGTCGGTGCGTCCACAGCCCAAGAGGGAGGAGTCGGTGCGTCCACAGCCCAAGAGGGAGGAGTCGGTGCGTCCACGGCCCAAAAAGGGGAAGGTAGAGCGTCCACAGCCCCAATCTCCACTAGCAGAGGGTGAATTCCTGCTGGTTCCACCTCCATTGCCATGGGAGGACTGCTTGCAGCTCCCACCTCCACCAGCAGAGGGTGAATTCCTGCTGGTCCCGCCTTCGCCACCTCCATCGGCAGGAGCAGAGCAGCAGGAGCTGTCTCTGCTTCCGCCACCTCCACCGCCAGGAGCAGAGCAGCAGGAGCTGCCTCTGCCTCCTCCACCAGCAGAGGGTGAATGCCTGCTGGGTCCCTGTCCACCAGCAGAGGGTGAATGCCTGCTGGGTCCCTGTCCACCAGCAGAGGGTGAATGCCTGCTGGGTCCCTGTCCACCAGCAGAGGGTGAAATCCTGCTGGGTCCCTGTCCACCAGCAGAGGGTGAATGCCTGCTGGGTTCCTGTCCACCAGCAGAGGGTGAATGCCTGCTGGGTCCCTGTCCACCAGCAGAGGGTGAATGCCTGCTGGGTCCCTGTCCACCAGCAGAGGGTGAATGCCTGCTGGGTCCCTGTCCACCAGCAGAGGGTGAATGCCTGCTGGGTCCCTGTCCACCAGCAGAGGGTGAAGGCCTGCTGGGTCCCCACCAGCAGAGGGAGAATGCCTGCTGGTCTCCCCTTCCCGAGGCAGAGCCGCACCAGTCCCCTGAAACAAGGGTAGACTACACGCGCTCCCACCTCCGCCCGCCAGGGAGACTACACGCCGCTCCCACCTCCACTGACAGGAGCAGAGCAGCAGGAGCTGCCTCTGCCTCCGCCACCTCCACCGGCAGGAGCAGAGCAGCAGGAGCTGCCTCTACCTCCGCCACCTCCACCGGCAGGAGCAGAGCAGCAGGAGCTGCCTCTGCCTCCGCCACCTTCACTGGCAGGAGCAGAGCAGCAGGAGCTGCCTCTGCCTCCGCCACCTCCATCGGCAGGAGCAGAGCAGCAGGAGCTGCCTCCGCCAACCCCACCAGCAGAGGAGGAATGTCTGCTGGTATCACTTCCCCACCAGCAGAGGATGAATGCCTGCTGGTATCACTTCCCCACCAGCAGAGGATGAATGCCTGCTGGTATCACTTCCCCACCGTCCACGAGGAGAGGAGCAGGAGCTGCCTCTCCCGTCACCAGAAGGACCAGGACTAGATGCTGGCGGTCCTCAGCAGCCCTTGCATAGGCTGCTGAGGGAAGCACGGGAAGAACCGCCCGGCCGCAGAGGCCGAGAAGAGGGCCAACACCCGCACCCCAGCTTGTCCTGACTCCTGCCTCGCTTCGCCCAAGGATGCCTGCCTCGCCGCCCAAGGATGCCTGCCTCGCCGCCCAAGGATGCCTGCCTCGCCGCCCAAGGATGCTTGCCTTGCATCGCCTGGGGTTGCCAGCCGCTCCGCATCGCCTGGGGTTGCCAGCCGCTCCGCATCGCCTGGGGTTGCCAGCCGCTCCGCATCGCCTGGGGTTGCCAGCCGCTCCGCACGCCTGGGGCTGCCTGTCGCTCCGCATCGCCTGGGGCTGCCTTTTGCTCCACACAGGGTACAGGGTGCGAGGGAGAAGTGGAGCTCCCGCTGCCGCTTCTATGGCCAGGGGCTCCCTCCCGAGTTCGCCTCCCGAGGGTCCGCTGCTGCTGCCGTCGCCTCCCGAGGGTCCGCTGCTGCTGCCGTCGCCTCCCGAGGGTCCGCTGCTGCTGCCGTCGCCTCCCGAGGGTCCGCTGCTGCTGCCGTCGCCTCCCGAGGGTCCGCTGCTGCTGCCGTCGCCTCCCGACGGTCCGCTGCTGCTGCCGTCGCCTCCCGAGGGTCCGCTGCTGCTGCCGTCGCCTGGGGTCGCCAGGGATCCTGCTTCGCCTGGGGTCGTCGAGGGTCCTGCTTCGCCTGGGGTCGCTACACTGTGGCCAGAACCCCATGAAGGGGAGCTGCCGGCCATGAAGAAAGGGGGAGGTCAGGAGACCAGCTCCCCAGCCGCATTTCCGTGGCAGGAAACACGGTGGCCAGAGCCCCACGGAGGGAGCTAGCGGCCACGAAGGGGAGGGGAGAGGTCAGGAGACCCGCTCCCCTCGCAGCAGTTTCGCTGCCGGAGATCGTGTGGTCGGAGCCCCACGGAGGGGAACTGCCGGCCATGAAGAAGGGGGGGGAGGTCAGGAGACCAGCTCCCCCAGCCGCATTTCCGTGGCAGGAAACGCTGTGGCCAGAGCCCCACGGAGGGGAGCTGCCGACCACAAAGAAGGAGGGGGAGGTCAGGAGACCAGCTCCCCTCGCAGCAGTTTCGCTGCGGAAATCGTGTGGTCGGAGCCCCAGGAGGGGAAATGTCAGCCATGAAGAAGGGGGAGGTCAGGAGACCAGCTCCCCGCAGCAGTTTCGCTGCGGAATTGGGTGGCGGAGCCCCACGGAGGGGAACTGCCGGCCATGAAGAAGGGGGAGGTCAGGAGACCAGCTCCCCAGCCGCACTTTAGCAGCAGGATAGTGTGTGGCGGGAGCCCGGAAGAGGGAGCTGCCGGCCACGAAGAATTGGGGGTGCCAGAGATTCCACCATGGCCACCCCAGAAACAACTTGCTTCCCCTCTTCCGGGACTTTGAGACTGAGGGGGAGGTGGCCGTTGGGGCCATGTGTGCGTTGCACAAGGGGATATGTAACAGGCGAGCAGCCCTGTACATTGTTTCGTTTATTTTAGTTTAGAACGGGTTCCCCCTCCGCCCTGTGTTATTTTGTATTTGTATTATGATTTAGTATTATATTTATGACGGCGAGTGCCGCGGGCTTATTATGTATTTTGACGGCGTAGCCGTTTGTTTATTTTGTTATTGTTTAGTAACGTGGATGGGAAGCCCCATCCACAGTAAAGTAATTAAACTTCGTGCAGAAGGTGGCCATCTCCCGAATTAATTAGGTGATTTAATTTGTTGCTAATCGGAGATGGTCACCTGTTATAAAAGCCTGCAGCTCTCCAACTCAGGGTGGGTGTTAGAGATGAGAGAAGCGGCGAGAGAGCGGAGAGCGAGAATGAAAACAAAACTAAGCGACAACCGTAAGGATCAGTGAAGGCTATTGCCCAGCCTGATCGCGTTGTTTGTGTTCGAGACTTGTTTTGTTTACACCTTTTATTTGGCTCTGTGAGCACAGTCTGTTTTTGTTTAAACCTTTGATTTATTTTTGTTATTTAAAAATAAAACGGCGCGAGCGCCTTTAACTGCAGTACTTGCCTGGTGGCAGTTTCCTTTCTGCTTCTGCCTGACGTCACCGCCCAGTCATTCCTGTCACACTTCCTTTTTGACTTTTGTGTTTGCAGTTCCAAGTACTCTTTCTGTGTACTTTGTTTTTGGTCCCTTTTAAACGCTCTGTAAAGTGCCTTTTTTCGCTGAATATTTTTTTTGATTGATCTATTAAACCATTTTGACCATTTTGTTTTTGATTTAGATTTGTCTACTTTTGGGATGTAATTGTTTTGCGCCTCTAGTACTACATTTTAAAAAAAACAGCCATCCTTTTTCTGTGGATGTTTTCTCTATTTTACTCCAATCTACTTCTATTAGTCTCTGTTTCAGCCTGCTACCGCTTTCCACAGGGGCAGGCGTGCTTTTAAGCGCCCTGTGCCTAGACAACAGACACAGGCAGCGCCTCAGGCAAAGCAACAGCCCTAGGATATTGCTGCCACAGGCCCAGGGCTTTTTCTTCAGAAGCCCCTGGGTGCTCACTACTGTTCAAACTGGTTACTCGCTCCAGTTCCAACACGGCCCTCTTCCCTTCCGGGGCGTGACAATAATAACTGTCTTGGACCCACAAGCTGCCACCCAGGTGACTCAGGAGGTAGCAGCTTTGCTGCAAAAGCGGGCCATTTGCACAGTAGACCCCCACAGCATGAATGGGGGGTTCTACTCCAGGTATTTTCTCGTGCCAAAACAGGATGGCGGCCTCAGACTGATCCTCAATCTCAGGCAGGTGAACCTGTATCTGAGTCGGAGACGGTTCAAGATGCTGACTTCGCAACGGCTGTTGCAGTCCATTAGGCTAGGCGACTGATTCCCCACGGTGGACCTGAAGGACGCCTATTTCCACATCCCAGTAAAACCAGCGCCTTTCAGGAAACAGTGTATCAGTTCTGTGTCCTACCGTTCGGTCTACACTAGCCCCATTGAGACTCAGAGTTCTCAATTATCCGGACGACTGGCTCATCTGTGCCGAGTCTCCAGCAAGGGCACACGAACACACAGAGCTCGTCACCAACCATCTACATCGGTTGGGCCTGGAGGTAAACCATGCAAAGAGCCAGCTAACACCCACCCAGGTGGATGTTGGCAACTCTGTCGGATGCCAGAGTGCTGAGAGTAACCGCCTGCTTAGAGCTGTTTCAGCTCGGCAGGGCACTATCAATAGTTGTTTTCCAGAGGCTTCTGGGCTTGATGGTAGTGGCATCAAACACACTTCCACTGGGTCTTTTGCATATGCGACCCCTGCAGGTTTGGTTCAACAGCATGGCTTGTCAGACGGTTTTGAACTGCAACCTCCTATTGACAGTGTTGCAGGCACTCTCTTGGTGGAGACAGCCGGCCCGTCTACACCTAGGCGTAGCGCTGGGCAGCGTCACCAGAAGAGAGGTCATCACCACAAACGCATCCAACTCAGGAGGTGGTGAGCCTCATTTGGGAGTGATTCGAGAGGGCAGAAGTAGACCTATTTACCTCTCAAGAGTCAACACACTGCCCCTGTGGTTCTCCACACCTGTGGCGGCATGTCTGTTGTACGCCACAATGTTAGAGGTAAGTCCATTTTAATGTTATGTTGGAACATTACTGTCACACAAGCGGTTGCTAGCTTGTAAATTGGGTTGTATGCCATGTCCTTGTGACAGCTTGGGTATACACACCCATTTTGTAATGGTTAATATTCCCTACTTGAAAGGGAACGTTAGGTTATTATCATAACCTTGGTTCCCTGAAATTGGAATATTAACCATTAACTTCGGGGTCGCGGTGTTCATGGTTGTAATCTTGAAGAAACTGATGACGATTGTAGGGGTCGCTGCTGTCTTATGGTTGCAGGGCGGAGCCTCACCAGCGCCACCCTGCTCTAGCGAGAATCTTTGATATCTTTGAATCTTTAGAGTTTTCAGTTCGGGTGTCTTTAAGGTAAACACCCATTTTGTAATGGTTAATATTCCTATTTCAGGGAACCAGGGTTATGATAATAACCCAACGTTTTCCATGGAGGACACAGGGGTGTGCAATTTTTGAAAGAAACTTCTTGTCCAAGGGACAAAATACTAGAAAAATCTACTTGTCCTTCTTAAAAATCTACTTGCTCCCCCCTCCCCGTTGCACAAACACACACAAAAAAGTAGACAATAACTTGTAGGATTTTGGTTTTATTTAACAATTAACACAATCAATCAATTAGTCATTAACAGGGGCAGATCTAGCCTTGTAGCTTCACTGGTTCACTAAATTCTTCGTGATACACAAAAGATTCCTTGTTACCCTAGTTCACCTCAACAAATTTATAACATACTTTAAGAAATGTTCCTTTTAATGCAGTTTGGGACACATTTGCAAGTAAATTTAAGTAACATACTAAGGGGGTAATGTAAGGATATGCGCAAAATGATTTCTGGGTGCAAACCCCCCATAATGATGCGGTAAATTGTGGTTCGCAGCCGAAAAGTCTGATTTTAAAAATGCTGCATATATAAAGAATGTTGTTCACCTGGCGTTCACCTGCTATCAGATTTACACTTTGCCATCATTAATCCATTAAAATTATATTGAAATGCATGGAATTGAGCGGGATCTGGATACTAAGCGGGCGCAAACATTATAATGTGATGTAAGGATTTTGCACTTAGGCAGTTGCTGACCCTCGAAAAACTTTACACCTCTTCTTACAAGGTGCAAACCTTTGCAGAAGCGAGAAATTAAGAGCTGTATGAAAGCACACACCTGCAGAGACCTGTCATTGGCTTCAGGATGGCTGCTATGGTACACTTCCTGATGCGGTGACACTTGGCTCTTGTTGAGCAGAGGCAGGAACACGCTCGGAGGAAAAGGGCAAGATGAAGAAGACCCTGCATATTCAATCCCAGGGTCACTTTGTTTGGGAGGCCGGAGGATGCGGTGCTAAACCGTTATCGTCTCACTGGTCATCCTAGACCTAATAGCTGAATTGAGGGATGAGCTTGACCCCCACGTCAATCTAGGGACTGCTATCCCTGCACATGTGAAAGTGCTGTGGTCTCTGCACTACTTAGCCTTAGGGACCATATTCACAAAGCTCACTTAAGTCTAAGACTGGTCATAAGTCGTCAATTTGAACTTAAGTCTTATTCACGAATGAGTCTTAATGGAATTTTGTTCTAAGTAAGGTTTTAACTTTAAGACTACCCTGAAGGAGGCTTTTTTTTCTGCCACGGCTCGACAGGTGATAGTATATGATTTATTTGATGATCATCCAGATGAGAATTGCCCTAAGTGTGTTTTTGTAGACAGGGGAACCCCATTGTAAGTTTTTAGCGAGACTGAATTGAGAAGCCGATATCGTTTTAATAGACGGTCAACTGAAACCCTAACAAATACATACCGATCTACAGTGCCTTCCAAAAGTATTGGGACAGTGAAGTCTAAACTGGGATTTTCACTATGAACTCTAATAATAATCATTTCTCCTGAAAAAAAAACATGACTGATAAGTACAACTCCAAAGTGTTTTATTTTTAATGAAGTCAATTCAGTTCTACCCTGGTTAATTAAACAAATTGATATTGTTGCACCTTTATTTTGAAGGAGCAAAAGTATTGGGACAATTGGCTGACAGATGTCTCTTGTTGGTCAGGTGTTTGTTGTTGGGTAATTAAGCACCCATAAAAGAGCTGTGAACATCCTATCAACCTGTCTCACTTTGACATCAGTGTTTGGAGTCCGTAGTCGAAAATCAATATGAAAGCAAAAGAACTTTCTGTTAAAGAAAAGCAGGCAATTTTGAAGCTGAATGAAAAGAAAAACTCAATCAGAACCATAGTACAGAATTTGGGCACACCAAAATCAACAATTTGGAATATACCGAAGAACAAAGAAACCACAGGTATAATTACCAATCAGCCAAGACCGGGTCGGCCAAGAACAACATCTGCAGTTGATGACAGAAAAATTATAAGAGCTGTCAAGGAAAACCCTAAAACAACTGTCAGTGAAATCACCAACAACCTCCAGAGTGCAGGGGTGAAGGTATCAAAATCCACAGTTCACAGAAGACTGAGAGAGCTGAAGTACAAAGGCTGCACCGCAAGATGTAAACCTCTCATCAGCACCAAGAACAGAAAAGCCAGATTAGAATTTGCTTGGAAGTACAAAGATGAGCCAGGAGAGTTTTGGAACAAAGTTTTATGGACAGATGAGACCAAGATAAACCTTTACCAAAGTGATGGAAAGGTTAAAGTGTGGAGAAAGAAAGGAACTGCAGATGCTCCAAAGAACACCACCTGTGAAGCATGGTGGAGGTAGTGTCATGGCCTGGGCATGCATGGCCGCCTCTGGAACTGGCTCACTCGTCTTTATTGATGATGTAACTAATGATGGCAGCAGCAGAATAAATTCTGAAGTTTACAGAAACATTTTGTCTGCTTATGTAGAAGAAAATGCTTCCATACTTATTGGGCGGTGCTTCACCATGCAGCATGACAATGACCCAAAACATACAGCCAATGCAACCAAGGAGTTCATCAGGAGAAAAAAGTGGAAAATCTCCAGATTTGAATCCAATTGAGCATGCATTTTACATGCTGAAGAAAAAATTGAACACCCCAAGAATAGACAAGAACTCAGAATGGCTGCAGCAAAGGCTTGGCAAAGCATCTCAAATGATTACACAAAGAGTTTGGTGAGCTCAATGGGTCGCAGACTTCATGTAGTTATTGCCTGAAAGGGATATGCAACCAAATACTGACTTTTACACCCTGAAAGTTACTTAGTGAATGTGTCCCAATACTTACGGTCACTTGAAATAAGTGGGTTGAACACAAAGTATGTTTTTGTTCTAGTATGAACAAATGTATGCATGGAATTACCCAAAAATAAAACATATAATATTGTATTTATTATTCATATTAATCTCATGATCACAAATACAAATTGCTTGAATGTAAAGCAAAAATAACAGGTTAGCCCTCGCTGTCCCAATACTTTCAG
Organism: Acipenser oxyrinchus oxyrinchus; assembly: GCA_030684275.1. Lineage (NCBI taxonomy): Eukaryota > Metazoa > Chordata > Actinopteri > Acipenseriformes > Acipenseridae > Acipenser > Acipenser oxyrinchus. Next base: position 24,830,574 of record CM060259.1, read on the forward strand.
ATGGCACTGTATCGCCATCAACTAACCAAAGCAATGCAATTCCAGCTTTGATGCAGGTGATTTTTTTTTTATTACAGTATTGAATATGTTATTGCAATGTTGATCATACCATTAACATTATAACTATAATTAGGGCTGTAAATCTACGTTTAATTTATAACAAGCAGCACCAAAAGCACGGCTTGAGAGGAATGAAGGCTTCATTAGCAGAGGTAGAAACACACAAAGTAATACCAGCTCCGTTGTAGTTTTGTGTTTTTTATCTATAGCGTTTTTTGTACTAGATTAGCGAAAATGTATTTCAAACTTTCCACAGCTACAAAACAAAAAACAACAAATCTACAACCTGTGTACCCTTTTTCGTTTGTCCTACTACTGTTTCTTCACATGTTTTCCTCTCTGCCTGGCTACTCCGGAAACTATATCCTGTTTCTAAAAATGCTTGCATCCACTCATTAAAAACCAAAGAAAGTCTTTCTAAAGGGATACACATCTAAAAGCAAATAGAAAGAGACAGATAAACAAATATCTTTGTAATATATATATATATATATATATATATATATATATATATATATATATATATATATATATATATATATACACAGTACTGTGCAAAAGTTTTAGGCAGGTGTGAAAAAATGCTGTAAAGTAAGAATGCTTTCAAAATAGACATGTTAATAGATTATATTTATCAATTAACTAAATGCAAAGTGAGTGAACAGAAGAAAAATCTAAATCAAATCCATATTTGGTGTGACCACCCCTTGCCTTCAAAACAGCATCAATTCTTCTAGGTACACTTGCACAAAGTCAGGGATTTTGTAGGCATATAGTCAGGTGTATGATTAAACAATTATACCAAACAGGTGCTAATGATCATCAATTCAATATGTAGGTTGAAACACAATCATTAACTGAAACAGAAACAGCTGTGTAGGAGGAACAAAACTGGGTGAGGAACAGCCAAACTCAGCTAACAAGGTGAGGTTGCTGAAGACAGTTTACTGTCAAAAGTCATACACCATGGCAAGACTAAGTACAGCAACAAGACACAACAAGGTAGTTATACTGCATCAGCAAGGTCTCTCCCAGGCAGAAATTTCAAGGCAGACAGGGTTTCCAGATGTGCTGTCCAAGCTCTTTTGAAGAAGCACAAAGAAACGTGCAACGTTGAGGACCGTAGACGCAGTGGTCGGCCAAGGAAACTTACTGCAGCAGATGAAAGACACATCATGCTTACTTCCCTTCGCAATCGGAAGATGTCCAGCAGTGCCATCAGCTCAGAATTGGCAGAAAACAGTAGGACCCTGGTACACCCATCTACTGTCCGGAGAAGTCTGGTCAGAAGTGGCCTTCATGGAAGACTTGTGGCCAAAAAGCCATACCTCCGACGTGGAAACAAGGCCAAGCGACTCAACTATGCATGAAAACACAGGAACTGGGGTGCAGAAAAATGGCAGCAGGTGCTCTGGACTGATGAGTCAAAATTTGAAATATTTGGCTGTAGCAGAAGGCAGTTTGTTCGCCGAAGGGCTGGACAGCGGTACACGAATGAGTGTCTGCAGACAACAGTGAAGCATGGTGGAGGTTCCTTGCAAGTTTGGGGCTGCATTTCTACAAATGGAGTTGGGGATTTGGTCAGAATTAATGGTCTCCTCAATGCTGAGAAGTACAGGCAGATACTTATCCATCATGCAATACCATCAGGGAGGCATCTGATTGGCCCCAAATTTAATCTGCAGCATGACAACGACCCCAAACATACAGCGAAAGTCATTAAGAACTATCTTCAGCGTAAAGAACAAGGAGTCCTGGAAGTAATTGTATGGCCCACACAGAGCCCTGATCTCAACATCATCGAGTCTGTCTGGGATTACATGAAGAGAGAGAAGCAACTGAGGCTGCCTAAATCCACAGAAGAACTGTGGTTAGTTCTCCAAGATGTTTGGGCCAACCTACCTGCCGAGTTCCTTCAAAAACTGTGTGCAAGTGTACCTAGAAGAATTGATGCTGTTTTGAAGGCAAAGGGTGGTCACACCAAATATTGATTTGATGTAGATTTTTCTTCTGTTCACTCACTTTGCATTTTGTTAATTGATAAATATAAACTATTAACATGTCTATTTTTGAAAGCATTCTTACTTTACAGCATTTTTTCACACCTGCCTAAAACTTTTGCACAGTACTGTGTATATATATATATATATATATATATATATATATATATATATATATATATATATATATATATATATATAAAATTAACAAATATTCCATTAAATACAATACACATAAAAAGTACATAAAAGTACATGTGATGTAATTACAGTGAAATAAAAACAATGCAGAATGTTATATCTATCTCTATCTATCTCAATCTATCTGCCTATCTATCTATCTATCTATCTATATATATATACAGTATATAGAGTATATATCAAGTAATCAATGAGAGCCTAACCATTGTAAAATAATTCAACAGGTCAGTTTAATCATAATTTTAAATATAATTATAACCATATCTTTTTAATAGAAAATTACGGAATTTTATAATAAAATATATACATTTTACATTATTTATATTTACATGACTATGATTTTTCTTACCTTATAATCCCAGTGAGGAAGCAAAATGATCAATCTGTCCCTCAGTCTAAGCTAAGACCCCCCCCCGAAAATCGTTTCGTGAAACGAACTTAAGACTCATAACAAAGTCAGCAAAAGCGAATTAAGCCCATTTTCTGGTCTTGGACTTAAGTCAGCTTTGTGAATACGGCCCCTGGTTCCTTTCAGACCACAGTTGGAATGTCTGGAGGGATAGCCCAATCCACCTTTTCCAGAGTGCTAGGCACGTTTCTGGATGTCAAGCTGAAAAGGGCAGGCCAATACATATCATTTCCTAAGGATACTACCATATCTGTTGGCTGAGGCTTTTCCAAACAACTCTGTTTCATGCTGAGTGACCTCAGCCGCAAGGACTCTCAGCTCCTTCTCAGAAAACTTTTCTTTTTTTTTTCCTGTGTGCCAAGAGGACTTTGCTGTCCTTCCTCTGGCATATTTGTTTTTGGTTTGTATATAAGCATTTCATTTCTTTCATTATAAACATATTTGTCGATCTTCATGTTTTAATAGTTTCACAAATCGATTGTGCATGTCCAGTAAATAACTAATATCGCTTCTGTTCAAATCTAGTAAAAAAAAAAAAAAAAAAAAAAATTTTTTAATTATAGCGTTTAAATCTAAAAATATGTAAATATGGTAAATGGCAAACTAGGTTAGCAACACTAAAATCGAAAGAAAAAAAATAATTACATTGTTTTGCCAGGGTTTGTCTTGAAATGCTTCAAAACAGTAAACTTTTAACATCCCAAGTACACGCTTGACCACAAAGTAGACTCAGAAATAATTTTATAAATTACACAACACAAGTTTTTCAAATCCCTTAATACTTTAGCGACCTATGGTGTTTTTTTTTATTGTAACGTTACTAGATTGCTGCATTTAAATGTCAGGTTCATTTATTAAGAAAGCAGAATTACTTAATTGTTAATTTACCAAAAATATAAATAATACCTTAAGTTTAAAAGATTAGCCATTAGCCATTTCTGGGTTTCTTTGTAATCAATAGAAGATCAGCTCTTTCCACAGCTAGCCAATCAGAAGTGATAGGGGTGGGGCGTAAACACTTTTTAAAATGTTTGTGTGTAGGTGCTAGACTTCCGCAATTCAGTTTTCAGAAACTTGCATGACTCTCTAGAAATATACCCAGAGAGGCAAAGTATAATGACAAAACTTGTTGTCCTGGCGTCGGCGATATGAATTGCACACCCCTGAGGACATCTTCAAATCTTAGCTCAAAGCCGCTTGTCACATAGAAGCAATGTGAAAACAATGCAATGTGAAAGCAATAGAAGCAATGTGAAAACAATGCAATGAGAAAGCAATAGAAGCAATGTGAAAGCCAGCCTAGATGAGTTGTGTTGATTTTCTATGAAGGGCACGTGGTCAGCCATGAAGTGGCATAAAATCTATTTTTCCAGAAGTGATGAGTTTGTGGGAGCAGGACTGGGAACCCCAGCAGTGTGCTTTGCGTGGTGTGTGCTGGCCCTGAATGATCTCTAACTGTGTCTTTCTTGTCTTGCTCTCTGTGCTGCTGTGTCTTGGCTGTGTTGTGTGTCACTACAGTCAGCGCCACAAGTGGAGGATAAGGTAAATCCATTCAAGCATTTACACCCCTTCCCCTCCCTCACTGCATACCTCAAGTGGTACAGTCTGGAGTCAATGCCATTTTTGTCAACTGGGACAGTCCATTTTAAAATTTGGACGGGGCAACCATATCTAAATGGTTACAGTAAATGTCTGGCTGTGGGGATTTTTAAATCTAGAATGTCTGTTTTCATATAAAATTCAGTTTGTTTATGAGTGTGCTTCACTATTTCCTAAAGGTAAAGAAGCCCACTTTTCTGTCTTGACAAGAATGTCAGTTTCCATAACTTTTTTGCATCGGTTATTTTCCAGAAGTGGGATGGTGTGGTACATATTAATGGCTGAACAAAAGAACTGTCCACACTATGTGTAAATAGTTTATTTCTTCTGTCCCAAGTCCAGTTTCCAACTGTGTGTTCTGATTTCTGTGCTGCACCTAAAGTATTGCTTAGGGTAACTATAATAATCTCTACAACATCTGTAGTCCTGCCTATCGTGAATAAAACATTTAACAGGGAGATGAAGCTTTAATATATTACACAATACATGTCAGGGATTATATTTGCTTAATAAATTAATTAGCCATGAATTTACACCAAAGAGTGTATATTTATTTTATTTATTTTATTTTAAATTTCTATTGGAAAAAGGCCATATGAGCTATAATTAGCTTGTTTACAATGGCATCCAACAGTATATTGCAGTTGTTTCCATCTGTTCTTGTCCAACTGTGGACAGGATGGCTTGTGGGTGATGTCAGACTAGGAAAAGACACACAGTACAGGGCTATGAAGCGCCCGTGCGTGACTTTATTCAAAATAAAAGGTTTGAACGTAAAACAAAACACTTTTCAATAACAAAACAAAATGGCACAATGGACAAAATAAACAGACAAAACAAAACGATGAACTAACATTGAAACAAGTAACGTGCTGAACCAAAACCAACCTCGTTCAGCCATAGCTGTGGGTTTTTATACATGTGACCATCTCCAGGTTAGTAGTAAATTAATCAACTGGAGGCGGTCACATTCTACACAAGTTTAGCATGGAATGGGAATTTTAACCCCGTCTATGCTGTAAAATAATTAGCAAAACATTGTGTTTTTACACACTAAACAATACATTTAAATCATAATACACCAAATACAATACAAAATAACACGTCCCACTAACCCATGCGAGTGACCAAACTAGATCCATGTTCATTCCATTTGGTAATGCGACATTGGGGCCTCGGCAGAACAGTGCTCCTTTCTCTGGGATTGGTTATCAGGAAAGGACATTGAAACAGAACGTGCGTTATGTGGTACATCTTTCTGCAGAGTGAATGTGGTGTTGTAATTGTAACTGTAGCAAACAAAAGTTCTATAAATCCTACCTGTTTTGCACTTCTATCAGCCACATTGGTTTCAAATGTGCCAACATGTATTTTCTGTTTTAAAATATGATGTATGGTAACTGGGTTCCTATGTCATTTCACCACAGAATCAAAGCTTGTTACTGGCTGAAAGCATGTCGGTCAATAGGGGAAGCAACTGGGTGGTTAATGACAGGGAAAAAGAAAATGTCACCGTCAGTTTCAGTTTCAGTCTACAGGTGGCCATGCAAGTTTGACACTAACTGAAAGCAAGGCTTAGAACAAAGATTTCTTTAACCAAGTGTAGTGCCAGATACAAATACAAATACTGCACATTTGAGACCTATATAACAATTGAAATGGCACAGCAGATTTATGGAATAATTGTGTTAGCTATCACGTAATCATTTATAAGAAGCTGCTGTGACCAGCAATCTAAGGTGTGCATTTTTCAAGATTATAAAGCTAATATTTCAACATGAACTTGTGAGGTAACACACTTTTTAAAAGGCATATTAGGAACTGAACCTTTTAAAATACTCTGATTCTTATAAGAACATAAGAACATTTAAGAATGAGAGGAGGCCAGTTTGTCCATCAATGCTCGTCTGGTTCCAAGAAGCTGGTTGATCTCAAATCAACTTGTGTCTTAAAGGATCCAAGTGATTCTGCCTCAACAACATGGCTAGATGACCCATTCCATACCCTCACCACTCTCTGTGTGAAGAAGTGTCTTCTTCCCTCTGTCGTGTCTATCTCCACTTAATTTCCAACTGTGCCCTGTGGTCCTGGTTTCTGTGCTACACTTAAAGTATTGGTTAGGGTTAATTGTCAACTCCTTTTAAGATTTTAAAGACCAGTCAAGTTCCCTTTTAATTATTTTTTGTCCTAGGCAAAATAAATTAAGTTCCCTTAAATACATACCTAGCAGTATAACTACATGATTATGTATTTTTTCCTAGTATGTATGATCCAATAACTCTAAATAGGGTTGCCTGGACCCCATAGTTACGGAACACTGCATTGTTTTTAATCATGCAAAGTGTGTGTGAATTGTGTGAGCTGCCTCACTCAATGAACAGACTTGTTTTACTTACTAGTTACCAAATGCACACACCGGCAAGGTGCAGGATTGCTTCCTGTAAGGATCGTTTCCATCAGTCTGCACAGCTTGCTGATTTACTTATTTGTTTGAATGGGTGGGGTTGTGTAAAGTTGGAAGAACTTTTTAATAAATAGAAAATTGGACGAGCACTCTATAATCACAGAATTTTAACAGATATTTTTTTTTACCATATACATTTTCAAACAATATATAATTTGAATCGTTGTTGTTATGATGCTCTTAGAATGGGATCCCCGCTACAATTGCACAATTAAATCAATTTAATGAAGCAGCTTATGCAATTCACACTCACTTTACATGTCGATTTAAATGGATTCATTTGTGGTTTAGATGTGAGTTACAAATCCTGACCTGGAATTATGGGCCCAGGTAGCCCGGAGTCAGATTGTATGATTGAAAGACTCCTCTGACGGTATTGTCTCTTGTTTCTCTGCAGCAGAACGGAGCGACCTCCATCACTCAGCCTGTTCCCCAGCGCAGAGGGCATGGTACGTGGGTTTCAGGAGGGGGAGTAGGGTGATGCCCGGCAGCGAGCTCAGCCAGCCCCGCTCCATCTACACCTGCAAGGTTTGGTAGACACCCACTACTGAGAGCTAGTACTGAGTACTACTGTCAGCCCCATCAACACTGTCACTCCACACACACACTATGAGCTACTGTCAGCCCCACCAACACTGTCACTCCACACACCCACTATGAGCTACTGTCAGCCCCACCAACACTGTCACTCCACACACCCACTATGAGCTGCTGTCAGCTCCGTCAACACTGTCACTCCACACACACACTACTGAGCACTACTGTCAGCCCCATCAACACTGTCACTCCACACACCCACTATGAGCTGCTGTCAGCCCCATCATCAAAAACACTGTCACTCCACACACACACACTACTGAGCACTACTGTCAACCCCATCAACACTGTCACTCCACACACCCACTATGAGCTGCTGTCAGACCCATCAACTGTCACTCCACACACACTCAACTGACTACTACTGTCAGCCCCATCAACACTGTCACTCTACACACACACTACTGAGCTACTGACTGTCTCACTGTCTCACCTTGATCCCTGGTTCTGAATCCCAGCTGCCACATTCTAATTTCTATGCAGTGGAACGTTATTCGATGCTAGATCTCTCAACATTTGTTTGTATAAACGTAGCCGAGTTTAAATCAGCATGAAGTTTTAACATCTACTCTCGTGTAATGGAAATTATGCATTTGAAACAGTACAAGTAGCACCACAGTAGGAACATTCCAGTGCTAATGGAGCAAGAGATGCACGGAGCAAGAAGAAGACCTCTCCAGCTTAGTTGGTCCTGCTAATGAAGATTATATCAGAGTGATTGGAGTGCCTTGCAGAGCTTTGATCGATTCAGGCTCTCAGATTACCTCTATTACTGAAGAGTTCTGCTGCAGTCACCCCACGCTGAGGGATTTGAAGATGGAAGTGGTTAGGGTTAGGGTTAGCGTTAGGGTTAGGGTTAGGGTTAGGGGCAGGATGTTTCCCATGTAGACATCACTAGACTGACCTGACTTTCCACGGACTAACCTATAGTGGGGTACCCATCTTTGTGGTGCCATTGACCCCATACAGGCAGAATGTCCCTGCCTTGGTTGGGACCAATGTTATGCAGGTCTCGTCACTAGAATAAAAAAATGTGACCCTTATTTCCTACCACCTGCTCAATGCCTGCTCATAAGGGTAGATATAGGGCTCTAAAGATTATTATGGACTCAGTATATAGTGGTAGGAGTGCTAGTCCTATTTCCTCTGATAGGATGTTGTGAACACGATATGTGGCTTACCCTTATTATTAATAATTAGAATAAGAATAAACATATCCCAGCCAGTATAAATACGTGTATATATATATATGTGCGTGTGGAAAATGTGCAAATCTATGTGAGGTCAAATATGGTAAGATTTACTGGAAATATTTTGTTAGCTCTATGCACTTTTAAATCTTACCTAATATGTATTGCCATCATTTAGTAGGTCTGAGATTTCCCATATTAAAAATGCACACATTACTGTACAGATGCATAGGATTTTGAATGGTAATTTAATTGAAGCTGTTGATGAAGAAAATGTATTGAACGCTCATTGGAGATACTTCTGGTCAACCTTGTAGTCACATGAAGGAAACATGTCCGTCAGGAAAAGTAGTGATTGGTACTCAAATGTGAGCCAATGTTTCTACCTTTTGGGAGTTTGAGTTCTTTTAAAGAAAATAAATGGAAAACATTTTGAAAGTTTAGTGTTTTTTTTTTGTTTTTGTTTTTATTATCTTGGAGAAATATATATTTAAAGAAAATATGCTCAGGAAGGGTCATTGTATTGTCCTACAAGAATTTCAACTCCCAGAAGCAGCTCACGTGTGTCAAATGTATTCCTTCAACAGAAGTGCAGCATGAAAAAATACCATTAAAAATGCATCTTTCATAGTGGAAAATGTGAACTCTCTGAAGTTAGGGCAATACATATTAGATATAGTGGAATTATATTGTAGTACTTTAAAGGGGGGTGGGAACATTATTATCAAGGTAGTGAAAGGTCTCCTTCCTCCCCCTCTCCCCAGGATGATGAGTCTGAATCGGGCCAGTCATCTGCAGCCGCTACTCCCAGCACAACCGGAACCAAATCCAACACACCCACTTCTTCTGTGCCCTCTGCTGCTGTCACGCCCATCGAGACCCCAGCCTTCCAGCCAATCAACGGCTTTGACATCACTCGGAACAACAAGGAGGAGATGGGAGCCAAGAGGCAGAGCAGGAACATGGAGGTGCAGGTCTTTCCAGATACCAAGAACGTTGGCATAGGTAGGACCTTGAATCAGCTTCAGGTCTGCATTGTACACAGTCATCTCATAACTCTGGTGTGCACTTTCATCATGTAGGTCTCAAATAAACACGCATGTGTCTTCATTTTAAAGCATGATATCTGGTACTATATTAGGTGAAAGAAAACTCTCCGTTTCAATGCCTTGTTGTCGGGTTATCTGTTTGCACTTCCTGGGTCATTTTACCTCCACAGTGATTTCGTGGTTATGTTACTGGCTGAAAAGCATGTCAGTCATTAAGGAAAAGCAGCTGGTTGGTTATTGACAGGAAGGAAGTCATTGAAGCCGTGGGGACAATTTCACCCTCCAGGTGACCAAACAAGTGCAACACTAACTGAAAGCAGGGCTTGCAAGCAGAGATTTATTTAGTAGTACCAGATGCCATGTTTTGCCAATTGTAGTCGAAACGTTTGTTGTAGAATTTTAGTATTTCTTGTAGCACTATTGAGTATTTGTATACTTATTGGTGAGTTTGAACTACATCACATGAAGAATCAGGTTCCATCAGCGATTGTTGATCTATTTTAAATATCCCAAATGAAAGGCGTTGGATGTGTTGTTGGTGTCTCAGGGATGGGCAGCAGTGACGAATGGTGTGATGTTCACGATCTCATCGATTCCACCCCAGAGCTCGACATGGCCCCGGACCCCCGGCTCCATCGCACTGGAAACAGGTATTCCACCAGCGCTTCTGAGTTTCTCTGTCATTGTCTTGAAACTTTAGTATATGTTTAACCATTTAAACTTTATTGTTGGGCTGTAACGAAGGATACATTTTACTAGTATCTACTAGTTATATATTTGATTGAAAATCCTATTAATTTACAGGTAATCCATATACATTGAATAAAACATTCACATGTAGTTTAAAATATGTTGTATAGAACAGTAATCATGTTTTTATAATTTAAATAAAAATACACGTTCATTATGAACACGTAATTGATGCTGCTTGCGATACTCATACAGTAGTGCGGGATGATAATGCAATTTTCTGTTATCAATTATCGGCTGTAAATGATCACGATAATCATGATCGGCTAAATAAATAACAGTTCTTGTAATTTCAAAAAATGCTTTCCAGTTCATACAAGTTTTAAATGATTAAAAAATGTCAGTTTCACATTCCAAACACAGGTAGTGTGTCATTGTCACCCCTGGGTGGGATCTTCATATTCAGCTCTTGCTAATTTATTTTTGAACCCAAAACGTAGGGTTGCAACCTTAAAATAATGTATTAATTATTACTTACACTTTATTAGTAGTTAGCAACTTTGTTTTGCACAATGCAGGGCACCCCGATGTGTCTTTATAATACATATTCCTCTGGTCCCACCCTAGTCTGTTAAAAATAAATGCACATTTTCTCTAAAACAAAACATAGCTCAACGAAACTGTAGATAAACGAGAGGTTTCTGGTTTTTTTTTTTTTTCTGTCTTCTATCTTTCTGAAACCCATTTCTTGGACACTGTAGAGGTGCCTGCTTCTGTGCTGTGACCTTTCAGCTCTGGTTTGTTTATTTTTTTTTAAAGGTGCAGTGCGCCTACTCAGTGCTCAGTTTAGTGTTGTGTATATTTTATGTTTTGTATTTATTGTACCATAACACTTTTCTTGCAGGTATTCAGTAAATATTTTACTGAAGCACAACAGCTGCTATAGTACACCCCCAGTGGTTTGGCATTAATACCCTGCTGTAGTGCCATAGAGGTGCTCCGTGTTACGATTTGGTAGTGGATTTCAGTGCAACAACTTTTGCATGCGAGTGACCTTTAAAGTGTGTGATTTATAATATTCAAACGGTTTCTGTTAACAGGTGAAAAAAAAAAGAAAAAACACCTGACAGTGCGTGAATGCCTTCAAAGGGTTAGAACTACCTTCGAATTCCAGGCTAACGAACAAACCTTCGAACCTTCGAACACAGCCCTACTTTATTGTGAATATTTGTAAATTACTGCAACATTCCAATGGTTTACCACAGTAATGTTAGATGGTAATTTTGCAGTTGGTTTTCCCATGTTTATTTAGGTTTCCCATTTCCCATGTGCGTTACTGTACCTCTGGGTTTTACAGTGCTTACCTATGCTTTACCATGCTTACACTATGCTGTATTACACTTTCCTATGGTTTTCCTAAGGCATGTATTTGTGTAGAGCCTTTTATGTGTTTCACCTCTGGAGGCCTGGATTGGCATTGACATTGCATTGAGCAACACATCATTTCTCTCCATTTAGTTTTTTTTAGTGAAAGAATATTAAGAAAACCCTGCCTCGTTGAAATTCAATAAATGGGCAGTAAACATGTATTTTTATTTTAAACATGTTATCTGGTACAACTAGGTTAAAGATATCTCTGTTTGCAAGCCATGCTCTTAGACTGTCTTCCACTTACTGGGTCACCTGGAGCATGGAATTGTCCCCACCCCTTCACTGGCTTCTTTCCTTTCAATAACCAACCTGCTGCTTCCCCTATTGACTGACATGCTTTCAGCCAGTAACATGACCCAGAAGACACTGCTGAGGTGAAATGATGAAAGAAGTTCTTTAATAACTGACTTCCTGGTAGGCAAGGCAAGCAGACTGAGAATGCTTTTTTAACCCAGATGTCTGTTTTAAAATGAAAATACATGTTTTCTATACCATGTGTTTCTTTGAAAACTGCACATTTGAGACCCATGTAGCTCATGGAAGTGGAAACAGATACATGCAATTATTTAATTAGCTGCAATTGCTTTAATGGAAAGTAGGTAAAGCTTGCATTTGGGCTTGTGCCTTTAATTGGATCAGCTGTGTTTCCTCATACAATGCAATTGTTTTTCTTGTTCCTGCAGCCCGACACAGGGGATTGTAAACCAGGCTTTCGGTATCAACACAGACTCGCTGTACCATGAGATCTTCACTGCCGGCTCAGAGGTTATAGGGGATGTGGATGAGGGGGCCGACCTGCTTGGTAAGTTCATAATAAGTTTGGACTTTGGATTTTGCAATGATGTCTTATACTACGCAACTTGGTCAAGCTGTAATTAACCATGGTAAATGAGGGCCAAGTCAAAGCTGTTAAACATTGAAAGAAACACAACTTAACCAGATAAATAAAGGCTGAAACCTTTTCAAGTAACTCGATTGATGTATTTAGAAGACACCATGAATGGAGTACTGTAGTTTATCCATGAATGAGATAGCTGAGTAACCTGGACGAGCCCCAGAAGGGTTTGAGTGGGTTGTTTATGGCTATCCTTGAAATAACCACTGCACTCTATGAATGTCCATGGAGTATTCTGATTATATACAAGGATAATTATGTAAAAGAAAGTATGTTTAAATCTAAATTAAACAAATTAGTTTGGAAATGTGGTTTCTAAATTAAAGAAGGAGGATGCTAAATCTTAATTAAAGATTCATAGAATTACTTCCCTCAGATCACAGTGCGATTCGCTGGTCATTCTGTCATTTGAATTTAATGAATGCAATGGTAAAAAAAAAAAAAAAGATTAATAATAGTTTTGAAAACCATAGTAACTTCTTTTAAACAACCCATTTTATGTGTACAACTCATTTTTGACAGTTATTTCATGCTCACAAAAAAAACTTGTATGCAAAGCTCAGGCAGCCACAGCCGAATGCTGATGTGATCGATGAGTATTTAAACGGATGCGCTGGCTGCCGCTTGCAGTCTAGTGTAAGTGTAATGAGAGCTGTATTTCAGATGCACTGCACAGCCTCAGCTGGACATGTACTGCTCCACCATTTTATTATTATAGTGTATATTAATAGTTTATTTTTATATCAGTTGTTTTCAATTGCCTCTGTGCATACAACACGTTTTACTCGAATATGTGTTACGAAGGAAAATAAATAAGTAAAATAACGCCAGCTAAATTTATGAATATTGAATTTGAATTGGTACATTGAGCAGGCTGACACGTTTTCTGTAAAACGCTGAGCATAGGGAAGCATTGTACAGCCCAGAGATGTATAGTAAATTACAAAAACATGGCAAAAATGCATAATATAGCCATGGGAAAACTGCAAAGTTACCATGCCAATTTACCACTGTAAATGTTTAGAAGGGAACAGCCAGTGCTAATAATAAAATGGAGTCACAATTATAATAAAAAAACCTTCACAAACCAATCGGAAACATTTATCTAGGAAGCTATTAAGCCCCTCTATGCTCGTCCAGTTTTTAGTAGCTGATGGAACTTTGTCAAGTTGTGTCTTAAAGGATCCAAGTGATTCAGTATCAACAACATGACTAGGTAGCCCATTCCATCCCCTCACCACTCTCTGTGTGAAGAGTCTCCTTCAGCAACATGACTAGGTAATCCATTCCATCCCCTCACCACTCTGTGTGAAGAAGTGTCTCCTTCAGCAACATGACTAGGTAACCCATTCCATCCCCTCACCACTCTCTGTATGAAGAAGTGTCTCCTTCAGCAACATGACTAGGTAACCCATTCCATCCCCTCACCACTCTCTGTGTGAAGAAGAGTCTCCTTCAGCAACATGACTAGGTAACCCATTTCATCCCCTCACCACTCTCTGTGTGAAGAAGTGTCTCCCTCCCTCTGTCCTCAGTCCTAAACATTTAGATTGAACACCAAGCATTACAAAACATACAAAAAACCAAGACTGAAAAGGTAAATACATCTATTATTTAAAGTTAAATGTTTAAAATAGCAAAAAGACAATGTTTAATAGTCTGCAATAATACCCCAAGGATGTTCAATTGGTAGCTAACCTTTTCAGGAATTTAGATAACAAGGGTTGTATACAAACGTCTCAGTACTGTTTAGGATACAGTCCACCTTTTTTAAAATTCCAAAACAACATGTACATTATTATACTTTGTCATTTTACCTCCATCTTTTTACCTCTATTGCTGACCCTGGTGCATTACTACAATGCTTGTATAGACAGAATACTGTGTTCAGTTCTGTACAATGCTTGCATTGACAGAATGTTGTGTTCAGTTCTGTACAATGCTTGTATTGACAGAATACTGTGTTCAGTTCTGTACAATGCTTGCATTGACAGAATACTGTGTTCAGTTCTGTACAATGCTTGCATTGACAGAATGCTGCGTTCAGTTCTGTACAATGCTTGCATTGACATGATTTCCATTACATGAGAGTAAATGTTAAAACTTCATGCTGATTTGAACTTGGCTCTCGCCAAGATAAACACCAACTAAGACGTAGCTTCACAGTAAACTAATGTGATCCATATGTGTCTCCATCCATTTGCGCTTCCTTCCATATGATGATGTAGATATCCTTCTGTCTGGTGTTGATGGCTGAAGTATAATGCTGGCTCCAGGGATCAGCTTATTGCCTCCCTAGCGCATCAGCACACACAACGGCTGCGATGCTAGCTCCGGGGATCAACCATAGTGCGGTCTCCACAGCGCATCAGCATGACAACCGTCTGGATTGAGCTAAGTAGGGTACATCTCTGGGGTCTTCAAGTGGGCACCTTCCATCCTCGGTGTTTCGTCGACTAGCCCACGACACCTCAAGAGGGCTCGACAGTGATTCTGGCGTCCCAGCATCACCCCCCTCCGTCCCCCACTCAACTCAGCCCAGCTTACTTTACTTGTACATCAGCGTTTCTTTCTTTCTACTGTGCTTGAGATCCCCAGCCAGAATCTTTCCGTCTCAACCACAGTCAGTTGCTGCTCCTCTCTGCTGCTTCAGATAAGTTCTTCACTGTGCGACGCAACTCTTGGCCATTGAATCCAACATCTCTGAGAAACCGGGTTGTAGAGTGTGCCACAAATCGTTGACATCCCACTTCCACTGGGTAAACCCAGACTCTCCATCCTCGCTGTTCTGCTTCAGTGGCTAGTTGAGCATACCGCAGTTTCTTCCTCTACAGCATCCTCCCATGGCACTGTTAACGCTACCAGGTGAACAAGGCGTGCTGATCCAGACTACAAGACAATATCTGGTCGAAGGTTAGTGGTGGCAATCTCAGGTGGAAAAATAAGCCGTTGACCAACATCTGCCAGCATTTTCCAGTCTCTAGCAGCTTCCATTTGTCCTGGGCGAGGATTGGTTTTAACACCTTTCCTTGGTGGTTGCTCTCCTGGGCGGAGGAATGTTGTCTTTTGTGTGTAATGTTTTGATGGAACAGGTGGCAACTTATTGGTCATGTTACGCTTGTCTTCCAATGCTAAGGCCAAACATCGCAGCACCTGGTCATGGCACCAAGTAAACCGTCCTTGGCTAAGAGCCACCTTACATCCTGTCAAAATGTGCCTTAATGTTGCAGGTGATGAACACAAAGGACATGAGGGATCCTCTCCTACCCAGAGGTTTAGGTTCTGTGATGATGGGAGAACATCATATGTTGACCTGGTGAGGAAACTGATCCTGCTCTGTTCCATTGACCATAGGTCTTGCCAGCCAATCTTGCGTTGTTCCACACTCTCCCATCTCATCCATTCTCCCTGCTTGGCCTGGGAAATCGCCTTTATACACCTCATCCTCTCCTCCTGCTTTTGCACCTCGTTGACTACCAGCTTCCTCCGTTGAGCTTGGGCTGCCTTGTGCCATGTAGGAGGAGCTGAACTGAAACCAAGACCCCCTCTTCCATGCTGAACTTGCCCCATGATATCACCAATTCGAAGGGCAGCCTTTACATCCTCCACAGCTTTCTTTGCCGCCCACTTTCTTCCAGTTTTCAACACAGGTGCTGCCTCCCTTACGCATTTGTCGCGTGACTCTACTAATGTCATTTCCAGTCGGACCTTGGCGCACTTAAACTCCTCGGTTAGAGCGAGACAGGTAGCTGCAGTATTCCTTACCATAAAGTCCCACTCTGCTGAGGCAGCGTGGAACTCCCAACCATTTCCTGATGTGTGAACTGATTAAAGCTTCCAGTTTCTCTACTGTTGTCAAAGAAACCTCGTACACAGTCAGTGGCCACAGCAACCGTGGCAGTAGACCAAACTGAAAGCACCAGAGTTTTAGTTTGCCTGGTAAAGCGCTGCTGTCTATGCTCTTCAACCCTTCCACAGCTTGTTGTCTAACTTCTCCCACACAAACTGTGTCCTTTAGATCCCCATCGTACCATCTCCCAAGGCTCTTCACTGGCTTCTCAGACACTGTTGGTATTGCCTCACCATTAATGAAGAACGTTTTATCTTCTACTTTACCTTTAATTATAGAGATGCTCCTTGATTTAGTAGGCTTGAATTGCATTTGTGTCCATTCAATGTTATTGGTTAATTTTCCCAATAACCGATTAGTGCAGGCTACTGTTGTAGTCATGGTTGTCATGTCATCCATGTATGCTCGAATTGGTGGTAGTCGCATTCCAGAAGCCAAGCGCTCTCCTCCCACTACCCATTTTGATGCCCTAATGATTACTTCCATTGCCATGGTAAAAGCCAGTGGAGAAATGGTGCATCCTGCCATTATTCCAGCTTCTAGGCATTGCCATGTAGTGCTAAATTCTGAAGTTGAAAAACTAAATTGCAAATCTCCAAAGTAGGCTTTCACTAGATTTGTTATTGTCATCGGTACACTGAAAAAATCAAATGCTGCCCAAAGAAGTTCATGTGGCACTGAACCATATGCATTAGCCAAATCCAGGAATGTCACATGGAGCTCCTTCCTCTCCTTTTTAGCTGATTGAATTGATTGAATTTGTTGCCAGATCACATTGATGTGTTCTAAGCATCCTGGGAAACCTGGAATGCCCGCTTTTTGTATTGAAGTGTCAATGAAGCAGTTCTTTAATAGGTAAGTTGACAATCTCTGAGCAGTAATGCTGAAGAAAATCTTGCCTTCTACGTTTAATAGGGAAATAGGGCGAAACTGACGGATGCTTGTAGAATCTTTTTCTTTAGGTATAAAGACTCCACCTGCTCGGCGCCATGCTCTTGGTACAACCTGTTTTTCCCATGCTACTTCCATCAGTTTCTACAGGATTCGTAGATCTCCTGAAGCACTCTTGTACACTCTGTACGGAACTCCATTAGGCCCTGTAGATGATGAAGCCCTTGCTTTTTTTCACAGCTTGCTCTACTTCTTTCCACTTAGGTGCACAGTCCTCCATTTGGTATTCTGGTGGATTGATAGGTGGGATGTCTGACGGAATTGACATAGGCTCCTGCCTTTTTGAATCTGTATGTGTTTCCTCCAAATATCTCTCCAGCTCAAACTTAGATGCTTTTAGTGTGCCATTCTTCTCACTGGTGAATAACTTCTTTACAAATTTGAATGGGTCTTTATAAAGTTAGTTCTCGACGCTCCTTCTTTTTGTAGCGTTCTGTAGGCGCCAGATCTGCGCAATGTTGCAAGCTTATCTTTTATGACCCTTTGTAAGAGATTGAGTCCTCCTTCTGACTTTCTTCTGCTCTTCTCCATTGCTTCCTCAGCTGTCTCCTTTCTCTAACTAAGCGTTCAATCTCCTGCTGCCGTCTAGACTTTCCAGGAATAGTTTGTACTTTTTCCTTCCTTTTTTCAACTCCAAACCTCTCGCTTCCATATGCGTAGATGATGTCCCCAAATTTATCCAGTTTATTTTCAACTGTTCCACTTAACCTTTCCAATGCAAAGCAGAGATCTGTGTTTACTGTGTCCCATGCAGTTTTCTCACAAGCTCTTGGCCATTTAACTCCAGGCTTGTGCCCGTTGAGATTCTTTTCTCTCTTACGCTGGTTTAACATAAGAACATAAGAACATAAGAAAGTTTACAAATGAGAGGAGGCCATTCGGCCCATCTTGCTCGTTTGGTTGTTAGTAGCTTATTGATCCCAGAATCTCATCAAGCAGCTTCTTAAAGGATCCCAGGGTGTCAGCTTCAACAACATTACTAGGGAGTTGGTTCCAGACCCTCACAATTCTTTGTGTAAAAAAGTGCCTCCTATTTTCTGTTCTGAATGCCCCTTTATCTAATCTCCATTTGTGACCCCTGGTCCTTGTTTCTTTTTTCAGGTCAAAGAAGTCCCCTGGGTCGACATTGTCTATACCTTTTAGGATTTTGAATGTTTGAATCAGATCACCGCGTTGTCTTCTTTGTTCAAGACTGAATAGATTCAATTCTTTTAGCCTGTCTGCATACGACATGCCTTTTAAACCCGGGATAATTCTGGTTGCTCTTCTTGTTAGCCTTTTTTATAGCTTCCCCACATTGTCTAGATGAAGACATTTCTGAGTCAACATAAACTCTTAGGTCTTTTTCATAGTTCCCTTCTTCAATTTCACTATCTCCCATGTGATATTTATAATGCACATTTTTATTGCCCGCATGCAATACTTTACACTTTTCTCTATTAAATTTCATTTGCCATGTGTCTGCCCAATTCTGAATGCCGTCTAGATCATTTTGAATGACTTTTGCTGCTGCAACAGTGTTTGCCACTCCTCCTATTTTTGTGTCGTCTGCAAATTTAACAAGTTTGCTTACTATACCAGAATCTAAATCATTAATGTAGATTAGGAATAGCAGAGGACCAAAAACTGATCCCTGGTTACCTCACTCCATTTTGAGGTTTCTCCTCTAATCAGTACTTTCTGTTTTCTACCTGTTAACCACTCCCTAATCCATGTGCATGCATTTCCTTGAATCCCTACTGCATTCAGTTTGAGAATTAATCTTTTATGCGAGACTTTGTCAAAAGCTTTCTGGAAATCTAAATAAACCATGTCGTATGCTTTGCAGTTATCCATATTCAATGTTGCATCCTCAAAAAAGTCAAGTAGGTTAGTTAGACAAGATCTCCCTTTCCTAAAACCATGCTGACTGTCTCCCAGGATATTGTTACCATATAGGTAATTTTCCATTTTGGATCTCATTATAGTTTCCATAAGTTTACATATAATATAAGTCAGGCTTATTGGTCTGAAGTTACCTGGTTCGGTTTTGTCTCTCTTTTTGTGGATCGGTATTACGTTTGCTATTTTCCAGTCTGTCGGTACAACCCCTGTGTCAAGAGACTGTTGCATGATCTTGGTTAGCGGTTTGTAAATAACTTCTTTCATTTCATTGAGTACTATTGGGAGGATCTCATCCGGCCCAGGGGATTTGTTTATTTTAAGAGCTCCTAGTCCCTTTAACACTTCTGCCTCTGTTATGCTAAAGTTATTTAAAATTGGATAGGAACAGGTCGACATGTGGGGCATGTTGTCCGTGTCCTCCTTTGTAAAAACGTGTGAAAAGTAATCATTTAATATATTTGCTATTTTTTTTCTTCATCTATGATTTTGCCATTTGTGTCTCTTAGACATTTGACCTCCTCTTTGAATGTTCTCTTGCTGTTATAATATTGGAAAAATATTTTGGAATTGGTTTTAGCCCCTTAGCAATATTGATTTCTATCTCTCTCTTGGCCTTTCTAACTTCCTTTTGACTTGTGTTTGCAGTTCCAAGTACTCTTTCTGTGTACTTTGTTTTTGGTCCCTTTAAACGCTCTGTAAAGTGCCTTTTTCGCTGAATATTTTTTAATTGATCTATTAAACCATTTTGGCCATTTTGTTTTAGATTTAGATTTGTCTACTTTTGGGATGTAATCGTTTTGTGCCTCTAGTACTACATTTTTAAAAAACAGCCATCCTTTTGCTGTGGATGTTTTTCTATTTTACTCCAATCTACTTCTGTTAGTCTCTGTTTCATACCTTCATAGTTTGCTTTTCTAAAATTGTAAACCTTAGCTTTAGTCATTACTTTTGGGGTTTTAAAAATATTTCAAATGAGACCATGTTGTGGTCTGAGTTTGCCAATGGCTCTCTGACCTCTGTTTTAGTTATTCTGTCTTCATTATTTGAAAAGATTAAATCAAGGTATGCCTCCCTCTAGTCGGTGCCTTGACAAATTGCGTTAGGAAGCAGTCATTTGTCATTTCTACCATTTCAATTTCGTCCGTCGTGCCCCCACCGGTTCTCCCATTTTATACGGGAAGTTGAAATCCCCCATTAGTATGGCTTCTCCTTTTCTACATGCATTTCGAATGTCATTGTACAACCGGGTTCACAAGGATCATTTGGTTCATCACTAACTATGTCCATGCAAGTCCTCCTCACATCTATGACAGAGGTACTGATATCCTGCGAACTGTGGTTTGCTTCCTGTCGCTGGATTTCATTCGACTGACTTGACTGACTTCGTAAGAAGTACTGATCAATGCAAGGCCCTTGTCCCTTCTCCCTCAAGCATTTCATTCTCCCTTGATGAATCTTCAAACCCCTGACCGTTGTCGCCTTGCTCCAGCCACAGACACAAACCTGGAGTTCCATGTCTTTGCTAACTGCAGATCTTGAACTAGTCTTTTGTGAAGTACTCTCCATACTCATATCTGTTTCCGTTCCTAAGTCCTTAACCGTGTTGTCCAACGTTGAGTCATCTTCCGCCCCCGCTCTCGCAGACTCTAGGGGTATTTTTCTCTCTAATTTCTTAGAAGCCTTGGGTGGGTGTCTCCAGCATCCTGTAAACACAGAGCTGAATACTGCCGACAAGGGTAGCTAACCCTTGCCAGCCCCAATGGGGTCTCGTTCCTCCAGTCAGCTGTCTCTCCAGGCTGTCACGAGGTCTTTCCCTTGTTGCCAGCTGCACTATTCACAGCAGTCACTGGACGTATCTAGATCTTCATGATTTCCATTACATGAGAGTAGATATTAAAACTTCATGCTGATTTGAACTTGGCTCTCGCCAAGATAAGCACCAACTAAGAAGTAGCTTCACATTAAACTAATGTGATCCATATGTGTCTCCATCCATTTGCGCTTCCTTCCATATGATGATGTAGACATCCTTCTGTCTGGTGTTGATGGCTGAAGTTTAATGCTGGCTCCAGGGATCAGCTTATTGCCTCCCTAGCGCATCAGCACACACAACGGCTGCGATGCTGGCTCCGGGGATCAACCATAGTACGGTCTCCCCAGCGCATCAGCATGACAACCGTCTGGATTGAGCTAAGTAGGGTACATCTCTGGGGTCTTCAAGTGAGCACCTTCCATCTTCGGTGTTTCGTCGACTAGCCCACGACACCTCAAGAGGGCTCGACAGTGATTCTGGCGTCCCAGCATCACACCCCTCCGTCCCCCACTCAACTCAGCCTAGCTTACTTACCTGTACATCAGCGTTTCTTTCTTTCTACTGTGCTTGAGATCCCCAGCCAGAATCTTTCCATCTCAACCACAGCCAGTTGCTGCTCCTCTCTGCTGCTTCAGATAAGTTCTTCACTGTGCGACGCAACTCTTGGCTATTGAATCCGACATCTCTGAGAAACCGGGTTGTAGAATACTGTGTTCAGTTCTGTACAATGCTTGCATTTACAGAATGCTGTGTTCAGTTCTGTACAATGCTTGCATTGACAGAATGGTGTGTTCAGTTCTGTACATTGCTTGCATTGACAGAATGATGTGTTCAGTTCTGGTCACCACAGTTCCAAAATAACATTGACCAGGAGAGAGCCTGGAACAAAAAACAATCAGTGGGGACTTGATCAGAGTCTTTAAATTCTTTGAAGGAGTTGACAAATCTTAACCAATACTTTAAGTGCAGCACAGAAACCAGAACCAGTTAGAAATGAAGTACAGATAGACTGAGGACAGAGGGAAGATGACACTTCTTCACACAGAGAGTTGTGAGGGGATGGAATGGATTACCTTGTCATGTTGCTGAAGGAGACACTTCTTCACACAGAGAGTGGTGAGGGGATGGAATGGGTTACCTTGTGATGTTGCTGAAGGAGACACTTCTTCACACAGAGAGTGGTGAGGGGATGGAATGGGTTACCTAGTCATGTTGCTGAAGGAGACTCTTCTTCACACAGAGAGTGGTGAGGGGATGGAATGGGTTATCTAGTCATGTTGTTTTGCTGGGATCCTTTAAAACCCAACTTGACAAAATTTTATGATCAATCAGCTATTAGGAACCGGATGAAGCTTACAACTTCTTCTCGTTTGTAGATTTTCTCATGTTCTTGTGTTTTAAGATAGAGAGTCGAACAATGGCTAAATGCCTTCAACACTGCAGGTGTAAACTTTGTATAATTCAAGTCAGCAAGTATTAGCTATTATCATTGTAGCTCTAAAGGGGTAAGAAATTAGATTTGTAGACAATACTTGGAAATCCTGCAGCTGCACATACATCCATCGCAGAGCCTTTGAGATTTCATGCTTTGTCATTAAACTGCCTTGTTCATTTGTGTATATTTTGTTTCCTTTTTTAGTTTGAGTCACTGATTGTTCCTTTCTTTGCTTCCTTTTTTCTCCTTGTATGTGCTTCTGCTGGCCACGCCTATAGGGGAGTTTTCAGGTGTGTATCTGCTCTCGGATTGGTTGGTATTTATTTTTTTCTCCTATTGGTAGACACTTGTGACACTCCCCTGTCCAATCACTGCTGGCTGTCTTCCACTAAGCTAAACATGTTTGAAATGGGCATCCTGGTATAGCCATATGAAAGTTTCCCATAGTAAAAGCATGGGAAAGTGTAGTAAAGCATAGTGAAAGCATGATAAAACATAGGTAACCATTGGAAGGCTCAGAGAGGTATAGTAAAACATATTCAAAAAATACCATGGTGGATCTTAGTTGGGTGCCCACAAGTAGCAATGCTTTGGGAAAGTGGGTTTAGTTTATCTCACTGCATAGTGCTCCGTACTGATCAGACACCAGACCAGGCCTGACAGAATGAGACTGAATGTACCTGCAGTGTTTACAAGAAATGCATTACGTTACCTATGCTGTGCCGCAGTGTTTTTAAACATATTTTTAAACATGTTCAACACGATTCATGGGTTATACTGGGGAATACATTTCCCAACATTTATTCGGGAACGTTCACCAGGAGAAAAATAATTTCTAAGGGTCGCAGCGTATCCAGATTACGCTCGCTTCTGCAACAGTGCTGCTTTTCTGTTCCCACACGACGCCACTCATTTCAATCAGAGCACCAGCGTTGCTGCAGGAGGGAGCGTGATCTGGATATACTGCGATGCTTAGAAGAAATGTTCTCTTTCTCTTGGTGAACAAAAAGTTGAAAAAAAGGAATTACCCAGTTGATTTACCTGTGCTGTGTGAATAAAAATATCAAAACAAGTCGGGATTATGTTGAAAAATATATTGCTGCGATATTGACAACACAGTAAGGTAAAGTGTTTCTTGTAAAATAATAGATGGGTAGAGAGGAAGCCCATTGACCACCAGTCCGTATGACATTCAAATGAGGTATTCTGAATTGGGTAGAAACCACCTAAACATTTGGCACTCTAAATGTAAATAAAGGAATACATCACGCAAGCCATTAGCCATGAATAAAGTTCCGAGGAAGACACAAGAGCCCTTTCCAATACTGCTGGTAGAGGGGTCATATCTGGCTGCTGGAAACCCTAGAGCTGCACCAGTCACTCCCAGCTCTCTGTTCTGAACCCTGGAGCTGCGCCAGTCACTCCCAGCTCTCTGTTCTGAACCCTGGAGCTGCACCAGTCACTCCCAGCTCTCTGTTCTGAACCCTGGAGCTGCTCCAGTCACTCCCAGCTCACTGTTCTGAAGGCGGGAGGGTTGAAATGTCCCAAACTGGCTTTGCAGTAGGAGTAGTGCTGAATAGTCGGCCAGTCGAATAGCAAAGTGACAGTCGAAACTGGTAATCGACTAATCGCACCTCATGTGACTGTGAAGCACACGGTTTCAGATGGAGTTGCGGTTGCAAGCCATTACATAAAAACAACTTTTTAGAACATTTATAAATTCCTTGCAGTTTTATAAATATAGTGCACAAACAGCAATATGTTATAAAACAGTTCACAAATAGAGCAGCAGACATCATCAAACACATCCTTTTTAAAACCCACCATTGTAATTATGAACCTCGCACCAATCAGATTCAGAGTGGTCTAATCTACCAGTAGAAGCCAACTAATACTTATTTCATTAAGTTTGGGTTACTCTAGAGTCAGGGATTTCAAAGCATTATTGTTTTCAAAATGAACACAATGTACAACCTGTTAATGAACATGGAAACCCAAACTAACTGGCTTCAGAGGGAGGATATCAAATCATTACAGGTACTATCAAATGAATTATCAAGATATTCACAATTCAGAAACCTCCAGGATTACAATACCATGCCCTCTAAGGAGTGCAAACCAAGGTTTCAAATGAAACTTTCTTATTAACCTCTTACTAGGGTCAGCAGCAGTATCACTGGTCCCCGTTTTCTTCTTGTGGGTCTTTGGATGTACAGATTTTAAAAGTACAACATTAAAATATAGAATACAAGGAAAGACCAGATGGTTTTTAACAGAAGAGCAGGACCAGTGATAATGTTGTTAGTACTAATAAGAGGCAAGAAATGAACATTACTCAAAGTAGTAAGGCAACTGTTGTGGGGGATTGCTGCATTGCAACTTCCTTCATTCTGCTGTACAGAAATAGCGGAAAAGGGAAGGCACCCTGTCAGGGAGCTCAGAGATGTTCCTCTTTGCATTCTGGGGCAAGCATTAGTCTAGAGCAGGGGTCTCCTACCCTGGTCCTGGAGAGCCCCTATCCAGCAGCTTTTATAGGTGTCTTTATGTCATCATTGGCTAAAGATCTGGAACACCTGTTAATCTTGACTAATTAAGCCAATAATTGGTTCAATTAAGTAACTGAGAGATTGGATGAAACGAAAACCAGCAGCCACAGTAGCTCTCCAGGACCAGGGTTGGAGACCCCTGGTCTAGAGAGATCCTGGGGAGCCCCAGACGTTGGGTCTGTTCTGTTTTCCCAGGAATAGCTCCATCGTGCTCTATGTCTCTCTGTCTGCCTCTCCTTGAATCTGAATTTCTGAAATTGCTTATCGCCTTCTCTTCTCTTTTTGTTTTCCCTCTCTCCCCGCTCCCTTCTGGACTGCACGCTCAGTGCGCGATGATTTTTTCGGTAAGGCGATCAGCCTTAGCTCTTCATTGCTGGTTTCTATCTCCACCTCCACTTTTCTTTCATCCATCCATTGCTTTGCTTGGGAAGTGTGCCTCTGTCTGACTCCTTGCTTGGCTGTCCTCTCCTGGAAGAATATCCATTTCCATCCCCCTCTCATTGCTGGGCCTGTGACGGAGATGGGGAGCAACGTAGGGCAAACACTAACACAGTATCTTTTATATTTGTTTCAGGTGTGCATAGACAGTAATGGCAGATGCATACAGTGCTGATGAATGTTTTCATGTCTCCAAGTCATTGCAAAGTGCTTTTAATGCAGCCAGACAGACAGTGTTGTTCATCAACACTGAGCGACATTCTGAACGCTATTTAGTTCAGATCGCATTTAGCACATTTTTTCAAAAAAGAAAAAACACACCTTATAAGCGTATGCAGGGGGTCATTTGTAAACAAAAAGGTACTGGATCTTATAATTACAGAAGAGGTCTAGCATTTTTATTTATAGACCAAATGTTCTGACCCATATATGCTTCAGGTTCTCATCTGCTTGTGGATCGGGGTTTCATGCCTTATTGTTGGTGTTGGTAGCTGCAATAGCAGTGGTGGGAAGACTAATCCGATGAACAGGAGTGACGACGCTGTGGCTGTTAAGAGCGCTAGTTTTTTGCCGTTTGGGGTGTAAAAAAACTAGTAATTTAATTACTCTAGACACGTATATCTTGTTACAGTACACTTTTGTCATTCAATTCATGAAACAGGAAAGCTTTTTTTTATTGTACATGTTATATATTTCATACAGTGCGATCCGGCACAAATTAGCCCTTGAATGTACCGAAGTGGAAAACAACTTCGACATTTCAGGTGCTTGTAAGAAGTTTCAAGTTGTTTATTATTATTATTATTATTATTATTATTATTATTATTATTATTATTATTATTATTGTTATTGTTATTAGAATTGTTATTGGTGTTTTATTCTTTCAGAAATAAATACCAAAGCTAATTGCTCCAACTTGTTATTAGCACATTTACTTTCTGAAAGTAAAATAAACACCAGTTACGATTCCATAAGAAGAAACTTAAGACTGCTTACAAACCCTGTGACAGGGTGGCTGAGGGTGGTGATGTCAGTCCAGCAACAGATGCCACACACACCGGTACTCGGGTGAAAAGCGCACTGTGACGCTGTTTTTATTACAACAAAAATAAAATAAATATTTTAACACAAAACACTGCTCACAGAGCGAAAGTAAATATTTAAACAAAAACAAAATCACAAACACTGAGCACACACCAAGACCAAAGGTCAGGCTGGGCAACCGCCTTCACTGATTTAGTTTTGGTTTTACTTTCCGTTTCGTTCTCTCTCGCTCCCATTCTCTCCTCTAGAACACCCACCCCAAACAAGGAGAGCTGCAGGCTTTTATACTGGTGTGACCAGTTTAGCAACAAATGAATCAATGAATTAACTCAGGAGATGGTCACTTTATACACAGGATTTTGTGTGGAGGGGCTTCCCATCCACGCTGCCAAACAATAACAAACACGGCTTTGTATTTTAAATAAATACAAAATACATTCAAATCGAACAATAATAAAAACGGTGTATTTTGCACTAAACAAAAAATACATTTCTTTTAAATAACAATCCACCCATACATTTCACCTGTGCTTAAACATAAACAACACATTTATTTACATGCAGGGCTTTGCCCTGCCCCCTTTAATTATGTGCAGGGCTTCCTTCTCCCTGCCACAAACCCCTAAATGAAAAGTCTGAGTTGTTTATTTCTGGTTTGGTAACCTTTCTGTGGTAATCTTTGGTAATCTTTCTGTGGTAATCTTTCATGCTTATCATGATTTGGAGTAAGAGCTTTAAGAGCCCCTGCATGTGTTTCTGTCTGTAGTGAATGCACACCTAAGACTAAATGTAAACGACGGTCTGTAACTGTGTATAGGAGATTACAATGACTTAAAAAATTATTCAGCCAGCCCTGCTAGTTTGCGGTGCTTAGAGTAAATGGTGCTAACAAAATAATAACAGTAAGCCTTACTTATCATTTTGTAGGTTTCTCATCAAAAACACACACACTATGGTAAAGGTGAATTTGATTTTTTTAATGTTCATTTATTTGAAACTGTTGGAGAAGAACATTTATCTCACTTCTGGTCAACGCACTGAAGTCGCATGAAGGAATTAAATCGGCATTGAAAACGCTTACATCCCTGGTTCGGTACCAAGCCGGTCTTGAACAGCCCATTACTTACTGTACACTGCATTGCTACCTGCATAATGCCCTGTGTGACATGCAAGGCCAGTCTGCCTGTTGAAGACAAGCACGGCAGATGCTCTTCCTGCCTGGGGCCACAGCTCGCAAAGGAGGCACTGGTGGACCACAGTTCTCCAAGCGCACGCTGCAGCTCTACAAAGCGCTCTGCATCCCTCACTCCTGCACAGCGCTCTTCCCATCACACTGATGGAGAAGCTCTTGCTGCAGTTTTCCAGGCACGCGTGCCCTATGGGGACAAAGCGCCCCTGTTGGATGCCCCCGCAGTGGACGAGATGCTGCAGCGCTCTTAACGCGCGTGGGAATCCACAAAGGAGCTGGTGTGCTTGCTTAAAAAAAAAAAGGACCACCCCCAGTGCACAAACCAGCAGCAAACTGCCATCTGCGCCTGCTGCCAGAGGTGGTATTCAGAACCTGCCAGCAGATGTTCGCTGCGGAGGCTATAATAAGTTCCGCCACCCGGCGCAGAGACAAAAGCCTCAGGCCATGCCTCAAGGTGAGCATCGGCCCTTGGGGTTTGCTGCCACAGGCCCAGGGCCCCTTCTCAGGAGCCATCTGGAGTATTGGTGTCAGTGCACCATGGACATCTGGGTGCTTACTACTGTTCAGACTGGTTATTCACTGCAGTTCAAGCACGGTCCCCCTCCCTTTCATGGTGTGACTCCAACATCAGTCACGGATCCGCAAGACGCCACATTCGTGTCTCAGGAGGTAGCAGCTGCAAAAACGGGCTATTCGTATGGTAGACCCCCTCCAGTTGGAGGAAGGGTTCTACTCCAGGTACTTCCTAATTCACAAATGGGATGGTGGCCTCAGGCCAATGCTCGGCCTCAGACAGGTCAACCTGTATCTGAGCCAAAGGAGGTTCAAAATGTTGACAATGCAACAGCTGCTGCAGTCAATCAGGTCAGGCGACGGATTCACCACGACCTCAGAGACGTCTATTTCCACATCCCCATTTCAGGGAACAGCGTACGAGTTCCGGGTCTTGCTATTTGGCCTGTCTCTAGCTCCCTGTGATTTTTTTAAGTTTGGAACTAAAGTGGGCGGCTTCTCAGTTGACCCTTACAACATAGTGTCACACGGCTGGCTGAGTGGTGACGTCAGAACCAGGAAATGAATAACATAGAAAGGACGGATTAAATGAAATGATGAAGGCGCTTGCTTGCGCCGGTTTATTATAAATAAAAAGGTTTGAACAAAACACAGGACACGGCACTTTAGCCAAAATAAACAGACAAACAAAACGAACAGACACTAACAAACAGGGACGAATACTAAACAAACACATACAACGTAGCAATTTTTTAAAATAATTTTATAATCTCCTCACTCGCTCCCGTTCCTTCGCCCTGAACACACAACCCCGAGTGAGTAAAACGTGCATCTATATATACTGTTGTGCCGGGATTCAATTACTAATTAATTATTCACTTGAATCCCAGCACATTAACTAATTATGTGCAACCCGATGCTCACATTAAATACTTTAAATGCACGTGAAGTGATCCCCGTGCCTAAATACAATTATACATTTTAAACACTCGTGCTCATTACCCACATTATATCCCGTGTACCAACTACAATACACCAACATTTACACACTACATGCAACATATAACACACAAATGCACACAGGGGCGGGGCACATTGCCACACATAGGCATAGAGGTGAGTTTCTCCCTCCATTTTTTAGCCCTAGCCACTTGTTACTGGGGTTCCGAATGGTAAAGCACAGGGCAGCCTCGGCTTAGCCTTGTAGCATTCTGGTCGTGCAGCAATCTTGCCCTTGTGACGGCTTGGATATACTGACCTATTCAGTAATGAACATTTCGTACATGAAATTATCATAACCCTGGTTCCCTGAAATAGAAATGTAACCATTAACCTTCTAGTTTGCTGCGTCCATAATTCTCAAAAAAAATGATGCTGAGATCTGTGTGTGCAGTCCTTTTATACACTCGGGGACGGGCATGACTGTGTCACAGAGGCTCAGCAGAGCAGCTTTGTTATTTCTTATTCAGGTTTCGGGTCCTGAAGAGGTTAATACCCATTCGGTAATGGTTACTTTTCTATTTCAAGGAACCTGGGTTATGATAATAACCGAATGTTTTCCTACAAGAACTCCCAAAAGCAAGTCACGTTTGCCCAATGCATTCCTTTACAGGAAGTATAGCGTACAAAAGAGTTTTTTTTTTGGTTACAAATGCTATGTAAAAAATACCATTTGAAATCAAATCCACGTTTAACATAATGTGTGCCTTCTTCATATAGGAAAATGTGAAATCCTATGAAGTGATGGTAATACATATGAGAGAAGATTTACTGGAATTATTTTGTTAACTCTGTGTACTTTAAGGGTGGAACATGTGTTGCCTATTTAAATGCTTACTAAATATTGAGGTATCCCTGAATAGAGAACACAATTGTTTAATTATTATTATTTCCCTATCAAGTACGAAATGTAACCACTACCGAATGGGTGTTTCCCTGTAAAGATCCCGGAAGCTGAATAGAACACCAAAGCTGTGCGCAAGCACCCGTGAAGCAGCCATGCTCGCCCTCGAGAGCATAAGAGGGCTGCAGACACAGGTACTAGTATCATTTTCCTTTCAGATCCTGACGGGAGAGCATACAGATAAGTACCAGTTACTTCTATCTGCATATATTTGCTACTAACGCAATACTAATTATTTTTAGTTTACTAATTACACATCATTTTTGCATTGAGCCTGTTGCTTGTTAGTTCCCCTAGCGGTCTTGTGCCCCGTGTGGAGTCGGCGGCTTCTGCCGCCCCTTCCAGGGATCAAGCAGCTTAAGTGGGCTGACTTATGCTCTTCTCTGGCTGGAGTTAAAATAAAACTAAATACAATTTTTCGTTATTGGAACGATATTATTCTTTTCTGAACTGTAATTTGTTTTATTACTGCTCTTGTGAGAATATTTTCTCTTGTGTGTGTTTTCTGTCTTGCACAGAAGGCTAGCGCTGCTGCTGGGCTCAGCAGCTCTGCATTAACTAATTGAAAATAAAACTTTGTTGTGTATGGGTTATTATTAATGGAAATTATACTTTCCTGTTTACTGTGAGAGAGTTTCTCTTTCTTGTGTGTGTATTTTTGGTTTGAAATAAATAAATACAAAACAACACGGTTACAGCTGCTGGGCTCAGCTGTGCGTTGATATGCGCTTTATGTAGATTGTTTCAGTCTGCCACAGTATATCACTGCCGTCTTGGTGGCTGCTTGCAGCACCATTACGAAGGCTGTTTAGGCTAACAGCAGACTTTCCTCAGTTGTTCCAACTGTGGGTTTGCCAGAAGCTACACAGTCCCTGTATACTGCTTCATGTGGAAACGCAGGGCAAGGTTACCACACAAGTACCGTATCGACCCGGTGCAAGTCACCGTACTGAGGCCGCGGGTACCGTACCCACCCGGTGCAAGGCATCGCACGTGTACAGTACTGAGGCCGCAGGTACTGTACCGACCCGGTGCAAGGCATCGCATGTGTACAGTACTGAGGCCGCGGGTACCGTACCGACCCGGTGCAAGGCATCGCACGTGTACAGTACTGAGGCCGCGGGTACCGTACCGACCGGTGCAAGGCATCGCGACGTGTACAGTACTGAGGCCACGGTACCGTACCGACCCCGTGCAAGGCATCGCACGTGTACAGTACTGAGGCCACGGGTACCGTACCGACCCGGTGCAAGGCATCGCACTTGTACAGTACTGAGGCCGCGGGTACCGTACCGACCCCGTGCAAGGCATCGCACGTGTACAGTACTGAGGCCACGGGTACCGTACCGACCCGGTGCAAGGCATCGCACTTGTACAGTACTGAGGCCGCGGGTACCGTACCGACCCGGTGCAAGGCATCGCACGTGTACCATACCAAGGGCGCCGTACCAAGGGTACCATACCGACCCAGTGCAAGTAACCGCACGTGTACCGTACCCAGCATACCGTAGCACAGAGACTGTTCAGTTTTTACTTTCCAGGAGTTCCCAGTGCCTCAGTGTGGAGGCTTCACCCCAAGGTGGTGAGCCTCATTTGGGACAGGTTCGGGAGAGCAGAGATAGATCTATTTGCCTTCCAGGAATCAACCCACTGCCCGCTTTGGTTCTCCATAACAGGTGCCGGGGACCCACTGGCGATTTTAGATGCTCTGGCACACCAGTGGCCGAGGCAACTGTTGTATGCCTTCCCACCGCTCGCCATGCTCCCACTGTGTGTAGAAAAAATTAGGCAGCCCTTTACTGGCCCAGGAGACTTTGGTTTTCAGCTCTGATGCAGCTCCTGAGCGTCCAGCCTTGGAGCCTGCCCAAACACCCTGATCTGCTCAGTCAGACGCGGAGGACCTTATGTCATCCCGAACCATCGAGCCTACAGCTCTGGGTCTGGCTCCTGAATGGCTGCATTTAAGCTGTCTGTCCAGTAGGGTCATTGACACCCTGCAAAATGCCAGAGCAGCATCTACACGTTCCCAGTACGGGTACAAGTGGGGCGTCTTTCAGACGTGGTGTCTGCCTTGTGGGTTTGACTTGTCCCATGGCAGTAATACTGCAATTTTTGCAGGACCTATTTGACAAGGGGAAATCCCCATCCATGTTAAAGGACAGTCTGGCAGCCTTTTCGACCTGCCATGTCAAAATTGACAAGATTGTCTCCCCAGGAGCTCACTTCCAGGCGGGGCAATTTTTGAAAGGAACTGGCCGGCTTCAGCTGCCTCTGAAGGATATTGTTCCTCGCTGGAGGCTTGGCATTCCACATCAACCAGTCTGTGGAAATGGTGGCTTTCCATCCACCTCCTTTCCAGTCTGACAGGGAGCAGCAGCTCCATACACTCTGCCCTGTGCGGGCACTAGCATATTATGTGGACAGGACACAAAGTTGGAGGCAGTCTGAACAGTTTTTTGTCTGTTATGGGGCGAAGTCCAATGGGCAAGCCCTCTCTAAACAGAGGCTATCAAAATGGATAACAGACACAGTCAGGACTGCCTATGAGCGATCCAACTTGCCCCTTCCAGAAAAGCTCATTGCCCATTCCACCAGGGGCATGGCAACTTTGTGTGCTTTGTTCCACGGTGCATGTGTTAATGATATTTGAAATGCAGAGGTTTGGGCTACTCCCCATACCTAACAAGATTCTAACATATCAATATCATGGATCCCAAAAACCCTGGCTTTTGAATTAGTGTGTTGTGGGCGGCTTCAGGGTCAACCCTTACAACATAACATAGAGGTGAGTTCTCCCTCAATTTTTAGCCCTAGCTACTTGTTACTGGTGTTCCGAATGGTAACACACAGGCAGCCTTGGCTTAGCCTTGTAGCAGTCTGGTCGTTCTGCAACATTGCCTTGTGACAGCTTTGGTACACTCTCCCATTTGGTAATGGTTACATTTCATACTTGATAGGGAACGTTCGGTTCCCTGAAATAGAAATGTAACCATTAACCTTCAAGGTCGCTGCGTCCATGATTGTAGCATGTTTGAAGGAAAAATGATACTAGTACCTGTGTCTGGAGCCCTCTTATGCTCTCGGGGACAAGCTTTCGCGCAGGCTTGGTGTTCTTTTCAGGTTCAGGATCTTGACAGGTAAACACCCATTTGGTAATGGTTATGATAATAACCCAACGTTTTTTGGCCACAAATTCTGACAGTGTGGAATAGTGTTCTTCATTTTACCCCAAACAAAGCGTTTCTACAAGGGTGACTGCCAGCAATTCACTATTTCAGAATATTTTGAAGTTGGGTCCTTTATTGCGCATTAAAATGATTTGTCTGTCTTTGAATAAGGAACGATTATCTAAGTAGGGATTCATACCCATGCCCAAAGCATCAAGCAGGGGTGGTTAGATCCTTTCCAGAGGCGTAGATGGGGTTCATGAATATGCATGACAGACCCCAATGCTTTAGACACCAGGCAGTCAATGCTCCTTGAGTCCCTCACCTCTGTTACAGCTCCAGCCCGGGGTCTTAGGGTAGGCTGTCTCCATTATTCCATTGTGTGGGTGTTTACCACAGTGTGTGTTCTTTATTATTTATTTATTTTCAGTTGGGTTTGACTGCAAGTGGAGCATTGTATGAAATATTATCTTAACTACTCTTGTTTAGAAACACTTGTATCTTTTCCTGTTGCTTATCACATCCTGGTGAAGAACACCCCTGTGGTGTTACCAGAGTGGAGAAGCAACAACACATGACAGGATGTCCAATATCCACTCACCTGGGGGGGCGGGGGACAGGTTAATGGATGCACGCTGGCATGTTTCAGAGATTCATAAAGGCCACAGGGTGTGATGATTGAAACAGAAAATGAAACACAGGCAAACCTAAACAACGAGAGAATGCATTAGTTAATAGAAACTCTGATATTTCAGACCCTGGTGTTGTGCTGGATGTCTTGAGGTTCTCCTTATATAGAAATAGGAACATTTCTAGCATTTAAACTGCTGCCCAGTATCTAAACACTTCAGGTAATGTAGCTCAATTGAAATGAATTTAATAAGAAACACAATAATTAGTACTTCTATAAAGTGTTAACATTTCATGAACACACATCTACAAAATAAGCTGCATCGGATACATTACTTATGTTTCAAAATTAAACTTTGAAATTCTCTAAAAACTATTATTTTGCACTAGGTACAATGTTCCAGGTTCCAGCTAATTACATCATTCCATAAGCCTTACCTGTCATGCACTTCCAGTCACTATGTCATTCTTGTGGGTGTGGTTTTGAAAGTAGCAGATGTTATAGTAGCAAACATTTATTTTAAAATGCATTTGGTACCATGCTAAAGAAAGCTTTTAGTCTGCATGCATTACTTCCAGGTAGTCCACATTGTCTCTTTCTAGGTCATTTAACCTTGTCATGGCAGCTAAGTATGTCTGTCATTTTGGGGATGCAACTGGATGGTTGCTTGCCCTAAAATAAATGACTAACCTTCACTGAAAAAAAAAGAAACACCTCTGCAAGTCTTTCAAACCTGTACATAGCTAATGGATGTGCTCAACAGGGTTTCTGAAATGTTTGTATTAGCTGGAACCACTGTAAATCTTATACTTCAGTGCACTCCTACATGGAGTCAGCTATGGTGCTTTGAACAGGGCGGCAGGGTTTAGCTTGGGTTTAGAGTAAGAGTGTACTCTCACTCTGTCTGTTAATGGTGTGTGGGTTCTCTTGTAGGGATGGGGAAAGAAGTGGAGAACCTTCTGATAGAGAACACACAGCTTCTGGAGACCAAGTAAGATCCTACAAGCTAAACTTCTTCACTTGCTTGATACTCATTTATTTATCCTGAGAGTATTTACTAGGAAACCCTGAGGCATCTGCACACTACACACATTTGCTGTAAAATCACAAACCACGACAATAAGCACTTGCTAATTCAAACCATCTGCGACCAGACTCTGTTTCGAGTGCTGATTTTAATAGGTACCATACTAGAAATGCCTTGTCTAGTCTTTATGTTTTTGATAATTATGTTTCACTAATAATCAGTAACAGCCCTTAGAATAAAACGTATAGAGACAATTGAAATGGTCAACATCCTTATGATATTGAAGTTTGGTTTCTGCAGCTGCTATCAGCCTGCATTTCATTCTGACTGTTCAGATTATAGCTCTCTTAGGGAGGGGTAGCACTGAATAGACAGTTCCGATTATAGGTCTCTTAGGGTAGGGGTAGCACTGAATAGACAGTTCAGATTATAGGTCTCTTAGGGGTAGCACTGAATAGACAGTTCAGATTATAGGCCTTTTAGGGGTAGCACTGAATAGACAGTTCAGATTATAGGTCTCTTAGGGTAGGTGGTAGCACCGAATAGTCGACGAGTCGAATAGAAAGGTGACAGTCGGTCTCACACAGCATTTGATTGTAAGGTAACTGCGATGCGTGTGGTTTCAGATGGATGGAAGTGCAGTTGTGGTTCAATCAATTAACATGGAAATGATATTTTAGAATATTAATAAATGGTTTTTAAAAAATTCCAAGATGTTTTAAAATATAGTGCAGGAATAGAAGTGTTATGAAACCATGCTTTCACAAACAGGGCACCCGACATACATGATTTAGTGATTTTTTAGACTTGTCGATGTAGCTAGCTGGATTATCAGGGGTTGGATTAGTTTAGTGTGCATAGGGATGTGGCAACTATATTGCTGAAA
The DNA here is from genome assembly GCA_030684275.1 of Acipenser oxyrinchus oxyrinchus. Classification (NCBI taxonomy): domain Eukaryota; kingdom Metazoa; phylum Chordata; class Actinopteri; order Acipenseriformes; family Acipenseridae; genus Acipenser; species Acipenser oxyrinchus. The sequence goes on from CM060259.1 coordinate 24,866,436, forward strand.
AGCAAGCCTTGTGAATTGAGCACAGGTTTATCCTGAATAAAGACAAAGCCTCTAACAATCTTATTTGTGCTTTAGGAAGAAAAAGGCACTTAGCGCCAACTGAAATCCTATGCTATGTGGCGACCTTAGCTCATTACAATAGCCTGCAAGTTTGCTGAGTCCTGCTTGGCACACAGAGGGCACTCATGTCTTTCCCCACAGGAACGCCCTGAACATTGTGAAGAATGACCTGATCGCCAAGGTGGATGAGCTGTCGAGCGAGCAGGAGGTTCTGCGAGGGGAGCTGGAAGCTGTGAGACAGACCAAGAACAAGGTGGAGGGCAGGATCAAGGAGCTGGAGGAGGAGCTCCGACGGTGAGCACGAACCACACACAACATGTTGTACAGTTTCTCATGTCACTGGATATAGACACGGTGACCTGCAATACTATTCTGAAAGTTCTAGCGGTAGTGAGGGATATTTAATTTACTCAGGTATCACCAGTGCTGTATGCACATTTTCAGCATGGTTACAGGAGAGTCTTGGTGTTCTAATGCACCACAATAGCTTGAGAGATCTGTTCACTTGTATTCCACATTTGATTAAAGTGATTGTAGATATTATAATAATTCCATGAATCTTATCTGTTGTGCACTTGTTATAGATCTCTGATATGTGTAGGTTTGAAAGAAACATGATAAACACAATTTATGGCACTGTACTTAGTTTAAAAACTCTCTGTTTGTAAGCCATGCTTTCAATTAGTGTTGCACTCATTAACCAACCATCTGATTTCCCTGTCTAATGACATGCTTTCACCCAGTAACGTGACACTGCTGCAAGTTATTATCATAAATATCACCATCAATCGAGACTCCAACATCTCAAGATCATTTTGAGAGCAGTCTTTTAAAGCATTAACATAAGCATATTTACGTCTGTCTTGCAGCTGATTCTCTGATTTCCCTCAGTAGAAATGCACATCACATTCGTGCAGAGCTCGCATTATCAATCTGCTAGAACAGGGCGGGCAAAGCAGGCGTCTGGCGATTCTGCCTCTATGGAGAGGGCTGCCAAGTGCTGCTCATGAACTTTGCAGTTTTGAATTTGTCGTATAATTGAATACTAATCAGTGAAGCACAATCTTTCTGCATTATTTAGAACACAGCTTCTCAAACTCGATCCTGGGGTCCCCCTGTGGCTGCTGGTTTTCATTCCAACCAAGCTCTCAATTACTTAACTAGACCCTTAATTGAACTGATAATTTGCTTAATTAGATCTTTTTACTTGTTTTCAGCTCTTAAACAGTTGCAGTTCAAGTTACTTATAACATGTTATAGCTAACTTGAAATATGCAACTGTTCAAGAGCTGAAAACAAGTAAAAAGGTCTAATTAAGCAAATTATTAGTTCAAGGAAAACCACATATGACTGGAGACATACAGTCACCTCCAAAATTGTTGGCACCCTTGATAAAGATGAGCAAAAAAGGCTGTATAAAATAAACAACACAACTAATGAGCTATGTTTTATGCTCAAATATATGGGAAATCCATATTCTTTTATTCTAATACAATTGCTCAGAGAAAAAGCTTTTTATTAACAAGTAATAAAAAAATTCTCAAAGATAGGTGTCAGAATTCTTATAAATAAAATAAAACAAAATTAAATCTGCATTAACATTCTACTTCTTTAAGTTCATCTCAGTCTTAAGGAACTGTATTGTGGCCTTCCATGGCCTCCTGTTTCACTGGGGTATAAAAATGAGGTAACACGCATATGAAATCCATCACCATGGGGAAAGGCAAAGAACTCACAAATGAAAAGAGACAAATGGTTGTTGACCTTCATAAATCAGGCAATGGGTACAAAACAATAACTAAAAAACTAAATATACCACTTACCACTATTAGGGCAATAATTAAGAAGTTCAAAACCACTGGAACAGTGGTTAACTTGTCTGGTAGAGGACGCAAGTGTATCTTGCCCCCACGCACAGTGAGGCAGATGGTTCGGGAAGCAAAGGGAAATCCAAGGGCCACAGTTGGAAAATTACAGAACTTGGTTGCATCTTGGGGTCACCAAGTCTCCAAATCTATAATTAGATGCCACCTCCATGCCAATAGGCTATTTGGAAGGGTTGCCAGAAAAAAGCCTTTATTGAGAGCAACCAACAAACGTAAGCGCCTGGAGTTTGCTAAATGGTATTGGCACTTCGATTGGAACCGGGTGCTATGGTCAGATGAGACGAAAATAGAGCTCTTTGGCCACACACAAGCGGTGGGTTTGGCGTTGAAAGAAGGATGCGTGTGCAGAAAAAAAACTCATACCTACTGTAAAATATGGTGGTGGATCCACTGGTCCTGGGGCCCTTGTTAAGGTCAACGGCATCATGAACTCTACCCAGTACAAGGACATTTTAGCCAAAAACCTGGTTGCCGCAAGTGGATCTTCCAGCAAGACAATGACCCCAAGCACACATCAAAATCCACAAAGAAATGGTTAATTGACCACAAAATCAACATTTTGCAATGGCCATCTCAGTCTCCGGACTTGAACTCTATTGAAAACCTGTGGTTTCAATTGAAGAGGGCAGTCCATAAGCGCAGACCGAAGGATATCAAGGATCTGGAAAGATTCTGTATGGAGGAATGGTCTAAGATCCCTCCCAATGTGTTCTCCAATCTCATTAAACATTATAGAAAAAGACTCAGTGCCGTTATCCTTGCAAGCGGAGGGTGCACAAAGTACTGAAAACAAGGGAGCCAATAATTGTGACACTTCATTTTCTTTGGAAATAAATTAGTAGTGCAGAACTTACGTTCAAATTAGAACACTTCCGATTATAAAAAAAAGAAATACAAAGGACTTGAGTTTTTAACAACTGAAAAGAACATGCGTGCGTTCGTATCAGATGTTCCTTTAACATTGTAATAATAATAAAAAAAATACTATAACAGAAGTCATTTCTATCTGAACTATGGTTGTTCATTACTGTTAACATTGTATGTCCAAAGCAAAGCAAAGCATTTGAATTAATCTCACAAATCCTGACTAATTTAACTACCGTACAAAATTCAGCTTCTTTTTATATAATATTGCCACATGATCCAAACACAACATGCTTTGAAACAAAAGCTAAATCGGTAGAGTTAGTAGATAAAAAAAAAAAACAACAACCCCCAAGGTTTTAATGCAAACCGGCAACAGGAGACTTCAAACTGGGTTCTAATTTGATGCATCGATTCACCAATATGTAAAGAAGCTTGGGAAATTTAAGGACAGTTGATCAATAATCGATACATCGATTAATTGTTGCACCTCTAATATATATACAGTCTATCTTCATTATAACAAACCCCCCTGGGACCTGGAGAAATGTTCATTCTATCGGGGTGTTCACTATAATAGGGTTTGACAATTTGCTGTATCAGAATAATGAAGAGATGCCCAAATTGAATTGTAGTTATACAGTAGTTCTTTCAAGGCAACTTCACATTCATCAGCATTTAAACTGTACATTTAAAAGAAAACAGTAAAGAAATGAAAAAATAAAGTACACTTTTACATGCTGAATACAGTAATTACATGTCCTTTTTCTTCAAAAACTTATCCAGTTGCTGTGAGTTTTTATCCAGGTTGTCAACTTCCCCTTTGGTGAAAGCATTTTATTTTCTTCATGCATACACAGCTACATAGATAAATATGTTTGTATGCAAGATCAGTTCTAAAAAAAATGATTTGTCTTTGACCCCAAACTAGGAAAAGTCATACAATATTATAGATGATGGAAAAGTTTACGGTCAATGGAAACAAGTGTCGGATCAAATAGACCCAAATCATAAGAGGAGGGTTAAGCTAAAGTAGTACCAGATATCATGCTTTAAAATAATACAACTTGCTGTAGCATGTATTTCTTTCAAAGCTGCACATTCGAGATTAGTGTAGCTACTGGGAGTGCATAGCAGGTAGGTGTTATAGAAAATAATTTGTTAGCTACAATTACTGGAATAGTGTAAGGTTACAAAGTGAATATGAAAGCCATGTCTATTCTGTTTCCGTTGTTTGGAACGGTCCCAATGCCTGCCTGTTTCCAGCTGTGATGAATGAAGCAGGCCTATGTGTTTTCTGCGTCCTCTTTGCTCACGCTGTGTGTGTTTGTGTCTCAGGGTGAAGGCAGAAGCTCTGGGTGCTCTACAGGAGTCCAAAGACGAAGGCGTGGAAGATGTAAGTGGAAAACATTCCATGTAGAACTCAGTCAGCCTTCCTGTCTGGGTGCTCTCTGTCTAGAAAAATTCACTTGGGGGTTTTCGGGCCAGCTGAGTTAAGAAATGCTAATCTTTTTTTTTTTTATATATATATATAATTTCCCCTTCGAGCTGTGACCTGGCAAAGGTTAACCTAAAGTGAAAAGGTTAACCTGAAGTTAAAAAGTGACCCTGATCAGAAAAATCACCCTGGGCTCAACTTAGACGCTACAATCACGTGTAGCATCTCGTTCGACTCATAATGAATAGGGCTTTCGAGAAAAAAATACCAGGAGCACCTAACTCACTTTTGACAAGTTGCCAGACGAGGGGTAAGTGACAAGTTTTATTTGAAATTCAGCCCAACCCTTTACCCCATGGGGGATGTGGGTCCTAAAATGTTAGTATTGCTATAAGAACCTTAGGGACTCTTCCAAATTCTTTGAAACATTTTTGGTTTCAAGTCCCCCCTACTGGTCACTAACCCCCTCTGAAATTTGAATGTTTGGTATTTCTACCAAATTTCTACCAAATGGATAAATGTTGATGAGATCTACAAGAATCAAACATTTTGGTATCTGCAGATTTTGGATTTTTGAAGTTGCATTTGTCATGCATTTGAGCATTGCTTATGGCCACTTTGCTGAGGCTAACGTACCACATAGTCCAGCGTAATGCAGCGTGGTTGCCATGTGGTTTTGAACAGTGTCCTGGCAACTGGCACATCCTGAAGAAATAGGACTTGACCGATTGTGGCAAGGTAGAGGTTCTCTGCCACTGAAGACTTAAACTCCAAAGACTTTCAGGTGTGCCTGCCCAGGAGGCTTAATTGACTGATTGGCCAGCATGAGAATGCAGCAAATGGCTTTCTCATGAATGGCTGGCCAGTCAGTCAATTATCCCCCTAGGTAGGCACCACACCTGATCCAAGTCGCTGCCCAAGGATTTCATTTGGACAATTCTCAGGCAACACTCCATCCGTTTGTGTTCTACTTCCGTCGGGACGGTGAACTCAAGCACATGTGTTGCAGTGATGAGTAATGAAATGCAACACTCCACATCGACAGTGTATGCATTTCAGAAGGAGGTCATTCCTTTGATCAAGAGGGAGGTCCCCGACTTGAAACATATACATTACTTCAGTGACGGAGCTGCTAGGCAGTACAAGAATCACAAAAACTTCGCCAACCTTAGCTTTCATCAGCAAGACTTCTGTATCACCGCAGAATGGCATTGCTTTTTGCCACATCTCACGGAAAAAGTCAGTGTGATGGTGTGGGAGGTACTATTAAGGTAAGAGCAGCACGAGCTAGTCACCTTACACCTTACCAGCTGTATAAATATGTAAAAGGACACGTAACCAGTGTGCAGGTCATGTTCGTCTCTCAAGAACAGGTTGAAGAGAACCACCCTCTCCTTAATGCCAGGTATGGTGACACCCTAGCCATCACCGACTCCAGGGAAGCACACCACTTTGTACCCCAGGCAATGTAAAGGTGTCATTTACCAGTCAAAGTACGGAATTTCGTGTGGTGACAGTGTTGAAAGGCACAGTTGTCCAGGAGGGTTTAGCGCAGCTGCATCTACAAGTTGGTGACTGGGTGAAGGTGCTGTAGGACAATAGAAGTGTTCCCTGGAGAAGTTGAGAACGTCTCTGATGATGGAGCACAAGTGAAGGATATGCATCCTGCCGGAACGAACACCTTAAAGTGGCCCTGATTTGATGATTTCTGAACTTAGTGATGTGTGGTTTCTATAGCAGTTGTTAACCAACCACATTCTGCATGCAACTTTTAAAATGTTTAAGATCCTTTCCTTTTTGCGTAGTTATATACTTGTCATAAGAACTGAGATTTTGATTCCAGTAGGAGTAGACGTGAAATTCTAGTGACGCCGGAAGTTGTTAACCCCACAAGTTCCATCAGTTTACCATGGTAATCTATTTTTTTTGTTTTCTATCAGTTTGTAGTATTTAAAACGCAACTAATTGGAGGTTTTGGTAGTTTCAAATGTGTCACTGTAACAAAGAAATCTAAGTTCCACACGCAAGTTCATAACCTTGCTTATGGCCTTACCAAAGTGGCCATAAGCAATGCTCAAATGCATAACAAATGCAACTTCAAAAATCTGCCAAAAATCCAAAATCCACAGATACCAAAATGTTTTGCTTGATTCTTGTAGATCTCATCAACATCTATCCAAAAATATCTTTGGGTGATTTTTTGTAGCCTCCCCACATTATTTTGGCCTACACTTGGTAGAAATACTAAAAATTCAAATTTCAGAGGGGTTAATAACCAGCAGGGGGGCTTGAAACCAAAAGTGTTTCACAGAATTTGGAAGAGTGGTCCCTAAGGTTCTTACAGCAATTCTAACATTTTAGGACCTGCATCCCCTATGGGGTAAAGGGTTGGGCTGAAGTTCAAATAAAACTCATCACTTACCCCTCGTCTGGCAACTTGTCAAAAGTGAGTTAGATGCTCCTGGTATTTTTTTCTTGCAAGCCCTATACATTACAAGTCGAACGAGGTGCTACACGTGATGGTAGCGTCTAAGTTGAGCCCAGGGTGATTTTTCTGGTCAGGGTCACTTTTTTACTTTAGGTTAACCTTTGCCAGGTCACAGCTCGAAGGGGTAATTATGATTATTAGATCCAGGTAGTTGTATTTTTGTTGTGTGTTCTATTACATTTTTATTAATGAACTGGAATTTATTTATCTGCAGGCTTTTTTTCTGGAAAATCATTATTTTAGTTTAGTCAGGGTTAATTTCTAGGGCCCAGATTTTACAGTATCGCTCCAGTGTTTTTGAGTTTCTGCTGTAGGCCCTGTTGCTGTGGGTGACAGTAGCACCAGATCATCAGCGTATAGGTGGCACTTGATCTCTGTGTCGTCTATGACAAGTCCAGGGCCAGGGGACTGATCCAGATCTGTGGCCAGCTGGTTTATATATATAAATTAAACAGTGTTGGGCTGAGGCTGCAGCCCTGTCTCACTCCTCTGCCCTGTGTGAAGGAATCTGTCCTCATGTTGTTGATTTTCACACTGCATTGGTTGCTTGTGTACATGGATTTAATGATGTCATATAATTTTCCTCCAATTTCACTTTTGAGTAATTTCAGGAAGAGTCCTGGATCCCAAATGGAATCAAAGGCTCGCTTAAAATTGACAAAACATGCAAATATGTTCTCTTTCTTTTTGTGGTGTACGTGATTGGTGATCAGGGTGTGTACGTGGTCTGTAGTGCGGTGATGGGGGAGGAACCCCACCTGACTTCTGCTCAGAGTCTTGTGTTCCTGTATGAACGTCAGGAGTCGGCTGTTTAAGGTGCTACAGAACAGCTTCCCCAGGGTGCTGCATACACAGATCCCTCTGGAATTGTTGGGGTCTGGTTTGTTTCCTTTTTGTGTATTGGTGTTATAAGGCCTATGTTCCAGTTTTGAGGGAAATATCCGGAGCACTAAGTTGAATAAGGGAAGGGAAGTATCTGTAGCACTAAGTTGAATAATTTTACCAGGGTGGTTTGGATTGCAAGGTTACTGTATTTTAGCAATTCATTAAGGACCACAGGCTTTTTTCAATTTCAGATTCTTCAGTTTGTCTTTGACCTCTTGCAGCGTGGTGGAGGTGTCTAGAGGGGATTGGCTGTGTTTTATAACTATTTCTAGGGTGTTTAATTCTTCTATAATTCATCTTTGTTCAGGTGTTAGTTCTGTCTGTGGGATTGGTTGATATAAATTTTGGAAATGGTTTTTCCAGATGTTGCCATTTTGGATTCCTAATTTCCTATCATTTTTGTTGGAGTGTAACTTTTTCCAGGTTGTCCAGGATTTGTTAGTGTCAATAGAGTCCTCTCTTTCTTGTAATTTCCTGGCCTGAAATCCATATTTTTTCGTTAGGAGGGTGGATTTAAATTGCTTGAAAGTGTTTTAAACGCAGTTCATTGTTTTCTGGGTGATGGTGTTTTTGGTTTGATAGAGGTCATAGTTTTTTCCTCATCTCTTTTACATTCTATATCAAACCATTTGTCTGTGGAGCTGTTTTTTTTATTTATTTTTTTTAGCTTTTCTTGATTTTTTAAGTTTCAGATTAGATATGTGTGCCAATTTGGTAAATATCTCATTTATGTCAGATACTGCCTCATTTACTTCACCAGCGTGTTGGTTATAGTATTTTGTTTGAAAATTAATTCTCATTTTTGTAATTACCCAGTGGTTGTTGATGTTTTGTATATTTCTTTATTCTCCGCTGTCCATGTGTAGGTGGGTGGGAGCTTGTGTAATATTGAAGGAAGTGAAAATTCTTTATATCCTATAGGACAATGAGCAGACACTTCTGTTAACCATGTTTCATGTGAAATTAAAATATCAACATCCTTTAAACTATTTACAAAATCAGAGTTTCTACTCCTTAAACCAAAAGCTGAACTCTGTAGGCCCTGTATGTTCCGACCACTAATTTTGAAGGATTTCATTTGTCTATTTATTACTCTCAAGTGTGTAAGTTGCAGAATTTACAGATTTCTTTTTATGTATTTATGTTATTATTTATGTATTTATTTCAGAAATCTTACTGTTATGATTTCTTACCCCTATGATATGATTCATATTGTCATCATGTTTATTCGTTCTGATTCCGTCTATCATTGCTCCCAGCAGGTCTCTCTCTCTCTTCAAACACAACAACAATAATAATGATGTATGAATAAATGTTATAGAATACATGTATGTATGTATGTATTCTATAACATTTATTTATTTATTTATTTTTCTTTTGCTCCCTGTGTGAGGAGCCTCAGTGTCACTCCCTGTCCCTCAGGCTGTGGCAGGTGCATGTGTGCTGGGCTGCCACTTCTATACAGCTTGTCTGCTCTCCGAGGAGAATGGGGAGTTTTTCTGGGTCTGGCAAATCTGAGAAATCTGTGCAGAGATTTTGTATTTTTGGGAAGAAGGCTTCCCTTATATTCTTATATTTAGTGCACTGCAGTAAAAAGTGTATCTCTGTCTCTCTCTCTCACTGTCTCTCTCTCTCTCTCACTGTCTCTCTCTCTCTCTCTCTGTCTCTCTCTCTCTCTCTCTCCCTCTCACTGTCTCTCTCTCTCTCACTGTCTCTCTCTCCCTCGCTCTCTCTCTCCCTCTCTCACACTCTCTTTCTCTCACTGTCTCTCTCTCTTTGTAGTACTCTTCCCCGCTGCAGGATGACGTGCCCATGACCCAGCGGCGGCGCTTCACTCGGATAGAGATGGCTCGCGTGCTCATGGAGAGGAACCAGTACAAGGAGAGGCTGATGGAGCTGCAGGAGGCTGTGCGATGGACTGAGATGATCAGGTGAGCAGACAGCGGGGGGGCAGCTTAGTGTAGCTTACTACAGTTACATTGGGAATGTTCATCAATTCGAAACATCAGGAACTTTATATCCAGTCATTTAACAAAAGTGCACTGTAACTGGTTGAGGCACATGTCTTCTTCTTCTTCTTCTTCTTCTTATTACTAGATGGTAACTTTACAAGTAAAGTTGTGGGGCTTGCTTTATTGGGAAAGTGGTCAAAGTAGCTGATTTGTGTGTCAAATGTCACATTGTTTACTAATTGTCTCATGCTTAGAATGTGCTATAATTTGAAATTTCTCAAAGTTCTCTGACAATTAATTCAACAGTGGGAAGTAGCCTACTGAAAGAAGTTGATGCGGTTACTAAAACAGCTGTACCTCTTGATTGGTAGACGCCATTCCTGTTTTGATTTCATATTTTAGTAGCAGAGACGTAGAGGAAGATGTCATAACCTCTAACTTTGTGTCTTACTTGTTGGGAAAGTGGTCAAAGTAGCTGATTTGTGTCAAAAGTTACATCATTTACAGTAAATAGAATGTTGGAAGTCTGGGAGTTTTTAAACAATGGGGAGCTTTAGAATGTTGAAAAAAGTCCCATTAAAGTGAATGAAGATGGACAAAAAAGGACAAAAAGCTTAATAGTTTAAAAAGTATAAAAGATATCAAAAAGTTGTATACAAGCACACTATTCCAGACCGGTCTACACGTTTTAAAGTTTGAACGGCGTTTCTAGCTTAAACGGTGTAAGAGGAGTAGCGTGCCAAAGAATAAGAAGAAGAAGAATAATAAGAAGTATGTCGAAGATTTAAAGTGGGGACTCTTGCTTCTCAGGCCCCACTAATTATTATTATTATTATTATTATTATTATTATTATTATTATTATTATTATTAGTAGTAGTAGTAGTAGCTGTTTACAGCCCTATACATTCTATTAGAACTCCTGGAGTTTTCAGCCTTTTGTAGACTACCTAGTAAGAAGGTTTATTATCCTGAAACTAAGAGAAAGGGAGAGGTACCGTCCTGAAAGAGAAAGGAAACACACAAATAGGCAGTTTCAACCTACAAATACAGTAATTGTAATCGGTAAAAAATTACAAAAAACACTTGTTTCAGTACAACATATACTAACAAGCAATAATATCACTCCAGCCAGAGTAAAATTGCAGCAGAGAGAAAATTATAATTTCTAGAGTGAGAACAGAGAAAACATCATGGAGCCACTACAAACATAGGAGAAAACATCATGGAGCCACTACACACATAGGAGAAAACAGCATGGAACCTACATACATAGGAGAAAACAGCATGGAGCCACTACACACACATACGAGAAAACAGCATGGAGCCACTACACACATAGGAGAAAACAGCATGGAGCCACTACACACATAGGAGAAAACAGCATGGAGCCACTACACACACATAGGAGAAAACAGCATGGAGCCACTACACACATAGGAGAAAACAGCATGGAGCCACTACACACATAGGAGAAAACAGCATGGAACCACTACACACATAGGAGAAAACATCATGGAGCCACTACACACATAGGAGAAAACAGCATGGAGACACTACACACGCATATGAGAAAACAGCATGGAGACACTATACACATACAAGAAAACAGCATGGAGACACTATAAACATAGGAGAAAACAGCATGGAGCCACTACACACACATATGAGAAAACAGCATGGAGACACTATACACATACGAGAAAACAGCATGGAGCCACTACACACATACAAGAAAACAGCATGGAGACACTACATACACATATGAGAAAACGGCATGGAGACACTATACACATACGAGAAAACAGCATGGAGCCACTACACACACATATGAGAAAACAGCATGGAGACACTATACACATACGAGAAAACAGCATGGAGACACTATACACATACGAGAAAACAGCATGTAGCCACTATACACATACGAGAAAATAGCATGGAGCCACTACACACATAGGAGAAAACAGCATGGAGGCACTACACACACATATGAGAAAACAGCATGGAGACACTACACACACATAGGAGAAAACAGCATGGAGGCACTACACACACATATGAGAAAACAGCATGGAGACACTACACACACATATGAGAAAACAGCATGGAGGCACTACACACACATATGAGAAAACAGCATGGAGACACTATACACATACGAGAAAACAGCATGGAGACACTATACACATACGAGAAAACAGCATGGAGCCACTACACACATAGGAGAAAACAGCATGGAGCCACTACACACATAGGAGAAAACAGCATGGAGCCACTACACACATAGGAGAAAACAGCATGGAGCCACTACACACATACGAGAAAACAGCATGGAGCCACTACACACATACAAGAAAACAGCATGGAGACACTACACACATACGAGAAAACAGCATGGAGCCACTACACACATACGAGAAAACAGTGAGAAACTGAAGTGTAACAATTTCCAAACTGGAAAACAATAGTAAAGAGAAAGCAGAATACTCTTTTTTGTCTATAATTCATACAAATGTTCTACTTTTTCAAGCTTTTGTAAACGGCTACAACTGATACAAAATTCAGTACATGAAAGTGTGCAATAAAAAGCCTGTAATACTAGTATCTCGGGCTTCTGGTGACACTCGTAGGGTTTACACGTGAAATGGCGATGCACGTGCACGTTTGGGAGAATTACTCGTGTAAATCAGGTTTGTGGCCGAAAAAAACAAAGATGAACTGCGTTAATATTTAACACAACAGTAAATCCAACATAACTTAAAAGAAAGGTGAGAATCTCTGACAGCAGGAGCCTCCTCAGATCACAGCTGTCCAATTGAAAGTGGTGGCAGAGGTAACCACAGTTGCCAAGTCCGCTTATAATAAGGGCTTGCATCACACTGTTAGATATGTAAGCTTTCTGGTTCGCTGTTTGCTTACTGCATCGGAAACCAGGAAGAGCAAGGTGCAACAAATCCAATACGAGAGCCAGTTAGTGTGCATCTGCCTATATACTCATTAGAGCAAGAGAAATAGGATGTACATTACAGTGGAACACAGTACACAGAAAGTAACTGCCACCTTGTAAAACTGAAATAAATTGATAGACATGAATTGTGCATGTTATAGCCGAGGGTGCGGTTAATCCGAGAGCAATCTACTGAGGGATTACTGTACTACTTTAGATTAAAGGAAGCTCTCAGTTTCTGTGTCTTCTTCTCAGGTTATCTGTTTGCACTTCCTGGGTCATTTCACCTCAGCAGTGTCTTCTGGGTCATGTTACTGACTGAAAGCATGTCATTCAAGAGGGGAAATAGCTGATTGGTTAATAACAGGAAAGAAGCCATTGAAGTGGTAATTAAAAGCATGGCTTGCAAACAGAGAACAGTTTACTATACCGTGGGTTTGAGAACTACACATTTGAGGGTTAGAGTTACATAACGAATGGAAGTACACAACCTGTAAAAGTAATGGAAATTGTTTAGTTACAATCACTTTAAAAATACTTGACACATTATATAGTTGTGCTAGACATTGAGAGAATGTTATAATTAGTACAACTAAAAGAAACTAAAATAAACTTACAGTTTCTTCAATGTCAACACGTTTGTTAAGTAATTCTGTTATGTTTCTTTTAGTATTGCTACATTTTCTACCATCGTTGTGAGTGAAATGTTTGTGGTCCCGTGACATGTAACTGGAAAGCTGTGTGTCTTTTTCCAGGGCCTCTCGTGAAAACCCCCAAATGCAAGAGAAGAAAAAGTCTACCATCTGGCAGTTGTAAGTATTGCGGTCTAGCCTGTATGGTGAGCGTGAATGGGTGTGGATAGAAACCTTGGTGAGTGTGTTTGGATTGATGGCCTGGTTTTTGAGGGTGTTCTGTTTAAGAGGCTCCAGTCAGTTTGTAACACTTAAATTACACAGTGCTAACAAATAATTCCCTTCAATCTTACCAAATATGTATGGCCATCATTTCATAGGCCTCAGATGTTCCTATATAAAAAAAAAACAAGCATAGTAAAGATGAATTAGATTTGCTAATGTTCAACTTCCTGAAGTCACAAAGGATTTAAGAAAATATTGAAAACCCGTCAGTCATAGGAAAAGCAATGATTGCTACTCAAATGCGAAACAAATGTATCTGGCTTCTGGGGAAATAAATGGAAAAAGCTTAGTGTTCTGGGACCAGTCATTGTCAGTCAGTTTTCCTACAAGGACTCAAACTCCCAGAAGCAGCTCCCATGTGTCGTGTGCGTGAAATAACCCTGTATGGTGTAAGTGGAGGATTCTGTACCCAAAATTACCCTTACCTTTTTGTGATGTTTGCAATCAGTATTTCTTAAGGCAGTTACTCAACACTGTTTTTATATGTCAGTGAGTTTAGGGTCTACTCTTCAGTTCTTGTTGCCTGCCATTGATAACATGGGCTAGATCAGCCAAAGTGGCTTTATAGACGTCAGAGCCATACTTTTTCTTGTCAATACACTGCTGATACAAGATGGTGCTACTGTAGCTCTCACTAATACAAATACACTGGCTAAGTTGGTGTACATTACATAGGTATATAGCAGACAACTAGAAATAAACAGCTCCTGAACTCAAAGCCCCTTACTGCTCTACCAGACAACTGGAAATAAACAGCTCCTGAACTCAAAGCCCCTTACTGCTCTACCAGACAACTAGAAATAAACAGCTCCTGAACTCAAAGCACCTTACTGCTCTACCAGACAACTGGAAATAAACAGCTCCTGAACTCAAAGCCCCTTACTGCTCTACCAGACAACTGGAAATAAACAGCTCCTGAACTCAAAGCACCTTACTGCTCTACCAGACAACTAGAAATAAACAGCTCCTGAACTCAAAGCCCCTTACTGCTCTACCAGACAACTAGAAATAAACAGCTCCTGAACTCAAAGCACCTTACTGCTCTACCAGACAACTAGAAATAAACAGCTCCTGAACTCAAAGCACCTTACTGCTCTACCAGACAACTGGAAATAAACAGCTCCTGAACTCAAAGCACCTTACTGCTCTACCAGACAACTAGAAATAAACAGCTCCTGAACTCTGCTCTGACAAATTTGCACACAATAAAATTACCTGAAATGAATAACTCAAACATTTCATGTAAGTTCTTGTTAATAGTCTTAAGCTGTTTTGTTTTTATTTATTTCATTTAACATTGTAATTGGGGGTTTTCCCTTATAAAAAAAATTGCAAATGACAATATGGAGTAAATAGCTTTGGGTCCAAAATATGTGGAAATGCAATAAGAACCAGTGTGAACGATTGCAAATGCCATACAAATGCAAGGAGACAGGATGTCAAGCTATTTACTGTTTCTCTTTATTACACAGGTTGGTTAACCTTGATACAGTAGACCCCCGTTAATCCGTGAAGATTGGGACCAATTTGAGCCCGAATTAGTGAAAAACACGGATTAGCCGAAGTTGAGTTTACTGTTTGAGAAATCCCTGCGCTATTAATTGAAAACTTAAAAAATGCAATAATACAAATAAAATATAATGTCCCAACAATGGTCAAAATATATACTGTACATTATCAGCATTGTTCAGAGGCATAGAGAGCTGGTTTAAAAAAGTCACTGATCTTGCACTGAGTCTTTAATTGTCATAACTGCTCTTCATATTCAGACTGCCAGGCTAAGAGAATCTTAAGTCTGCTTTCTGCTCGCTTGTCACTGTTTTACTACACTTTTCTACGCGTTAACTACAACCAATTTGAATATGATTTAAATGCATTTATCCATAAAGTTTGAAGTAATTATAGGTAACAAAATATGTCCATAAATCTTACATATTTTGCACTTCCATTAGTTACATCTCAAAGGTGCAGTTTTGAGCGTTTGTTACAGCATGTATGTATTTTCATTTTAATATCTGGTACTACTTTAAGTTGAAGAAAGTTCTCAGTTTCTATGCCTTATTTTCACGATATCAATTACACTTTCTGTGTAGTTTCACTGCAGGAGTATCTTCTGGGTCATGTCATTAAAGTATATCAGTCAATATAATAGCAGCTGGTTGGTTAACGACACAAAACAAGGCCCTGAAGGGGTGGGACCAAGCTAGTGCAACACTAACTGAAAGCACGGCTTGCAAACAGAGATTTATTTAGCCAAGTGTAGTACCAGATAGCAACCAGACTAATCCCAGGGCTTAGTCTGAAAGAAGATAGGCTGAAAGAACTGAATCAATTTAGCCTGGAACAAAAAACCTTAGCCAGTACTTTTAAGTGCAGTACAGAAACCAGGACCAGAGGAAATAGATTTAGGACAGAGGGAAGGGAATACTTCAAACAGTGGTATGGAATGGGTTACCTAGCCATGTTGTTGAGTCAGAATTACTGGGATCCTTTAAGACACAACTTGACAAAGGTTTGAGATCACTCAGCTACTAGATGGGCAGAATGGCCTCCTCTTGTTCGTAAATGTTCTTATATATCAATGTTTAAAACATGTCTACTACCAGTGTAACATGTGCTTCTTGGACATTTGAGGCCTTTATAACGAATGGAAGTGCACAACAAGCAACATTTATGGAATTATTTTGTTAGCTACCCTTTAGATGAATAATAACCAAGACTTTAAAATCCATTGTCCCTCTCTCCCTCCCTCTCTCCCTCCCTCTTGCAGTTTCGCCCGTCTCTTCAGCTCTTCCTCCAGCCCGCCCCCTGCCAAGCGGCCCTACACTGCGGTCAACATCCACTACAAGTCCCCGACGCCAGCTGGATTCCCCCAGCG
Organism: Acipenser oxyrinchus oxyrinchus; assembly: GCA_030684275.1. Lineage (NCBI taxonomy): Eukaryota > Metazoa > Chordata > Actinopteri > Acipenseriformes > Acipenseridae > Acipenser > Acipenser oxyrinchus. The sequence continues at coordinate 24,882,752 of CM060259.1, forward strand.
CCACAACCACACCATATGCCAGATCTCCACCACGGGCCGCACGCACCAGTTTTTCCCGGAGGAGTGAGTTCTCAGGCACAGGACCGCACTGCTCCCCAAACCATCCCCTGCACGTAGTCTGCTGTCTGTCCCTCCATTCACCACCTTTAACTTACTTTTGGTTTTAATGACTGTATCGTTTCAAAAGGAGGTTACTTGCAACATGTCTTCAGCGCAGTCCAGTAGTAAGCACAAAGCTAGCATTTTGAGGATTTTCATTTTTTATTTTTGGTGATTTACTGTAAAAAGGAAATCAAACTTTTCTGGAGGGGATTTTGTGATATAGCTTCAAAAGATATTTAAAGTATATAAATAGCTAACAAAATAATTCCAGTAAATCTTATCAAATATGCATTATCATCACTTCATAAATCTGTATGAAATTATTGTATGAAAAAGGCGCAGTTAAAAATGAAGTGGACCGCATGCGATATATTCACAATTGATCATTGAGACGGCAGGAACCAATTACGCATGTGAAGCTTGATAACATGCAAACTCAAGATATACAGCAAAATTGCTATGCATATTCTTTAAGCATTCAATTTAAATATCATATGTAATTCATATTGTTTCAATGCGTAAAACACCCAGTACGCAGCTTATCTGAAACTACAAATGATACATTACGACGCGATAGATCATCGTGAATCGTTATACCCCTTTGAGTTAGTAAACCAGCTCAATAATGATCTAAGCAAGACAGAATGATATAAACAGGGTATTAAACAGGTAAAAAATTAAACAGCTGAGGATGTTGATAGATTATGTCCTAGGAACTGAAGACAACCCAACGGAGCTCTTGTCACTCAAACCCCAAACCTGAACATCCGGAGGTCATTCGGCAGAGGGCCCTCCTGTTTCCCTTGTTTGATCGCTGTTTAATGTAGTTTCTGTTGTTCTCTCCCTAGCCTCAGTCATCATACCCAGCAGGGAGGCTCTGAGGCAGCCATGGCAGGTCTGGCTCGGGCGTGGAAGCTCAGGGCAATAACCGGGGCTAGGGAGGGAGGGGAGGGGAGAGCTGATGGCAGGGCAGAGAGGGCCTGGCTCGGGCTGGGAAGCCCTTAGGGCAATAACCAGGGCTAGTCCTTAATTGTCCTGAATTGGACAATCGCGACCTGCATATCGCAATACATGTCTTCTTGTGATGTCAGTGTGTCGTTAACCCCTAATTGTAATTTCATTGGTAGGTACAGTACAGCGCATTAGACAGTAATGGCACACAGTTTGTTGTAAACTATACTATGTTCCCTTTCAAGTAGGGAATATTAACCATTACAAAATGGGTGTTTCCCTTTAAGCCTGAAATTTTATACCAAAGACTTCTCGTCAGAGCAGTGTGACGCAGCTGCTGCTCTGCCCCCGATGACACAGATGCCATTTTCCTTTTCAGCTGATCCTGAATACATGTAAATTATATTGTATATTATTTCGATATTGTTATAATATATTCATTTTGTGTTTCTTTCTCTCTCTCTTAGCTATCAGCACACTTTTACAAAGGCTTGTTTACAAGCAGGCTGCTTCCAGTCTTGTGTCTGTACTGACTGGAAGGTTAACCAGTGGTTGTGTTATGAAGGGCGCTCCCCTGTTAATACACTACTAACGGTAACTGCGACACTGTCGTTCCCGCTCCTGGTGCCAGTACCTGGACCGAGTGCACCATGTTGGTACCGAGTCCAGAACCAAGTACCCAGAGTACTGGTACCAAGTGACTTTGACTACTGTGTACACTGTCTGTATACTGTGCACTCTGACACTGTATGCTATGCATACTGACACTGTCTGTTGTTTAACTGACACTGTCTCATGTGCTGACACTGTCTGCTGGATGCACTGACACTGTCTATATTGTACACCGCTGTCTATTGTGCACTATCACTATATTCTAAGTACACAGACACTAATGTGCACAGACAATAATGTATGTGTGCATGTTGTGCGCACTGACACTATATTGTGTGTGCTGACACTGACCATATTGTGCACAAACACTAATTGTTGTGTGCGCCGATACTCTGTCTATTGCGTACTGACTCTGTCTGTACAATAACACTGTATACTGTATACTCTGTGTACTGACACTGTCTGTTTTGTCTACACTGACACTGTCTGTCGTGTGCACTGACGTGCCTACTGTGTGTACTGGCATTGTCTACTGTGGGCACTACTGTGTGCACTACTACATAGCACAGAGTGTTTCTGCCATGCCTGGGTTTCATGCATGTGTTTGTTGCAAGGCCAAGTTGCCTCTAGAGGACTGGAATGTTAAGTGCAGCACAGTGACACCCCACACCCACTTTTCGCAGAGGCAGGTGCCTAGGCAACAGGAGCAGGTTGTGCCTCAGGTGAAGCAGCACCACAGACCCCTGGGTGCTCAACACTGTGCAAACTGGTTACTCACTCCAGTTCCAACACGGCCCTCTTCCCTTCCGGGGCGTGACAATAACAAGGTGGCTCAGGAGGTAGCAGCTCTGCTGCGAAAGTGGGCCATTTGCATAGTAGACCCTTCCAACTATTCCAGGTATTTTCTGGTGCCAAAAAGGGATGGCAGCCTCAGACCTATTCTCGATCTCAGACAGGTAAACCTGTATCTGAGTTGCAAGATGCTGACTTCACAACGGCTGTTGCAGCCCATCAGGCCAGGCGACTGGTTCACCCCAACCTGCCGAGTCTACGGCTCTGGGTCTGGCCCCTGAACTGCATTTGAGCCGCTTGGGGTTATCGAACAGGGTGATTGACACCCTGCAAAACGCCTGGGCAGCCTCTACCCGTTCCCATTATGTGTACAGGTGGGGCATGTTTCGGACGTGGTGCTTGTCTCGTGGGTTTGAACCCACGACATGCCCCATGGCAGTTATACTGCAATTTTTACAGGACCTTTTTGATGATGGGAAATCCCCATTTATTTTAAAGGTCTGTTTGGCAGCCATCTCGATGTGCCATGTAAAAATAGAGTTCATTTCCTGGCGGGGCAATTTTTGAAAGGCGGTGAAGGATATAGTTCCTCGTTGGAGGTTCAATGTAGTGCTTAATGTACTGATGAAACCTTCGTTTGAGCCCATGCACTCAGCTCATTTTCGTCTTTCTAGGCGGCTTTCTTGCTTGCAATCACTAAGCGGGTGAGTGAAATGCAAGCATTTTCAGCATCGAAAGCCTGTCTAATTATTTCAGAGGCCAGAACAAAGGTTCCTTCATACTAACCTGGCTTTTTTGCCGAAAACCATCTCGGTTTTTTAATGTTAACCAGATGGTGGAATTTCCATCCCCCTCCTTTCCAATCTGACAGGGAGCGCCAGCTCCATACGCTTTGCCCAGTGCTGGCATTAGCGTATTATGTTGACAGAACTAAAAGCTGGAGGCAGTCACAACAATTCTTTGTCTGTTACGGGGCTAAGTCCCAGGGACAGGCTCTGTCTAAGCAGCGTCTGTCTAAGTGATTCACAGGCACAGTTAAGACTGCTTATGAACTGGCCAATCTGCCTCCTCCAGAGAAACTCACTGGCCATTCCACCAGGGGTCAGACGACTTCATGGGCTTTGTTCCAGGGTACATCTGTCCAGGACATATGCAGTGCAGCAGTGTCGGCTTCCCCCCATACTTTTACTAGGTTACTACTTTTACCGCCTTAATGTTGTAGATCCGCATAACCCAGGTTTCGTCACTAGAGTGCTGACGGCGGCTTCCCAGTCCACCCTCACAACAGAACATTAGGTGAATTTTCATCTTATGTCTCTTCCAGCTATGGCTGGATGCTGATTACTAGCACAAGGCGGTTTTGGCTCAGCTTTGTAGCTCAATGAGGTACAACCATGTCCTTGCGACAGCTTGGGTATACTCACCCTTTTGTAATGGTTAATATTCCCTACTTGAAATGGAACCAGAAGGTCACCGGTTCAAATCCCACCTCAGTCACTGACTGACTCATTGTGTGACCCTGAGCAAGTCACTTAACCTCCTTGTGCTCCATCCTGCGGATGATATGTTAAATCAATGTCCTATTGTAAGTGACTCTGCATATAATGCACAGTTCATAGCCTCATTATGTAAAGTGCTTTGTGATGGTGGTCCACTATGAAAGGCGCTATATGGGGCGGAGCAGCAGCCACGTCACACTGCTCTGACGAGGGAAACACCCATTTGTAATGGTTAATTTTCCTATTTCAGGGAACCAGGGTTATGATAATAACCTAAAGTTCTGTAGCTCTCAGTACTGTAGTGGGGTGTAATGGGAGAGGGTCTAGTTGGAAACAGAAGAGAGGGTGGGAGAGGTTTCTAATTGAGGGGAATTTGATCAGTTGAAGTTGGGTTTTAATCAGCAGGGGTCTTGGGGGCCAATTGTGCACTGCCCCCTGGGAACTGCCGTCCACGGTCGACAGTGGAATAGCCTGGACTCAAACCGGCGACCTCCAGGCTATAGGGCGCATCCTGCACTCCACGTGGAGCGCCTTTACCGGATGCGCCACTCGGGCGCATACATTTGGACAAATAAAAATGTTAACTTGCTCCAAGTTATTATCATTTTTCTCTGAATCTGTCTTTACCTGGCTTTGAACTGCTTTCAGCTTGTCTCGTGAATCCTGTGCCTCCCACATTCCATTCAAATCATGTGACAATGTGACCTTTCAACTGCTCCTGCCACCCTCCCTTATTCTATATTTGTGAGGGCTGACAGAGTCGATTACATTGTGATTTGAATGGAATGAGGAAGGCTATTCAGTCCTGGCATTTAAGATTCCCCAGACAAGCTGAAAGCAGCTCAAAGCCAGATGAAAGCAGATTTTGAGAACAATGGTAATAAACTCGATATTGGTGCAACAGATTCACTCAGATGGATTGCATACAGTAAAAAAGCAATTCAAATAACATTGAAGCTGCGTTCTCTTCACATCAAAGCAATCTGTGTGTGGCTCCCTCGCTGGTGAAATCCCACAGTAACACTCGGGCTATAACTCAGTGCTGTCTCTGTGGCTGTAGAAACACTAAATCAGTTTAAAAAGTTAGGTGAACAGGACCTAGATGAGGCTGTTCATATTAAACACTAAATCAAAAGCTTCCTTCCTTTTCTGCTGTGGGATGTGCCTGCTGCCCTGACCTGTAGCTGAGCTGTGTGGCTGATGTTGATGCTGTTACTGCTCTCTCTCTCTTGTTTCTGACTGTAGATTGGGCAGTAACGGTGTTGCGTCTCTCCTCAGCGACTGCGCACTGTCGGCCCGGCGAGAGCAGCGGCGCGAGCAGTACCGTCAGGTCCGAGAGCACATGCGCAGCGACGACGGGCTCATGCAGGCGTGTGGCTGGAGCCTGCCCCCGCGCTTCAAACAGGTACCACACTGGAATTCAAGTGGGCAGCATTCCGGTACCTTCACTGTGTCCCGGGCGCTCCGATTGCAGTGATACATTTATAAACAATCTTTAATCACACATCATGGGTAAGAAGCAAAATTCTTGCAAGGGTCGCAGCATATCCAGATTACACTCCCTCCTGAAACAATCACCAGCATTGCTGCAGGAGGAGCATGATCAGGAAACACTGAGATGTTTAGAAGAAAAGAAATCTCTTTCTCCAGCCGAGTAAAAGTTGAAAAAAAAAATGATGTGTGAATAAAAATCTGTCAAAATAATCAAGACTATTTGAAACAAATGCAGCAGGATATAGCAGGTAAAGTAATGTCGTTCTCTCAACACTGCAGGGCTTCTAGAATTTTTATTATTGTCAAAACTTTTATTTTTATTTTTTTAAATCAGTTTGGCCATGGTTTTATTGATCAACACCATGGCTGAAGACGATGATATATATATATATATATATATATATATATATATATATATATATATATATATATATATATATATATATATATATACAGCTCTGGAAAAAATTAAGAGACCACTGCAAAATTATCAGTTTCTCTGGTTTTACTATTTATAGGTATGTGTTTGGGTAAAATGAACATTTTGTTTTATTCTATAAACTACTGACAACATTTCTCCCAAATTCCAAATAAAAATATTGTCATTTTAGAGCATTTATTTGCAGAAAATGACAACTGGTCAAAATAACAAAAAAGATGCAGTGTTGTCAGACCTCGAATAATGCAAAGAAAATAAGTTCATATTCATTTTTAAACAACACAATACTAATGTTTTAACTTAGGAAGAGTTCAGAAATCAATATTTGGTGGAATAACCCTGATTTTCAAGCACAGCTTTCATGCGTCTTGGCATGCTCTCCACCAGTCTTTCACATTGATGTTGGGTGACTTTATGCCACTCCTGGCGCAAAAATTCAAGCAGCTCGGCTTTGTTTGATGGCTTGTGACCATCCATCTTCCTCTTGATTACATTCCAGAGGTTTTCAGTGGGGTTCAGGTCTGGAGATTGGGCTGGCCATGACAGGGTCTTGATCTGGTGGTCCTCCATCCACACCTTGATTGACCTGGCTGTGTGGCATGGAGCATTGTCCTGCTGGAAAAACCAATCCTCAGAGTTGGGGAACATTGTCAGAGCAGAAGGAAGCAAGTTTTCTTCCAGGACAACCTTGTACTTGGCTTGATTCATGCCAAATCTGCCCGATTCAGCCTTGCTGAAGCACCCCCAGATCATCACCGATCCTCCACCACATTTCACAGTGGGTGCGAGACACTGTGGCTTGTAGGCCTCTCCAGGTCTCCGCCTAACCATTAGACGACCAGGTGTTGGGCAAAGCTGAAAATTGGACTCATCTGGGGTGCTTCAGCAAGGCTGGAATCTGGCAGATTTGTCTTTGTGAAGGACGCATGAATCAAGCCAAGTACAAGGTTGTCCTGGAAGAAAACTTGCTTCCTTCTGCTCTGACAATGTTCCCCAACTCTGAGGATTGGTTTTCCAGCAGGACAATGCTCCATGCCACACAGCCAGGTCAATCAAGGTGTGGATGGAGGACCACCAGATCAAGACCCTGTCATGGCCAGCCCAATCTCCAGACCTGAACCCCATTGAAAACCTCTGGAATGTGATCAAGAGGAAGATGGATGGTCACAAGCCATCAAACAAAGCCGAGCTGCTTGAATTTTTAGCCAGGAGTGGCATAAAGTCACCCAACATCAATGTGAAAGACTGGTGGAGAGCATGCCAAGGCGCATGAAAGCTGTGATTGAAAATCAGGGTTATTCCACCAAATATTGATTTCTGAACTCTTCCTAAGTTAAAACATTAGTATTGTGTTGTTTAAAATGAATATGAACTTATTTTCTTTGCATTATTCGAGGTCTGACAACACTGCATCTTTTTGTTATTTTGACCAGTTGTCATTTTCTGCAAATAAATACTCTAAATGACAATATTTTTATTTGGAATTTGGGAGAAATGTTGTCAGTAGTTTATAGAATAAAACAAAAATGTTCATTTTACCCAAACACATACCTATAAATAGTAAAACCAGAGAAACCGATAATTTTGCAGTGGTCTCTTAATTTTTTCCAGAGCTGTATATATATATATACATACATACATACATACATACATACAGTGCCTATAGTAAGTATTGACCCCTGTTGGACGTTTTCACAGTTTGTTGTGTTACAACCTGAAATCTTGATGTATTTAAATGGGATTTTTTTTCCTTTGATTTACACAACCTACTCAACACTTTGAAGAGGCAAGAGAATTTTATTGTGAAACAACAGTTAATGAAAAATAAAAAAAACTGAAATGTCTTGGTTAGAAAAGTATTCACCCCCCAGAGTCAATACTTGGTAGAACCACCTTGGGCAGCAATTACACCTGTGAGTCTTTTGGGGTAAGTCTCAACCAGGTTTGCACATCTGGATCGTGCAACATTTGCCCATTCTTCTTGGCAAAATTGTTCAAACTCTGTCAAGTTGGATGGGGATTGTTGGTGGACAGCAATCTTCAAGTCTTGCCACAGATTCTCAATCGGATTCAAGTCCAGGCTTTGACTGGGCCACTCTAGGACATTCACTTTCTTGTTTTTAAGCCACTCCAGTGTCACTTTGGCTGTGTGCTTGGGGTCATTGTCCTGCTGAAAGGTGAATCTCTGTTCCAGTCTTAGGTCTTTTGCAGACTGAAGCAGGTTTTCTTCAAGGATTTGCCTGTATTTAGCTCCATCCATTTTGCCCTCTACCCTGACAAGCTTCCCAGTCCCTGCCGATGAAAAGCATCCCCATAGCATGATGCTGCCATCACCATGCTTCACAGTAGGGATGGTGTTACCTGAGTGATGTGCTGTGTTTGGTTTGCGCCAGACATAACACTTTGCATTTAGGCCAAATAGTTCCATTTTTGTTTCATTGGACCACAGAATCTTATGCCATATCTTTTCAGTCTCCCACATGCCTTTTTGCAAATTCCAAGCGGGATTTTACACGGGCTTTTTTCAGAAATGTCTTCCTTCTTGCCACTCTTCCATACAGGCCAGATTTGTGGAGTACCTGAGCTATTGTTGACACATGGACAGGTTCTTCCATCTCAGTCATGGAATGCTGTAGGTCTTTCAGAGTTGTCATTGGCCTCTTGCTGGCTTCTCTCACCAATGCCCTTCTTACCCGGCTGCTCAGTTTGGGAGGACGGCCTGCTCTAAGCAGATTCTGGGTGGTGCCGTATACCTTCCACTTCTTAATGATCGACTTGACTGTGCTCCAAGGGATATTCAATGCCTTTGAAATCTTTTTATACCCCTCCCCTGATCTGTGCCTTTCCACAACTTTATCCCGGAGTTGTTTTGAAAGCTCCTTGGTCTTCATGGTAGTATCTTTGCTTTGAATGCACTACCCAACTGTGGGACCTTACAGAGACAGGTGTATTTAATCTGAAATCATGTGAACCACTTTTATTGCACACAGATGGACTCCATTTAACTTATTGTGTGAATTCTGAAGGCAATTGGTTGCGCCCGAGACATTTAGGAGTGTCATAGCAAAAGGGGTGAATTACTTATCTAATGAAGACTTTTCAGGTTTTTATTTTTAATTGATTTGTTTTTTCACCCACCCATTTGTTCATACATTGAAAATGTTGAGTAGGTTGTGTAAATCAAAGGGGAAAAAATCCCATTTAAATGCATTAAGATTTCAGGTTGTAACACAACAAACTGTGAAAATGTCCAAGGGGGGTGAATACTTACTATAGACACTGTATACTATATATATATATATATATATATATATATATATATATATATATATATATATATATATATATATATATATAGTACTGTGCAAAAGTTTTAGGCAGGTGTGAAAAAATGCTGTAAAGTAAGAATGCTTTCAAAAATAGACATGTTAATAGTTTATATTTATCAATTAACAAAATGCAAAGTGAGTGAACAGAAGAAAAATCTACATCAAATCAATATTTGGTGTGACCACCCTTGCCTTCAAAACAGCATCAATTCTTCTAGGTACACTTGCACACAGTTTTTGAAGGAACTTCGGCAGGTAGGTTGGCCCAAACATCTTGGAGAACTAACCACAGTTCTTCTGTGGATTTAGGCAGCCTCAGTTGCTTCTCTCTCTTCATGTAATCCCAGACAGACTTCGATGATGTTGAGATCAGGGCTCTGTGGGGCCATACCATCACTTCCAGGACTCCTTGTTCTTCTTTACGCTGAAGATAGTTCTTAATGACTTTCGCTGTATGTTTGGGGTCGTTGTCATGCTGCAGAATAAATTTGGGGCCAATCAGATGCCTCCTGATGGTATTGCATGATGGATAAATATCTGCCTGTACTTCTCAGCATTGAGGAGACCATTAATTCTGACCAAATCCACAACTCCATTTGCAGAAATGCAGCCCCAAACTTGCAAGGAACCTCCACCATGCTTCACTGTTGCCTGCAGACACTCATTTGTGTACGCTCTCCAGCCCTTCGGCGAACAAACTGCCTTCTGCTACAGCCAAATATTTCAAATTTTGACTCATCAGTCCAGAGCACCTGCTGCCATTTTTCTGCACCCCAGTTCCTGTGTTTTCGGGCATAGTTGAGTTGCTTGGCCTTGTTTCCATGTCGGAGGTATGGCTTTTTGGCTGCAAGTCTTCCATGAAGGCCACTTCTGACCAGACTTCTCCAGACAGTAGATGGGTGTACCAGGGTCCCACTGTTTTCTGCCAGTTCTGAGCTGATGGCACTGCTGGACATCTTCCGATTGTGAAGGGAAGTAAGCATGATGTGTCTTTCATCTGCTGCAGTAAGTTTCCTTGGCCGACCACTGCGTCTACGGTCCTCAACGTTGCCCATTTCTTTGTGCTTCTTCAAAAGAGCTTGGACAGCACATCTGGAAACCCCTGTCTGCCTTGATATTTCTGCCTGGGAGAGACCTTGCTGATGCAGTATAACTACCTTGTGTCTTGTTGCTGTGCTCAGTCTTGCCATGGTGTATGACTTTTGACAGTAAACTGTCTTCAGCAACCTCACCTTGTTAGCTGAGTTTGGCTGTTCCTCACCCAGTTTTATTCCTCCTACACAGCTGTTTCTGTTTCAGTTAATGATTGTGTTTCAACCTACATATTGAATTGATGATCATTAGCACCTGTTTGGTATAATTGTTTAATCATACACCTGACTATATGCCTACAAAATCCCTGATTTTGTGCAAGTGTACCTAGAAGAATTGATGCTGTTTTGAAGGCAAAGGGTGGTCACACCAAATATGGATTTGATTTAGATTTTTCTTCTGTTCACTCACTTTGCATTTAGTTAATTGATAAATATAATCTATTAACATGTCTATTTTTGAAAGCATTCTTACTTTACAGCATTTTTTCACACTTGCCTAAAACTTTTGCACAGTACTGTATATATATTCTTTGGTCATTATTTTAGAGAAAGGGAAACTGATAGTTGTGTTAATGTACCTAACAAATCATTCCGTAAACAGTACACAATTTTGCACTTCCATTAGCTACCAAATACTCAACTTTTTGATAATATTTCAAGTTTAAACTCTATTAAAATAATTAAGTTCCATTTTCTCTGCCATGCGCATCTATTCATGATATAGGTCTCAAATGTGCAGTTTTGAAAGAAACACATGTTGTATCAAAACATGATATCGGATACTATGCCTTATTCTCAGGATATCTGGTTACACTTGTACTTCCTGGGTTATTTGACATCAGTAGTGTCTTCTGAGTCATGTCACTGACAGGGGTGGAGACACCCTCCAGGTAAAATCACCAAGGAAGTGCAATACTAGCTGAAAGCATGGCCTGCAAACAGAGATTTCTGCAACCAAGTGTAGTGCCAGAGATGTTTCAAAATGAAATAAATGTTTGCTTTGACATGAGTTTCATTCAAAATGGTTTAAAATGAGCTCTATGTAGCTAATGGAAGTGCTGAACAGGTGTGATTTATGGCATTATTCTGTGAGCTACAAGTTCTAACCAAGGCTTTAAAATAAACAGCAGGTATTACAGTATCCACACTACAAGTAAACCACACAAAATAATAATATGGTTTAATTAGACCTGCATGCAAGACTACCTCAAGTACACTACTAGAGACACTCAGTGTGGATGCTATTGCTTTTCATATATTGAATATCTTGGGTCTTTGTTGTTTTGTTTTTTTTCTATTTATTGCAATGAGAACAAATGATGTTTGTCAAATTATATTTTGCAAAGTTTCTTTTTGTATTACTATATATTCAACAATGGTTATGTTTGCAAATTTTCAGAAAAGAATAAAACAATTTTAATGCTATAAGCCTAGCCATTTAGAACAATTTAATTGATCATTTTAATTGAAATGCTGTGCCCTGCAACTATTTCCAGATTTATTTTGCATTTGCAGTTGCTTTAAAATTAATCTGTTGTGTTATGTTTGAAAATCTTCATAAAAACAGCAAGCACAAACAACAGCACAGTAACAAGGGGCCCTGGGATAATGTTGCAAATAAGACTGCTCTTCAGTGTTGAGTTTATTCAGGTTTCACCAGACTATTGGTGTAAGCTATACATTTTTCTCAATGTCTTCACATTGTTTTTCTGTCGATTTGACCTGTAAGAATGTATGACACTATTGGTGTGAGAGGGGTTTCCTGCCAGGGTTTGTGGAGCCAGTGATAAGTCACTCTCATTTGAATTTCTACAGACAGGCCCACCAGCAGAGCACTCGCAGGAGGGGCCACAGAAGAAACGGCAGGCAAGTTGGGATTCCAGGTTACAGCACGCCCCTGATGCCACAGTGACTGGGAATTGTGTTGAGAAGAATCAGATACTGGAGGGACAATCAAATAGTAACCAAGAGACTCAAGCTAGAAAAAACACCCAGGCCCTCAGCTCTGACAGCAGGGATTGCAAGGGGACCATTTATCTCCCCAGTGAAAACCAAGCAAACACCACTGAGAGCAGAGATTCCTTCACCCTAGTGGAGTATCAGATACCATGTTTTAAAAATATATAGGGAGCGTGACATGGGAAGTGGAATTCTTCTGTTAGCTTTAATCACTTTAAGCCATTCCTGTTTGATGGTCTAGCAAGCTGGTCCTAATAGAGTGAGGCTTTCAGATTGAAAGGGACTGACAGAGGCAGTGAGGGTATTAATGCTGAAGTGGTAGTTTACTATCGAAGAAACTAAGTATGCAAATGTTTGCAAGCATTATCCGAAACGTTTGTGTACTTAATTGTGTCCCTGCGCCCTCTCTGTCTCTCTTACCTTGCAGCTGAGCCCCAACGGAGGTCAAGAGGACAACCGCATGAAGAACGTGCCTGTGCCAGTGTACTGTCGCCCCCTAGTGGAGAAGGACCCAACCAGAAAGGTACAGAACCCAGCATATAAACCTCAGATGCACGCTCAGCTTGTGGCCTATACCAACTTGAGTGGCTGTATTTCAGGTTTCTTTCCATTCCACTAGGAATGCTGTGATATGAAGATTCTATACTACGATATTCTTGACAGAATATATTACGCAAAGATTATGTATAAATGTTTTTACAGAAATGTTTCCCCTTAGTAATAGCATAGTGTAACAAAGCCCAGAGAGGTATGGTAAAGAAAACTAAAAAACAAAATGAGCAAAAATGAGAAAACTGCAAAATTACATTTTATAGGGGATCTGCTAGTGAAAAATACAAATACAAGTTTACAGTTCCCTATCAAGTACGAAATGTAACCATTACCGTATGGCTGTTTACCTGCTAACCTGAATAGATATGTCAAAGCTGCACGCATTGCCTGTGGTGCAGTCATGCCCACCTCCGAAGGTATATAAGGACTGCCCGCACAGATGACAGCATCATTTTTCCTTTCAGAGAACTGAAACCTGATGGGAGAGCCATAGACAGATGAGTACTTGTTACTTGTTACTGCGTATTTACATGCTATTTGCATATTCTACTAATTAATGTGATAATTATTGACTTGTATTAGTTTACTAATTACACAGCCAGTTGTTTGTTACGTCCCGCAGCGGCCTTGGTCCATCCCAATAGCGTACCGTCTTGACACGGTACAAAGTCATCAAACCGTGGTACCATCCCTGGTCCAGTACCAGAGGACCTGACCCGCCCTGTTGCCTTGCTGTACAGCGGTGTTGCTGCTTGAGCAGACTGAGGCAGCAGTTATACAGTACTGTACACTGCGTTGCTGCTTGAGCAGACTGAGGCAGCAGTTATACAGTACTGTACACTGCGTTGTTTCCTGCATCTTGCCTGGGTTTTATCCCTGTGATTTATGCAAGGCCAGTCTGCCAGTTGAGGATAAGCACAGCAGGTGTTCTTCCTGCCTGGGGCTGGAGCAGGCCAGACAGACACTCACTGACTGCAGTTTCTGTGAGTTTTGTGCCAGTTTCTCTAAGCGCATGCTGGAGAAGCGTGTGTCTCACAGCTCTACAGAGTGCTCAGTGTCCATGTGACAGGGATGGCTGAGGTGGTGACGTCAGGCCAGAAGCCACTGCGGCATTATTTTTATTTTCCAACAAAAATAAGATAAATATTTAAGCAAAACACACTGCTCATAGAGTTTAAATAAAACTAATCTCAAACACAAAATACAACAAAACCCAGGCCAGGCTGGACAATCGCCTTCACTGATGCTATACTGTTTTGTTTTTACTTTCGTTTGTTTTTCTCCTCTCTCGCTCCCGTTCCTCCTCTTGAACACCCACCCCGAGCGTTGAAAGCTGCAGGCTTTTATACAGGTGACTATCTCCCGATTAGCAGCAATGAATCAATGAATTAACTCGGGAGATGGTCATCTTCTGCACAAGGTTTTTTTGCTGCCAAGCAATGACAAAGCATCGTATTTTAAATACAAAACAAAATACATTCAAATCAAACAAAAGGAAAACACACAGATTTTCGCTGGCATATTCATACCTAATAATAATAATAATAATGATAATACAAAACATATACAAGCAGAGCTTTGCCCTGCCCCCTGTAATAGTGTGCAGGGCTCACTCCTGCTGCCCTGCTACAGTCCATTACACCGGGGCAGCGCGCTTCCCCATCACCCTCTGTTAAAGAGGTAGCTGCACCCACACTCTGGGCAGCTGTTTCCCATCAGGGAACGGTGCTTGCAGAGCTGCTGCCCACCCCATCCCCGTCCCAGCTCATACCCTCGCAGACAGCTTATTTGGGAGTGGACCTCGACTCCAGGTCCATGCTGTCCACTCTGTCGGACAAGCCCTTACTTTGGGTCTCCTGAGCACGGTTCAGCAGCACGGTTTTTCAGCCCGCGTTGAACCGTGACCGCCACTGTCTGAAGGCGCTTTCTTGGTGGACACAGCCTGCCCATCTACGTCTTGGCGTAGCACTGGGCAGCGTCACCAGAAGGGAGATCATCACCACGGAAACGTCCAGCCTCAGCTGGGGCACTGTGTGAAATGGCAGGGGGCAAGGGGTGTTGAACCCCCTTGGCAGGGTCTCCATATACATTTTTTGGAGCTGCAGGTAGTTTACCTGGCCTTGCAGAACGTTTTGCAGGAGGTTCAAGGGAGACATGTGCTTGTCTGTATGGACAAAACTACCATGGTGGCTTATATAAACCACCAGGATCACCTCAGGTCTCCCAGTCTTCATCGCAGAACCCACAAGCTTTTGCTGTGGGCACACGTGAACCTCCTCTCACTGCGGGCAGGTGAGCCTCATTTGAGAGAGGTTCGGGAGAGCAGCGATAGATCTCTTTGCCTCCCAGGAATCAACCCACTGTCCCCTTTAGTTCTCCATAGCAGGAGCCGGGGACCTGCTGACGATAGATGCCTTGGCACACCAACTGTTATATGCCTTCCCACCGCTCGCCCTGCTCTCGCTGTGTCTGGAGAAAATCAGAAATCCCCTTCCACTTTAAAGGTCTATCTGGCAGCCATTTCGGTTGCCATGTCAAAATTGACTCGGTCTCCCCAGGAGCTCACTTCCTGGTGCAGCAATTTTTAAAAGGAGCTCCGCGGCTTTGGCCGCCTATGAAAGATATTGTTCCTCGCTGGAAACTTAAGGTGGTGCTTGATGCACTCATGAAACCTACACATGAGCCCCTGCATTCAGCTTAGCTGACATTTTTATTGCTTAAAGCGGCTTTAAGAGATGCAGGATTTTCAATTGTGAAAGCGTGTTTAATTTTTGCAGAAGCCAAGAAAGGTTTTACACTTCGTACCAATCCTGCCGAAAACAGAAAAACAGTTCATGTCAACCAGCCTGTGGAATTGGAGGTTTTCCATCCACCTCCTTTCCAGTCTCACAAGGAGCGGCTGCTCCATACGCTTTTACCTATGCGGGCACTAGCTTATTCTGTGGACAGGATGAAAAGTTGGAAGCAGTCCAAACCCAAGTCCCATGGGCAAGCCCTGTCTAAACAGAGGCTATCAAAATGGATAACAGACACAGTCAGGACTGCCTACGAGCAAGCCAACTTGCCCCCTCCAGAAAAGCTCACTGCCCGTTCCTCCAGGTGTATGGCAACTTTGTGGGCTTTATTCCATGGTGCATCTGTCACAGACATTTGCAGTGCAGCAGTGTGGGCTACTCCCCATACTTTTACAAGGTTCTACAGACTGAATGCCGTGGATCCACAAAACCCTATTAGAGTTTCCTCAAATTTTTTAGCCCTAGCTACTCGTTACTGGGGTTCCGTATGGTAACGCACAAGGTAGCCTCTCGACTTGTAGCATTCCAATGCAATTTGTCAAGGCACGGACTAGAGGGGAGGCATGCCTTGATTTAGTCTTTTCAAATAACGAAAACAGAATAATTAAAACCAGAGAACCATTGGCAAACTCAGATCACAACATGGTCTCAAGTGCTTTTTAAAACCCCAAAAGGAATGACTAAAGCTAAGGTTTACAATTTTAGAAAGGAATGAAACAGAGACAACCAGAAGTAGATTGGAGTAAAATAGAGAAAACATCCACAGAATGTGACTATTTTTCAAAAATGTAGTACTGGAGGCGGAAAACAATTACATCCCAAAAGTAGACAAATCAAAATCTAATAGATCAATTAAAAAAAATATTCAGAGAAAAAAGGCACTTTACAGAGTGTTTAACCCTTTGCGGTCCATTTATTCAGCGCGCGTCAGGTCCGATATATTTTCACACACGCAGTTTATTTTAGACACGCTGTTTAAAAGTATTTTTTTTCACAGTAAAACAGGTTTAAAAGGCACTGCATATCAACAGGACACTCAGTACTGCATCTCCAGCACCGCCCCACCCCTCGTTCTCTATATTTTTCAAATAACTCGTAATAATAGTACATACCGATCATCTCTTGATCGCTCGTTTTATCACCAACTAATGCGATCCAAGTCATTATTTTATTACTATAACATCTCAAAAAGCTCTGCAAATGTCTCTGATATTCTCTGAGCGCTGGATGTGGAAGCAGCTATCTTGTTTGTGTATGTCCGTGTTATCTATGTGGTGTCGGGTCTATCAGTATTCATGAGATACGCCCCCCTTTTTTTTACGGCTTCTCTCGGCTCCTATCGGTCTCACTCGGCCATTGAATGGTTTTCTCGGCTTTTTCCGGAGAAAAAGCGACTAGAGGCCTGTTTTTTGCGTCTTTTTGATGATGTTGGACATTGGACCGGAAAGGAAAAATTGCGATGTTGGACCAGGTTAAAAGGGGTTAAAAGGGACCAAGAACAAAGTACACAGAAAGAGTACTTGGAACTGCAAACGCAAGTCAAAAAGGAAGTTAGAAAGGCCAAGAGAGAGATAGAAATGAACATTGCCAAGGGGGCTAAAACCAATTCCAAAATGTTTTTTCCAATATTATAACAGCAAAAGAACATTCAAGGAGGTACAATGTCTAAGAAATACAAATGGCAATAGATGAAGTTTTATACAGGAGGATATGGACAACATGCCCCACATGTCAACCTGTTTCCATCCAACCTGTTTTAAATAACTTCAGCATAACAGAGGCAGAAGTGTTAAAGGGACTAGGAGCTCTTAAAATAAACAAATCCCCTGGGCCGGATGAGATCCTCCCAATAGTACTCAAAGAAATGAAAGAAGTTATTTACAAACCGCTAACCAAGATCATGCAACAGTCTCTTGAGACAGGGGTTGTACTGAAACACTGGAGAATTGCAAACGTAATACCGATCCACAAAAATGAGACAAAACCGAACCAGGTAGCTACAGACCAAAAAAAAAGGCCAACAAAATTCTTGGATATATATAGTGAAAAGTGTTGAATTGAATCAACTGAATTGATAAATTGAATTTAAATCAAGGGAAGTAATGTTAAAACTTTACAATGCATTAGTAAGACCTCACCTAGAATATTGTGTTCAGTTCTGGTCACCTTGTTACAAAAAGGATATTGCTGCTCTAGAAAGAGTGCAAAGAAAAGCGACCAGAATTATTCTGGTTTTAAAAGGCATGTCATATGCAGACATGCTGAAATAATTGAATCTATTCAATCTTGAACAAAGAAGACTACACGGCGATCTGATTCAAGCATTCAAAATTCTAAAAGGTATGGCTCCCGAGTGGCGCATCCAGTAAAGGTGCTCCGTGTGGAGTGCAGGATGTGCCCTATAGTCTGGACATCGCGAGTTTGAGTCCAGGCTATTCCTTTGCCAACTGAGGACGAGAGCTTCCAGGGGGTGAGGGAGGATTAGGTCAACCAGGGTGTCCTCGTCTCACTGCGCACCAGCGACCCCTGTAGTCTGGCCGGGCACCTGCGGACTTGCCTGTAAGCTGCCCGAGAGCTGCGTTGTCCTCCAACGCTGTAGCTCTTGGGTGACTCCATTGTGAGTCTGGAGTGTGAAAAAAAGTGGTCGGCTGACGGCACACGTTTCGGAGGACAGCGTGTGTTCGTCTTCGCCCTCCCGAGTCAGTGCATGTGTGGTAGCGGTGAGCTGAGCCTAAAAATAATTGGCCATTCCAAATTGGGGAGAAAATAATTGGCAATGACAAAATTTTAAAAAAAAAAATTCTAAAAGGTATTGACAATGTCGACCCAAGGGACTTTTTCAACCTGAAGAAAGAAACAAGGACCAGGGGTCACAAATGGAGATTAGATAAAGGGGCAGTCAGAACAGAAAATAGGAGGCACTTTTTTACACAGAGAATTGTGGGAGTCTGGAACCAACTCCCAAGTAATGTTGTTGAAGCTGACACCCTGGGATCCTTCAAGAAACTGCTTGATGAGATTCTGGGATCAATAAGCTACTAACAACCAAGCAAGATGGGCCGAATGGCCTCCTCTTGTTTGTAAACTTTCTTATCTTCTTATGTTCTTATGTTCTTATATGCCCTCGGGGGCAGGCATGACTGCGTCACAGGCACTGCGTGCAGCTTTGATATAATTTTATTCAGGTTCGGGGTCGTTAGCAGGTAAACACCCATACAGTAATGGTTAAATGTCTATTTCAGGGAACCAAGGTTATGATAATAATGTTTTCCATCTTTAGTAATTTAACCCTTTGCGGTCCATTTATTAATTCTGCGTCAGGCTCGCCAGGTCTAATTAATTTTTACACGCACATTTAATTTTAGACGTGCTGTTTAAAAGTATTTTTTTTCACAGTCAAACGGGTTTAAATGGCCCAGCAGATCAACAAAGCACTCACTAGGCATCTCCAGCCCCGCCCCACCCTTTCGTTTGCTATCGCTTTCACATATGCTACCAAATAAAAAATAATAATAATAATAGTTGTACATACCGATCAATCGTCTCCTGATGACTCGTTTTATCACCAAACTCCTCAATAATGCAATCCAAGTCATTATTTTATTGCTATAACATCTCAAAAAAGCTCTGCAAATGTCCGTGTTAGTCTCTGTGCGCTGATACTGTACTCCCAGCTTGTTCCTATACTGACCGCCCCATCTGAAGAAGGGGCTACTATGACTATTCATGAGAGCGCTTTTTTTAATTTTTTTTTTTATCGGCTTGTCTCGGCTCCTTTTGTTCCCACTCGGCCATTGAATGGTTTTCTCGGCTTTTTCCGTTGAAAAACCGACTTTTTTGTGTTTTTTGCGTTTTTAAAATGATGTCGGACAGGGTCCGACAAAGGACCTGGTGGGAATAATTGCAATGTCGGACCCAGTCCGACAATGGACCGCAAAGGGTTAAGTTAAAAAAAAAATTGTCTAAGTTAGCACAAAATGCATATTGTCTATACTGGAATGGTTGAGAATGATAGGGAGCACACATAAAAGGATATTAAACAGGTAAGAAATTTAAATATTATGAAAATGTAAATGATTTGAAGGCTCCCTTAAGATAGGCTGGTCACTGCACAGGAGTTGTATCTCTTGAGTTGTATCTCTTGTGTCTGAGCTGGCTCTGTGTCCTCTCTGTAGCTGTGGTGCGCTGCTGGAGTGGACCTGACAGGCTGGAGACATGCTGAGGAGAGTGTGGTCAACGGGCTGAAGACATTGTCCAGCAGTTCTGACCCACTGACCGGGGAGGGGAGGGAGGGAGGAGAGCAGGAGCAACCACAGCTCTCCTGAGAAGAAGAAGGTAATATGTCACTAATACACAGCAACACCAGAATAATTGGAATGAATTGGCATCTCAAACCATTAAATTGAATGGAAAAGGAAGGGCTAGCCGCGAACTGCAAACCATACAGTTCAAAAGACAAACGTCTTGCCATTCAACTAAAGAGCAAGCTGTGTGATCGAGCTTTTCCAGGAGCTTGCAAACACGCAGTCCATGACAGCTAGCACTGACTGTTAAAGTGCTGGATGAGCTGGGAGGTGACAAGTACACCTGCCTAGAGCTCTTCAACACTGCAGTCCTGCATGGGCACACAGGCGGGGCAAACGGGCCCCTGCGCTGACTCTCAAAGAGCTATCATTCCCATGATGAAGGGGCCCCTGTGCTGACTCTCGAAGAGCTATCATTCCCATGATGAAGGGGCTCCTGTGCTGACTTTCGAGGAGCTATCATTCCCATGATGAAGGGGCCCCTGCATTGACTCTCAAAGAGCTATCATTCCCATGATGAGGGCCCCGTGCTGGCTCTCAAAGAGCTATCATTCCCATGATGAAGGGGCCCCTGTGCTGACTCTCGAAGAGCTATCATTCCCATGATGAAGGGGCCCCTGCATTGACTCTCAAAGAGCTATCATTCCCATGATGAGGGCCATCCTTTAAGACTTTGGGACTTCAGGGAAAAGTGAAGGATAACTTTCCTTTGGGGTCCCAAATGGGAGTCATACGTGTTCCCTTAATTGTGTATCCATCTGTATTTGATGAAAAAGGTGACTGTATTACTGTGTGTTTGCTTTTCACAAGAAGGTGCAGATGGTGTGTTGCTTCCTGGCAGGTGTATGAAGTTCGAGGTGTAAGTGGTTGGTTTATTTTGTCTGATCGTGTGTTGCTCCCTGGCAGGTGAAGGGAATTCAAGGTGAAAGTGGTTGGTTCATGTTGTCTGATGGTGTGTTGCTCCCTGGCAGGTGTATGAAGTTCAAGGTGAAAGTGGTTGGTTCATGCTGTCTGACGATGTGTTGCTCCCTGGCAGGTGTATGAAGTTTGTGAAAGTGGTTGGTTCATGCTGTCTGATGGTGTGTTGCTCCCTGGCAGGTGTATGAAGTTCAAGGTGAAAGTGGTTGGTTCATGCTGTCTGACGGTGTGTTCCTTCCTGGCAGGTGAAGGAAGGTCCCGAGACAGACGCCCTGTCTAGTCGGGTGTGGATCCTCACCAGCACACATTCCGCCAGCAAGGTGGTGATCATTGACGCCAACCAGCCTGGCTCACTGGTGGATCAGTTCAACGTGTGCAACGCCCATGTGCTGTGCATCTCCAGTGTGCCAGGTAGGAGAGCTCCAAAACAGTCACTGAAGGACAATGAAGGGCATTGTCAATGAGCAGCCAGACAAGACTACAAATACACACAGCTAACAAAATAATTCCACTAAATCTCATCTCATATGTATTGCCATTACTTTGGAGATCTCACATTTTCCTAATGAAGGAGGCACAATTATGATAAATGTGGATTTGATTTTGAATGGTATTTTCTTCAGAGCATTCATAAACAATAAAACTGGCAAAGGTCTCTTGCACTCTTTTCCATGCTGCGCTTCCTGCTGAAGGAACGCCTCTGACACACATGAGCTGCTTCTGGGAGTTTGAAACTCTTCCGGAGCAAATTTTTTAAAATGTTTTTCTTTTTAATTGTCATTGTTTGCCATTTATTTTATTTAAAATAACTCAAACTCTCAGAAGCCAGACGCATTGGCTCATATTTGAGTACCGATCCCTGCTTTTCCTGCGACTGACATGTTTTCAGTGTCGATTTAATTCCTTCGTGTGACTTTACAAGGTTGACCAGAAGTATGAATTGTGAGGGTCTGGAACCAACTCCCCAGTAATGTTGTTGAAGCTGACACCCTGGGATCCTTCAAGAAGCTGCTTGATGAGATTCTGGGATCAATAAGCTACTAACAACCAAACGAGCAAGATGGCCTCTCGTTTGTAAACTTTCTTATGTTCTTATGTACAGCATTGAAGTATCTCCAATGAGTGTTTGATAAATATTCTTCTCGAACAGCTTCAAATAAATTACTGTTAAAAAAATCGAAACCTTTACAGTACCTATAGGAAAATCCGAAACTAACAATCATATATTAGGTAGCATTACTGTAATTACGTTGCTAGCATCATGAGTCTTGTTTTCAGAATATTTATCATATGTAAGGCTTAGACTCTCTCTGTAGTATGTAAACTGAACTGCAGCTTGTATTAGTGCTTGCCAGTGACGTACCGGGACTAAAAATCGGCCCTGGCATTTTAAAGTGCACGGCCCACATTGAGGCTGTGACGATACTTAGTAAGAATAAAATGCGGAATTTGCTTCTGGCAGAGAATTACATAAATTTCAATTACTGAACTAAAAACAGGCTATCTTGTGACGGGACTGTTTTACTTTTTGCTGTAAAT
This sequence comes from Acipenser oxyrinchus oxyrinchus, assembly GCA_030684275.1. NCBI lineage: Eukaryota > Metazoa > Chordata > Actinopteri > Acipenseriformes > Acipenseridae > Acipenser > Acipenser oxyrinchus. The sequence continues at coordinate 24,905,131 of CM060259.1, forward strand.
ATACATAAACCACAGGAGACTTGCAGACATATTTGGAATGCAGTGTACAATGGGTTTGCTTACTTATTTCAGTAGCCTAATATGTTATTATTGCAGACATTTAGGAGGTAATATCCAAGGTAATATTAACACGCTTTTATATGCAAGACAGAGATGCCAAGGGTTGGCTGTCCCAAAGAGTGAGATTCATAGCCCCAAAGAGTGAGATTCACAGCCCCAAAGAGTGAGATTCACAGCCCCAAAGAGTAAGATTCACAGCCCCAAAGAGTGAGATTCACAGCGCCAAAGAGTGAGATTCACAGCCCCAGAGAGTGAGATCCACAGCCCCAGGGAGTGAGATTCACAGCCCCAAAGAGAGAGATTCACAGCCCCAAAGAGTGAGATTCATAGCCTCAAAGAGAGAGATTCACAGCCTCAAAGAGTGAGATTCACAGCTCAAAGAGTGAGATTCACAGCTCAAAGAGTGAGATCCACAGCCCCAAAGAGTGAGATTCACAGCCTCAAAGACAGAGATTCACAGCCTCAAAGAGTGAGATTCATAGCCCCAAAGAGGGACTCGGGGGTGTGTGTTAGGTCATTGCTTAAGACAGGGACTCTCATCTTTGGTCCTTGGTGACATCCATTTTAAAACAAACTTAATAGTTTGTTTTAAAATGTACACTGCTTAATATTGCATATGAAACACTTCAATCAGCTAGATTAATTAATATTTAACCCTCAGTAATACAGTAATACGGTACAGTTTGCAGGCACATGCTACGTAAAAACAGAATTTGATTTCTATTTTCTCAGGACAATTGGCAACTTTAACTTAAATAATATACATAATAAGAAACTTGTGTACTTACTATTCATAAGCCACTTCTCTCACGCGATTTTTAAGAACATATTCTGTGGTTGAAAGGTATAATCCTTATGCAGCTGTATTTTCTTTATGATGCAGTACCAATATAATATTACGATCTTGGCAAAACCGATTGATATGAGTGTGCGTGTGTTCCTGTATTGCTGTGTGTGTGTGTGTTCCTGTATTGATGTGTGTGTGTGTGTGTGTGTTCCTGTATTGATATGTGTGTGTGTGTGTGTGTGTTCCTGTATTGATGTGTGTATGTGGTGTGTGTTCATGTATTGATGTGTGTGTGTGTGTGTGTGTTCCTGTATTGATATGTGTGTGTGTGTGTGTTCCTGTATTGATGTGTGTGTGTGTGTGTGTTCCTGTATTGATGTGTGGTGTGTGTGTTCCTGTATTGATGTGTGTGTGTGTGTGTGTTCATGTATTGATGTGTGTGTGTGTGTGTGTTCCTGTATTGATATGTGTGAGTGTGTGTGTTCCTGTATTGATGTGTGTGTGTGTGTGTGTGTGTTCCTGTATTGATGTGTGGTGTGTGTTCCTGTATTGATGTGTGTGTGTGTGTGTGTGGTGTGTGTTCATGTATTGATGTGTGGTGTGTTTTCCTGTATTGATGTGTGTGTGTGTATGTGTGTTCCTTTATTGATGTGTGTGTGTGTTTCTGTATTGATGCGTGTGTGTTCCTGTATCGATATGTGTGTGGTGTGTGTTCCTGCATTGATGTGTGGTGTGTTGTGTGTTCCTGTATTGATGTGAGTGTGTGTTCCTGTATTGATGTGTGTGTGTTCCTGTATTGATGTGTGGATGTGTGTGTGTGTGTGTGTGTGTGTGTGTGTGTGTGTGTGTGTGTGTTCCTGTATTGATGTGTGGTGTGTGTTCTGTATTGATGTGTGTGTGTGTGTGTTCCTGTATTGATGTGTGTGTGTGTGTGTTCCTGTATTGATGTGTGTGTGTGTGTGTTTCTGTATTGTGTGTGTGTGTGTTTCTGTATTGATGTGTGTGTGTGTGTGTTCCTGTATTGATGTGTGTGTGTGTGTGTGTTCCTGTATTGATGTGTGTGTGTGTGTGTGTTCCTGTATTGTATGTGTGTGTGTGTGTGTTTCTGTATTGATGTGTGAGTGTGTGTTTCTGTATTGATGTGTGTGTGTGTGTGTGTCCTGTATTGATGTGTGTGTGTGTGTGTGTTTCTGTATTGATGTGTGTGTGTGTGTTTCTGTATTGATGTGTGTGTGTGTGTGTGTGTCTGTATTGATGTGTGTGTGTGTGTGTTTCTGTATTGATGTGTGAGTGTGTGTTTCTGTATTGATGTGTGAGTGTGTGTTCCTGTATTGATGTGTGTGTGTGTGTGTTCCTGTATTGATGTGTGTGTGTGTGTGTGTTCCTGTATTGGTGTGTGTGTGTTCCTGTATTGATGTGTGTGTGTGTGTGTGTCCTGTATTGATGTGTGTGTGTGTGTGTGTTCCTGTATTGATGTGTGTGTGTGTGTGTGTTCCTGTATTGATGTGTGGTGTGTGTGTGTTCCTGTATTGATGTGTGTGTGTGTGTGTGTGTGTGTGTTCCTGTATTGATGTGTGTGTGTTCCTGTATTGATGTGTGTGTGTGTGTGTGTCCTGTATTGATGTGTGTGTGTGTGTGTGTTCCTGTATTGATGTGTGTGTGTGTGTGTGTCCTGTATTGATGTGTGTGTGTGTGTGTGTTCTGTATTGATGTGTGTGTGTGTGTGTTCCTGTATTGATGTGTGTGTGTGTGTGTGTTCCTGTATTGATGTGTGTGTGTGTGTGTGTTCCTGTATTGATGTGTGGTGTGGTGTGTGTTCCTGTATTGATGTGTGTGTGTGTATGTTCCTGTATTGATGTGTGTGTGTGTGTGTGTCCTGTATTTATGTGTGTGTGTGTGTCAGTTCCTGTATTGATGGGTGTGTGCTCCTGTATTGATGTGTGTGTGTGTGTGTGTGTGTGTGTGTGTGTTCCTGTATTGATGTGTGTGTGTGTGTGTGTGTTCCTGTATTGATGTGTGTGTGGTGTGTGTTCCTGTATTGATGTGTGTGTGTGTGTGTTCCTGTATTGATGTGTGTGTGTGTTCCTGTATTGATGTGTGTGTTCCTGTATTGATGTGTGTGTGTCCTGTATTGATGTGTGTGTGTGTGTGTGTGTGTGTATGTTCCTGTATTGATGTGTGTGTGTTCCTGTATTGATGTGTGTGTGTGTTCCTGTATTGATGCGTGTGTGTGTGTTGCTGTATTGATGTGTGTGTGTGTGTGTGTGTTCCTGTATTGATGTGTGTGTATGTGTGTGTGTGTGTGTGTGTGTGTGTGTGTGTTCCTGTATTGATGTGTGTGTGTGTGTGTGTTCCTGTATTGATGTGTGTGTGTGTGTGTGTTCCTGTATTGATGTGTATGTGTGTGTGTGTTCCTGTATTGATGCGTGTGTGTGTGTTCCTGTATTGATGTGTGGTGTGTGTGTGTGTTCCTGTATTGATGCGTGTGTGTTCCTGTGCAGCGGCCAGCGACAGTGACTACCCGGCTGGAGAGATCTTCCTGGACCCAGGTGAGGGCGGCTCAGAGGAGGCAGGCGGGGTGGAGGGCATGCTGGCCGGGATCACCCTGGTGGGCTGTGCCACCCGCTGCAGTGTCGTCCGCAGCAACTGCTCCTCAGCAAGACAGACACACCCATACTGGACAAGGGCCAGGGTATGTACCAGGCAGCCACAATACCAACCAGAGCAGGGCTAACCATAATTGCAGAGAATCGTTGCACCACCTTGGAAAAAGGCATTAGTGTTGCACTTGCTTGGTTAACATGAGGGTGAAGCTATCCCCACCCTTTCAATGGCATTTAACTACCTGTCATTAACCACCCAACTGCCCTGTGTTTCTTTAAAAGCTGCACATTTGAGACTAATGGAAGTGTAAGAAGGTCAGATTTATAGAATTATTTTGATATAATCGGTATGGAAGATAAAACTATAAGTGAAACTGTAAGACAAGCGGAGCATTGTGTCTAGGCCTTCTTCAATGGACCAAGTTGATCTTATGACAATTAACAGCAAAACAATAAATGACAATATCAGGCTTTGAAGGAGTTCATTGTCACCCCATGGCAGTATCCTCTCCCCCTGTAGCTCCGATCAGCAGCGGCAAAATCAACCTGTCCCAGTCTGCAGAGGAGGCTACTGAAGCTACAGAGGTGTCGGAGCCAACAGCCAGCGAGACGGTGCCGGTGTCAGCACGGCCTGGTCCATTCACAGAGCACGTCTTCACTGACCCGGAGTCAGCCAAGCCAGGGGCCAGCGGGCAGGGCAGGTAGGGAGAGCTCCATACTGTGTGTGGGTGTAGGGAGAGCTCCACACTGTGTGTGGGTGTAGGGAGAGCGCCACATTGAGTGTGGGTGTAGGGAGAGCTCCACACTGTGTGTGGGTGTGGGGAGACCTCCACACTGTGTGTGGGTGTGGGGGTTGCTCCACACTGTGTGTGGGTGTGGGGGGCACTCCACACTATGTGGGTGTAAGGAAAGCCCCATACTGAGTGTGGGCATAGGGAGAGCGCCACATTGAGTGTGGGCATAGGGAGATCTCCACACTGTGTGGGTGTAGGGAGAGCTCCACACTGTGTGGGTGTAGGGAGAGCTCCACACTGTGTGGGTGTAGGGAGAGCTCCACACTGTGTGTGGGTGTAGGGAGAGCTCCACACTGTGTGTGGGTGTAGGGAGAGCTCCACACTGTGTGTGGGTGTAGGTAACACTCCACACTGTGTGGGTGTAGGGAGAGCTCCACACTGCGTGGGTGTAGGGAGAGCTCCACACTGCGTGGGTGTAGGGAGAGCTCCACACTGTGATGGGTGTAGGGAGAGCACCACATTGAGTGTGGGCATAGGGAGATCTCCACACTGTGTGGGTGTAGGGAGAGCTCCACACTGTGTGGGTGTAGGGAGAGCTCCACACTGTGTGTGGGTGTAGGGAGAGCTCCACACTGTGTGTGGGTGTAGGGAGAGCTCCACACTGTGTGGGTGTAGGGAGAGCTCCACACTGTGTGTGGGTGTAGGGAGAGCTCCACACTGTGTGTGGGTGTAGGGAGAGCTCCACACTGTGTGTGGGTGTGGGTGTAGGGAGAGCTCCACACTGTGTGTGGGTGTAGGTAACACTCCACACTGTGTGGGTGTAGGGAGAGCTCCACACTGTGTGTGGGTGTAGGTAACACTCCACACTGTGTGGTTGTAGGGAGAGCTTCACACTGTGTGGGTGTAGGGAGAGCTCCACACTGTGTGGGTGTAGAGAGAGCTCCACACTGTGTGTGGGTGTAGGGAGAGCTCCACACTGTGTGTGGGTGTAGGGAGAGCTCCGCACTATGTGTGGGTTCAGAATTGTTTTTCCTACACGGACTCAAACTCCCAGAAGCAGCTCACGTGTGTCGGATGCGTTCCTTCAGCAGGAAGCACAGCATGGCAAGGAGTGTAAGAGACAGTTTTATTGTTTATAAATGCTATGAGAAAATACCATTAAAAATCAAATACTCGTTTAACAGAATGTGTGTCTCCTTCATATAGGAAAATGTTAAATGTACAGAAGTGATGTTAATACATATTAGATAAGATTTGCTGGAATTATTTTGTTAGCTCTGTGTGCTTTAAAGGGTCACTCTTAGCTGTAATAATACAGCAGCAATGCTGAGGTTAGGTTTTGGGGCAGCCTCTATTGAGGTAAGGGTTATGTTGGGCACACTGCAGGGAATGGATGTGCTTCATGACTGCTGAAGGGGGTGATAGGCTAGGCTACACCCAGTTGGAGAGGGGTGGCATTATTGAGTGCAGGCTCACATAGTGAGGTGCTGCAAATATATCAAGGGTTGGCAGCCAGTGTGGTGACTTCTAATAAAGTTAAAAGTTTCCCTTCATGCAGGTGGCCCTGAAGGAGTCAGGACAATTTCCCTTTCAGGTGAAAATGCAAGACTATCTGAAAGCAAGCAAGTATAGCTAGTAGGGATGTGCTTTTGGTACATTTTTATGAACATTTAAATGCTATGCAGGTGTCAGCATTTTAACCATATCTACATACACACACACACTCTTTATATTACATTCTGATGTATACTGACAACCCTGGTTAGTATTTCCCACTTAAAGAACCCCTAAATAAGCAAGTAACGAAAGACTTAACTACAAAGTAAAATATATATATATATATATATATATATATATATTGTAACAACTTCATAGGCTGTGTAGAATATGCATACAGTACTTTGTAGCAGGACAGTATGTAAACAGAGACAAAATACTGTGTAGTTAATTCCAAACAGGGCGGTACCTGTTAGTGCTTTATTTACATGTCCATCCAGCATAGAATAGTCGGTGAAACAGGCAAAGGTTCATACACAATCCAGGGTTTTCAAAACAGTCCAGGTATAAAGCACAAAGAAGGCAGTCAAACAATCCAAGGTCAATAACAAGTAATCCAACAATCCCAGTACTCACTTCCTGTAGCATAGCACTTTCCCCACTCTTCTCACTGGTACTTGCCTGGACCTGCCCTTTTATCCCCCTGGAAAATCCCTTTTTGATGATGTGGCATTAAAACCGGTCACTTCCGGTTCGGCGGCCATCTTGTTTCCGGTATGACCGAAGCCAATCGTCACTTCCTGTTTGGCAGCCATCTTGCTTCCGGTATGACTGAAGCAAGAATTTGCCATCAAGACTGCCCTAATGTATCTCCCATTTCGCACCAATCCCCTCGTTCTATCACATATCTCCCCCCCTAGCTCGAGCTTCTGGGGTCGAGCTACTGTAGAAAAGAAGGAATGAATTCTAGAAAGTCCATCAGCATTCCCCATTAGTTTCCTCCCTCGGTGTCTTATGCTGTATTTATACTGTTGGAATGACAGAAACCAACGCATTACCCTAGCATTTTTCTCTTTTGCTTGGTTCATCCAAGTTAGGGGAGCGTGGTCAGTAATTAAGGTGAACTGTCGTCCCAGCAGATAATACCTCAGGCTTTCTATAGCCCATTTTATTGCCAGGCATTCCTTCTCGATCACTGCATAATTGTGTTCTCTGTCTTCCAGCTTTCGGCTGAGAAACATAATGGGGTGTTCTACCCCATTGACCTCCTGTGACAGTACAGCTCCTAGCCCTACTCGAAGCATCCGCTTTGGACCAGGAATTCTTTAGAAAAGTCTGGTACCACCAATACCGGCTGCTACAAAGAGCTTCTTTAGTGTGGTGAACGCTTTTTCAGCTTTGGGGCTCCATTTCACCATGAGGGGGCATCTATTTCGGGTTAATTCAGTGAGGGGAAAGGCAATGGTGGCAAAATCTGGAACAAACCGGCGGTAATATCCCGCTATACCTAAAAACGCCCGGACCTGTTTTTTGTTTATCGGACGTGGCCAATTTTTAATGGCCTCAACTTTGCTTTCCTGTGGCCTAATCATACCCCTTCCCACAACATACCCCAGATATTTTGCTTCCTCCATGCCCAGAGTACACTTTTCAGGATTTGCGGTCAGGCCAGCTTTGTGAATCGAATTTAAAACTGCCTGTACACGGGGCAAATGACCTTCCCAGTCTTCACTTTGTATGACAACGTCATCCAAATATGCCGCCGCGTATTCTCTATGTGGCCTTAAAATCTTATCCATTAACCCTTTGCGGTCCATTTATTAATTCTGCGTCAGGCTCGCCAGGTCTAATTCATTTTTACACGCGCAGTTAATTTTAGACGCGCTGTTTAAAAGTATTTTTTTTCACAGTCAAACGGGTTTAAATGGCCCTGCATATCAACAAAGCACTCACTAGGGATCTCCAGCCCCGCCCCACCCTTTCGTTTGCTATCGCCACATATACTACCAAATAAAAATAATAATAGTAATAGTCGTATATACCGATCAATCGCTCCTGATGACTCGCTTTATCACCAAACTCCTCAATAATGCAATCCAAGTCATTATTTTATTGCTATAACATCTCAAAAAGCTCTGCAAATGTCCGTGATAGTCTCTGTGCGCTGATACTGTACTCCCAGCTTGTTTCCATACGACCGCCCCATCTGATGAAGGTGGCTAGTATGACTATTCATGAGATACGCCTTTTTTTTTTCTTTTTATCGGCTTGTCTCGCGCTTTCGCTCCCACTCGGCCATTGAATGGTTTTCTCGGCTTTTTCCGTTGAAAACCGACTTTTTGCGCTTTTTGCTTTTAAAATGATGTCGGACAGGGTCCGACAAAGGACCTGGTGGGAATAATTGCAATGTCGGACCCAGTCCGACAATGGACCGCAAAGGGTTAACCTTTGGAACGTGGCCGGTGCTCCATGTAGCCCAAATGGCATGACAGTATATTGATACAACCCGTCTGGGGTGGAAAAAGCCGTTTTCTCCTTGGATCCAGGGGATAAAGGGATTTGCCAGTATCCCTTGGCCAAGTCTAAAGTGGAAATGTATCGGGCTTTCCCTATACTTTCCAGTAATTCATCTATTCGGGGCATGGGATAGGCATCAAACTTTGAAACGTCATTAACTTTGCGGAAGTCATTACAAAACCGCCATTTGCCATCTGGTTTGGGCACCATAACTATAGGGCTTGACCATTCACTTGTTGATTCCTCTATCACTCCTGCCTCTAACATTTCCTTCACTTCTTCTCTTATGGCGGTGCGGCGTGCCTCAGGTACCCGATACGGTCGCATACAAACTTTTACACCAGGTTGCGAAATGATTTTATGACTAACCAAGTGAGTTTTCCCGGGGATCCCTGAAAACACCTCTCTGTTCTTGTGCACAAAAGTCTTGACCTCATGTTTTTGAGCTGGGGAAAGTGTCTGTGCTACCCTTACTTCCGGAGTAATTGGCGAAACTCATGGTATTGTAGCTGTGAACACCTCCCTCTCCTTCCAGTGTTTAAGTAAATTCACGTGGTAAATTTGTATTTCCGGCCGGCCCGGCTGTCTCACCCTGTAATTCACCTCCCTATTTTCTCTACTACCTCATAAGGTCCCTCCACTTAGCCAAGACCTTACACTCCACTGTGGGAACTAAAACCACCACCTTATCTCCTGGTGCAAAACCCTCACTGCAGCCCCCGATTATAAGTACATCTCTGTCGCCTCTTGTGCTTGTCTTAGGTGTTCTCTCACTATGGGAATTACTGTGGCTATTCTCTCCTGCATGTTATTTATGTACTCAATCACCGCTTTGTAGGAGTGTTCTCCTGTTCCCAAGTTTCCCGTGCAATGTCTAGGATTCCCTAGGGTGCCTCCCATAAACCAGTTCAAGGGGAAAACCAATTGATTCCTGTGGGACTTCCCTAATGGCAAACATTAAGTATGGCAACATGTGATCCCAATTCTTCCCGTCTTTATCAATCACTTTCCGCAACATGGATTTCAAAGTCCGATTGAAACGCTCTACGAGTCCATCGGTTTGGGGGTGATACACAGAAGTTCTAAGCTGTTTGATGTTTAACAAACCACACAAGTCTTTCAAAATTCGTGACATAAATTAAGTCCCATGATCTGTCAGGATCTCTTTGGGGAGGCCTACCCGGCTAAACATTAACCATAGTTCTTTGGCTATTCCTTTGGTTGCCATTGTTCGAAGCGGAATGGCTTCCGGGTATCGGGTGGCATAATGCATCACAACGAGGATATACTGATGACCTCTAGCCGATTTTGGCAATGGGCCCATCAGATCCATGGCAATCCTCTCAAAAGGGGTTTCTATTATGGGCAACGGTATCAAGGGGCTTCTAAAGGCCGGTTTCGGGCGGTCAACTGGCAGTCGGGCACTCACCACAGTGTTTTGTAACTGCAGCGTGTACCCCAGGTCAATAAAATCGTCTTAGAAGACGCTCCTTTGTTTTTTTTTCTCCTAGATGCCCCCCTAAAATATGCCCATGTGCTAAATTTAACACGGTGAGGCGGTACCTATTGGGCACCAATAACTGCTCCACCTCATCCACCCGATACAACAACCCCTTTTTAATTGAAAAATAAGGGTACACCAAGTCGTACGGTATAACGCCAATTTTATTGCCATCAATCAGTTTCACATTTTGCCTGGCATGTTGTAGCGTAAGGTCTCGCAATTGGGCTGTCCCAAAGTTCCCAGGGTTCCCCTCTACATCCTCCAATTCTAGGGGTTCCCCAAGTTCTAATTCTGGCCCACCCAGCGCCGAAGATCCTTGGGTAATCCTTGCTGGAACTGGTCTAGTACGATTAATTCTACGATCTCTGCCGTTGTTCGTTCTTCCGGTTGAAGCCATTTCTTTGCAAGGTTGATTAAATCAAACATTTGGGAGCGGGGGGGTTTCCCTGCGTTGTACCCCCATTTGTGGAACCGGTGCGCCCGCACCGCATCGGTAACTCCCAGACGATGTAGTATCTCTGCCTTCAGTTTACTGTAATCCTGCGATTCTGCGAAGTCCAGGTCGTAATAGGCCTTCTGTGGATCCCCAGAGAGGTAGGGTGCCATTAAGCCAGCCCATTCAGTCTTTGGCCACTTTTCTCTTTCTGCTGTCCTTTCAAACGTCATGAGAAAGGCCTCCACATCATCTTGTGGGGTCATCTTTTGTAAGAAATGGCTGGTATTTCTCCTATTTGGGTTTGTAGGAAGAGCCTCCATTTTGGCTGCTAGTGAGTCAATACTGGTTTTTACAAGTGTTTGCTCTCCTTGCATTACCTGGTTTGTTTGCTGCTGCACTATCAGTGCCTCCTGATGCATCCTCAGAGCATCCTGGTGTGCCACCTGCTGTGCCCGTATAGCCTCTTGTTGGCTAGCTGCACTCTGTAGTAAAGCTTGGAGGATCGCGTCCATCTTTGTTTCCGACATTATATTTTCACTGTATTCTTTGTCTCAAAACTATGCCCGTATTCTCCACCATATGTAACAACTTCATAGGCTGTGTAGAATATGCATACAGTACTTTGTAGCAGGACAGTATGTAAACAGAGACAAAATACTGTGTAGTTAATTCCAAACAGGGCGGTACCTGTTAGTGCTTTATTTACATGTCCATCCAGCATAGAATAGTCGGTGAAACAGGCAAAGGTTCATACACAATCCAGGGTTTTCAAAACAGTCCAGGTATAAAGCACAAAGAAGGCAGTCAAACAATCCAAGGTCAATAACAAGTAATCCAACAATCCCAGTACTCACTTCCTGTAGCATACCACTTTCCCCACTCTTCTCACTGGTACTTGCCTGGACCTGCCCTTTTATCCCCCTGGGAACGCCCTTATTGATGATGTGGCATTAAAACCAGTCACTTCCGGTTCGGCGGCCATCTTGTTTCCGGTATGACCGAAGCCAATCGTCACTTCCTGTTTGGCAGCCATCTTGCTTCCGGTATGACTGAAGCAAGAATTTGCCATCAAGACTGCCCTAATGTATCTCCCATTTCGCACCAATCCCCTCGTTCTATCACAATATATATATATATATATATATAGATATAGATATAGATATAGATATAGATAGATATACATACTCACCAAAGTATATATTGAAATGTTTTTATTTAAATGTCCTCTTCAATCAAACAATGGTTGTATTTAAGTTGTCAGTAGTGGAGACAGAAATAGACATATTGAACACATTTTTGGATAGTATAATGTTTTTAGAATAGTTTGTTTATTAAAGGTTCATTTAACAAAAAAAAACAGGAACCTATTCAGTTTTGTTTTTTAGTTGTTTTTTTTATTGTTTTTTTTTATAAGAAACTTTGCCCAAAATGATATGGTTATTTTTTTTTTTTTAAATGTTTTAAATAAATAAGACGAACATCACCCACTAATGCAAAATGGCTACAGGAAAGCGAAAGCAAGTTGTGCTTACAATTGAAAAAAAAGTTGGAAATACTTTCCCTTCTGGAAAAGGTAATTACCAGGATAAAATAGCACAAGATTTTGGAATTGTAAAGAGCACTGTGACTGATATTAAAAAGCCTGCCTCAGAGCTTAAAAAGTTTGCGGTCTTTGATAGTAGGGGTGGGATTTTCGAGAAATCTATTGCTTGAGTACTTGAGCATTACAATTTCAGAAATGAGAGTAGTCGAATCTAACGCCACTCTGCTGTACATACTAGTGTACATAACCCACCCAAACATTACCACAAGTCCTGTTTTTAAATACCAATGTAACACACAATCAAGTAATATATTAAATAATGAATAGAATATTTGCCGCCTTGTGCAGTTAACAGAACAATTTCAAGTGAAAAAAGCCTTCCACCTATGGGAAGATTAGGGTAATGGGGTCCATGAGTCTGTGGTAATTGCAACTTTTTCTCCCTTTTGAACGTTTTGTATGAACAGCTGCAGCACAATTTTCTTTAAGTTTACCCAGCCTCGCTGTAGTTTTATGGGTTGGCACAGTATTGGGATAATCTTACATCGATTTCAAAACTGCTGCATTCACGATTCACGCGCACTGTCCTCATAGGGGATAACGTGATCACGCCCTGTTCGGCCCTGTTCATTCCTTTGTTAAGAGATGCCATTGTAGTAAAAAATATAACAATCATCAGAAACAACGCTTGTCATTTAACTTGTTACCACATGGACTGGATACCATACCACGCCCACTACAGCATGAACACAGAGTGCACCAAATAAGCGCCAGATCGACCGGGAATAAAACTCACCCCAGTGTCAATCTTTCTGTTGCACCAATTAGAAAAACTATTTGGAGGCAATTGCCAAACCCCTTCCTTTTTCTGGTACCACAGCAGTCGGATACGCAACGTAAATGATGATAAATTACTAAAATAAATAAAATGGTGAAATTTGTCACATGACTGGTAATACGTCTAGTATATTATTCAACATTTTTTTTTTTTTTTTTTAAATTTAGTCGTTGCCATTTAGTTTTCATTATTTTCTCCCCAATTTGAAATGCCCCATTATTTTTAGGCTCAGCTCACCGCTACCACCCCTGCGCTGACTCGGGAGGGGCGAAGATGAACACACGCTGTCCTCCAAAGCATGTGCCGTCAGCCGCCCGATTCTTTACACTCTGCAGACTCACCGTGCAGCCGCCTCAGAGCTACAGCGTCGGAGGACAACGCAGCTCTGGGCAGCTTACAGGCAAGCCCGCAGGCGCCCGGCCAGACTACAGGGGTCGCTGGTGCGCGGTGAGCCGAGGACACCCTGTCCGACCTAACCCTCCCTCCCCCCGGACAACGCTTGGCCAATTGAGCGCCGCACCCTGGGAGCTCCCGTCCACGGTCGGCTGTGGAATAGCCTGGACTCGAACCGGCGACGTCCAGGCTATAGAGCGCATCCTGCACTCTAGCAAGTGCTTTTACTGGATGCGCCACTCAAGAGCCCTTATTATTCAACATTTAACCACTTCTTTAGAGTTTATACGTTTAAACGTTTAAAATTCTCATCCATAATAGCTAGAACAAGCATGGCTATAGGACCAAACTCTGTGGGACATCTAGGGTATAGCGAGCACAGTTGTTTCAGTGCCAGTCATTTTCTGGACCGCTCAAAGCTGAAAACACTCTTTATTGTATACAAAACAAAATTCTCCTTGTTGAAAATGCAAAGAGACTTGAATGGACATAAGTAATACCCTTATATCCAAACTTGGCTTGAGTCACACATTTGGATCCTGTTGCTCTACGCCCCCTAGTGGGTATATGAGGTTTATGACTGTGAACTAGCGCAAAACATGTATGTTAACTAACCTGACTAATCCAGTGTTGTGGATTGCCTGTAAACCTGTGTGCGGATACCTTCTCATGTGTTTCAATATGTACTTCACTCTGTGTCCACAGGGAGGCAGGGCAGCCCAAGGAGGAGTCCAGCACAGTGACATCACAAGAGCCAGAGGAGGCAGGGGAGGAGCCTGGTGCAGTCACAAGCTCCGCCCCCACCATGTGGCTCGGGGCTCAGAACGGCTGGTAAGAGAGAGGGCAGCTTCAATCCAGGGAATACCCTCGGAGAGCAGGGTGTTTAGAATGGATGGTGAACTGTTTTCCAGTATTGCACGAATATGAGATCTGACATCAGAGATGGATACCTCTTATGGTTAATTTGTTTGTGGAAATTCATTAAGAAGTAAAATAAATAAACTGTTACCTAGTTTACTTTTTTAAGTGATACAAATCCTTTGGTGTTAACTTACTATAAGAACCTTCAGCAGTAATGCCAACGCTAATACAGAGGGCTCCCTGTACCAACGCTAATACAGAGGGCTCCCTGTACCAACACTAATACAGAGGGCTCCCTGTACCAACAAGGCTAAGCTTGTACAGGGCTTGTCATGCTCTCTTCCTCTTCTCTGTAGGCTCTATGTTCACTCTGCTGTGTCCAATTGGAAGAAATGCCTCCACTCAATCAAGCTGAAGGACTCTGTTCTCAGCCTGGTGTAAGTATGCATGCTCTCACTCTGGAAACAGTGCTAGGAATGCATCTGCTGTGTGTACAGTAAGCAGGGGGTTCCCGAGTGTCTCCCCTGGGAAAAGGACGGTGTGCAGGGTGAGTCATGTGTGGCGTTGCCTGTCTTCGCTGGAAATTCTGGAGAGAGAGTCACATTGGCCCTGTGGGTTATGGAGGCAAACCTGGCAGGGATTGTTTCTCCTCATCGTGCTGCAGCGCACCCTATTGGCCAGGCACCTGGAGACCTCAAGCAGACACCAGCAGAGCTGGCCTTTGTCCTCCAGAATTCCTGGGTGTAAAGAGGCTTGGTGGTGTGATCGGAGGATGCCCACTGACCGTCAGTAGCTGTTGGGGAAATGTAATTGGACATCCTGAATTGCAGAGGAAATACAGGGTCAAATAATAGTCCTGGGTTTCAGAACTACCTTCAGTTCAGAATAGTAGATGATCAGGAGACAGGAGTTTGATGTTGAAAAAAATAGACCCTCCCTTATAGCCCCTTGAAGTATTAGTAGACATACAGACTCACAGGTGTGACTTATTCAAGCTGTGATGTGAAGTGCGATCAGTTAATTTAGAGCACATTTACCAGGGGCCTGATTGTTCAAACAATTGATTGTCATATCAATAATATTTCCTCAGCTCATGACATTAAGTCCTGGGATCACCCTAGGTGACCTTCTCTTTATCTTCTTTTAATTGCCTCACCACACAGGCGAGATACATTTAATTATGAGCACTATAACCTTCAGATCCTTTTCAAAGTCTACATTCCCTATTTCTGTCCCGTTCATGTCATACTTATAACCTAGATTTCTACACCCAATATGCAGTACTTCACATTTCTTTAAATTAAAATGTATTTGGCACAAGTCTGCCCAGTTACAGAGAAGGATCTCCATTGAATTAACTGGGCTGCAGTTTCAGAGTCTACTACTCCCGCAAGTTTGGTATCATTTTCAAATGTAACACTCTTGCAATGTGTACCTGCATTCAAGTCATTTATGGAAATGAGGAACAGTAAAGGTCCAAGTGCAGACCCTTGTGGTACCCCACAAAGTATGCCTGCCCAATCCAATTTTACACCCATCACAATTACACTCTGCTTTCTGTTTTTAAACAGTTTATTATATTATAGAAAATGTGAATATTGTACATGTCTGGCGTTAGTGCTCAGACTTGGTTTGGATATTCTTTAGAACAAGCCCTTGAGGCGTCTGGATGTGGGTTGTGGTGACAGGCTCTCTGATTGCTGAGTTAGAGCTCAGACTTGGTTTGGTTTGGTGTCTGGATGTGGGTTGTGGTGACATGCTCTCTGATTGCTGGGTTAGAGCTCAGACTTGGTTTGGTTTGGTGTCTGGATGTGGGTTGTGGTGACAGGCTCTCTGATTGCTGAGTTAGAGCTCAGACTTGGTTTGGTTTGGTGTCTGGATGTGGGTTTTCGTGACAGGCTCTCTGATTGCTGAGTTAGAGCTCAGACTTGGTTTGGTTTGGTGTCTGGATGTGGGTTGTGGTGACAGGCTCTCTGATTGCTGGGTTAGAGCTCAGACTTGGTTTGGTGTCTGGATGTGGGTTTTCGTGACAGGCTCTCTGATTGCTGAGTTAGAGCTCAGACTTGGTTTGGTTTGGTGTCTGGATGTGGGTTGTGGTGACAGGCTCTCTGATTGCTGGGTTAGAGCTCAGACTTGGTTTGGTTTGGTGTCTGGATGTGGGTTGTGGTGACAGGCTCTCTGATTGTTGGGTTAGTGCTCCTCACCGCTGGCCTCTCCTAGACTAGGAGCTGATGAATCTTTCTTCTGTTTCAGACACGTGAAGGGCCGCGTGCTGGTGGCATTAGCAGACGGGACACTGGCTATCTTCCACAGAGCTGAAGGTAACAATTGCTGGTGGGAATCTTGCAGGCAGACCTGTGGAGGATTCTGCTTGGCTTTTCTCGGTTAAGCGATAGTTAGGAGGAAAAATGCACAAAATGGAATTTGCTTTTACTCAGCATTGTTACCAAGATCTGAAAATATCACATTTATTTTTCTAGTTGAGTGTTTAACCCTTAGCGGTCCATTTATTCAGCGCGTCTCAGGTGCGTCAGGTCCAATTTATTTTCACACTGTCTTTCTTTGAACGCTGGATGCGGAAAATCTTGTTTGGTTATGTCCGTGTTATCTATGTGGTGTCGGAGCTATCTGTATTCATGAGATATGCCCTTTTTTTTTTCGGCTTCTCTTGGCTCCTATAGGTCTCACTCGGCCATTGAATGGTTTTCTCGGCTTTTTCCGGAGAAAAAACGACTAGAGACCTGTTTTTTGCGTCTTTTTGATGATGTCGGACAGGGTCTGACATTGGACCGGAAAGGGAAAATTGCGATGTCGGACCAGGTCCGACATAGGACCGCAAAGGGTTAAAGCTCGTCAGGTTCCTAGTAGCTGATTGATCTTTTTGTCAAGTTGATTCTTAAAGGATCCCAGTGATTTAGTATCAACAACATCACTGGGTAACCCATTCCATCTCTCACCATTCTCACCACTATCTGTTGAATAAGAGTCTCCTTCCCTCTTGCCTAAATCTATCTCCACTTCCAATTGTGTTCTCTGGTCCTGGTTTCTGTGCTTAAAATAGTGTCTAGGGTTAACTTTATCAACCCCTTTTAAGATTTTAAAGACTTCAATCAAGTCCCCTGTAATTCTTTGTTCCAGGCTAAATAGATTCATTTTTTATATCTTCACAGCTCATTCCTTTAACCCATAGAAGTTATTCAATGTGTTGACTGGCTGTGTGTCTTTCTTCCGGCAGACAGACAGTGGGACCTCAGTAACTACCACCTGATGGACCTGGGCCGGCCTCACCACTCCATCCGCTGCATGGCCATGGTCCACGACAGGGTGTGGTGCGGCTATAAGAACAAGATCCATGTCATCCAGCCCAAGACCATGCAGATCGAGGTGAGTGCAGGCAGCTTCAGGTGTGACGTCCAGCCGGGGGTGCTGTAGAGAGAGGCAGATAGGAAAGAGGAGATAAACTGACTACCTGCACAGGACCAAACTTCATGGGAAGTCTATGATATTGCCACAGCTTTATGTGATATCTACAAGGGGGCGGGGGCAAGCTATGCCAAAAAGGGTCAGCTCTGTAAAGGTGTAATAGTAAACTCCTGGCTAAGTTAAACAAGACATGTGGGGTAAACACTTTTTTATTCATGTTATACCTTAAGAATTGGATTGCACACATGAAACATGCAGTTTTATTTTCAAAATAACTAAAATATATATCACTGTAAAGTTGTGTCCCTTTAAGGCTGGGTGAGGAGTTACAGCAAGCACCTGCTCATCTTCAGTTCCAAGGAGACCAGCCATCCCTCTTGCATACACATGGTCAGGTTCAACTGGCAATCAGATACTAAATTTAACCTGACCACATTCTTACAAGTCTCTTTAGATCCAATCAGGTCAGACATAGGAGGCTGTGTGATCCAGTGGTTAAAGAAAAGGGCTTGTAACCAGGAGGTCCCCGGTTCAAATCCCACCTCAGCCACTGACTTATTGTGTGACCCTGAGCAAGTCATTTAACCTCCTTGTGCTCCGTCTTTCGGGTGAGACGTAATTGTAAGTGACTCTGCAGCTGATGCATAGTTCACACACCCTAGACTCTGTAAGTCGCTTTGGATAAAGGTGTCTACTAAATAAACAAATAATCTGCTAAATAAACTTAACCCAGTCCAGCCACATTCTCACTTACAGTAGTTGGCTTGCCTATCTGTTAACTGCCCTAATATAGATACATATAGATTAGAAATGTTTCTTTGCTGCTGGCTTCTCAAGCTGTGCCTCTCTCCTGATAGAAATCGTTCGATGCTCACCCGCGGCGGGAGAGCCAGGTCCGGCAGCTGGCATGGATCGGGACGGGGTGGGTGTCGATTCGCCTGGACTCCACGCTGCGGCTCTACCACGCTCTCACGCACCAGCATCTGCAGGACGTGGACATCGAGCCCTACGTCAGCAAGATGCTGGGTAAGCTGCTCAAACTAAACCAAATCCCTCGATATTCTCATGAGCATCGCTTGAGGTAGAATTAGAAATCAATCCCTCGATATCCTCATGAGCTTGAGATGGAATTAGAACTCAATCCCTCGATATCCTCATGAGCTTGAGGTGGAATTAGAACTCAATCCCTCGATATCCTCATGAGCTTGAGGGTGGAATTAAGAAAAAACGGCTAAAAAGGGTTATATTAAAGTTTGGTGTTGACGAAGGTACAAGCAAAAGTTATTCTTTGTAAGCAGCCAATCACGGACTTGAGGATTGAAAGTGAGCAGTGCCCACACACAGTGCAGTTCTTGTTTAGAAGTGAAAGCGGCATGCTGGATTTTTTTTTTTAAGTTTCAGGTTTAAGTTTTTAAAATTTGAGAAACACTGGTTTAACACAAAATTCTCTGCCACTTTCTGCAGTAAAAGGATCCCTTTAGCAAAAGTGGGTGTGTGTGGCATGACAGGGTTTGTTTTCAACCAATGCTTTTTCAACATGCCAGAGAGACAGAATATAGAAGCAGACTTTTAGTAGCATAAAAAAAGAAGAGGGAGAGAAGGAGAATGGCAGTAGCAAGACCACGGCAGCAGTAGGATATTTAAGAAACAGCTCTTTTGTTTGTTTTTCTGTTCACGTTTGAGAATAAACGGAACTGTTTACCTTACTGTTTATTGAAATAGTTGAACATATTTCGAAACAGACCTGTTTGCCTGGCTGCTTATTGAAATAGCTGAAGATACAGGAACTATGGATCAATCTCATTTTGGTTGGCGAGTGGCTGACCAGAGAAACCAAGGAAACCGATCTTCTGGAAACAGGCTGGCCTATTTATTTCCTTGCTTCAAGTTTGGAATCATTTGGAACGCACGCTAATGACTGAATTATTTTGGACTATGTGGAACTCTTAAACATTATTACTGCTGTGGTGTTGTGTGAATATATTGGTTAGCAAAACGTCTGCTGACTTGTGTATTGTTTGGCATTATTTATTCCCAATTGTTAAATAGTAATTGACAGAGTTGTAACCAAGTCATTTTTGTCAAGTCCTAAGTCAAGTCCCAAGTCCCAACAGCCAAGTCTCAAGTCAAGTCTCAAGTCACAATGGTCAAGTGTCAAGTCTGGTAATAGCCACCCTGATTTATTATTATTATTATTATTATTATTATTATTATTATTATTATTATTATTATTATTATTATAATAATAATTAATTTAGCTGATGCCTTATCCAACGAGTTTTACAGGATTATTCCAAGTACTTGTCTCCTCATCCGGCGCGTCTGTACTCTACGAGTAGCCTCAAAAAAATATCAACTGCCTTATTCAAAACTTTTATATCTTACCGTCTCTGAAACAAATATACAAACAAGTCAGAAATTGAAGATAAATAATTACATAAAAAAATAACAGCAGAAATGCTTACTTTTACAGACAACTGTTACAAATGTGGCTTGTTTTGAAAGCATCTAGCGGGTAAATATTGTCTTTGGCGGTTTGGCTATTTTTTTGTCTATTTTTACAGTGCATGTTTTTTTTTCTATTCCTTTTGATTATGAGGTCATCATCAGTGCAGAACTTCAATCACCACAATGCCCTGCATACTATACCACGCCCTCCCCCAGGGGCGTGACTTTGTTCTGGAACTCAGCATCCAATAAAATGACAAGTCACACAAATGCCCACACTTGCATTCAGCAAATCTGACTGAAGAAAATGGTGAACCCGCCTACTTCTTTACTCAGACTGGTTAATATGGGGATTCTTACAGATGATTGACACTCATATGCATTTGACCGGGGTTCTTGTTTAATTGTAAAATAGGAAGAAACTGTATCAGTACAAATATAATTAGAATGTATCATTTTATTTATTGTTTTATAGACTATACGCCGACAGTTCAGGACAATTTTATTTTACACTACCTATTTTATTTTAAAAATCGTGGATCTACCGCTTTTGATCTCATCACATAAGAAACAGCAGTGCTTGTACTATAAATTGTGAGAAAAAAAAAAACAAGCAAAGCCCATATATAAATAAATGAATTGTTTATAACATTACTTATCTGTGTTATTTTTTATTTTAAATAAATATGTAGCACTAAATGTGTATACACTAAATATGTATATTTTTGCAATATATATTTAAGTCTTAAATGTAAGTACAGGTTTTTGGCAGGTTTAAATCTGGTTACTATTTGGCTGGTTACTTCCAAAATTTGGCTGGGCATTGCAAATAAATCTGGCAGCACTGACCAGGCAGACACACACACACACACACACACACGAATGTGCAGCACGAGAGGGAAGGGAGAGAGAGCGAGAGGACGAGCAGAGCGAGGGTGCAACACGAGAGGGAGAGAGAGAGTGAGAGGACGAGCAGAGCGAGGGTGCAACACTAGAGGGAGAGAGAGAGTGAGAGGACGAACAGAGAGAGGGTGCAACACGAGAGGGAGAGAGAGAGCAAGAGGACAAGCAGAGCGAGGGTGCAACACGAGAGGGAGAGAGAGAGAGAGCAAGAGGACAAGCAGAGCGAGGGTACAACACAAGAGGGAGAGAGCGAGCGAGAGAGGACAAGCAGAGAGAGGGTGCAACACGAGAGGGAGAGAGAGCGAGAGGACAAGCAGAGCGAGGGTGCAACACGAGAGGGAGAGGGAGAGAGAGAGGACGAACAGAGAGAGAGTGCAACACGAGAGGGAGAGAGAGAGAGCAAGAGGACAAGCAGAGCGAGGGTGCAACGGGAGAGGGAGAGGGAGAGAGAGAGCGAGAGGTCGAGCCGAGCGAGGGTGCAACACGAGAGGGAGAGAGAGAGTGAGAGGACGAGCAGAGCGAGGGTGCAACACGAGAGGAAGAGAGAGAGAGAGCGAGAGGACAAGCAGAGCGAGGGTGCAACACGAGAGGGAGAGGGAGAGAGAGCGAGAGGACGAGCAGAGCAAGGGTGCAGCACGAGAGGGAGGGAGATAGAGGATGAGCAAAGCGACGGTGCAACATGAGAGGTAGAGAGAGAGCGAGAGGACAAGCAAAGCGATGGTGCAACTTGAGAGGGAGAGAGAGAGCGAGAGGACGAGCAGAGCGAGGGTGCAACACGAGAGGGAGAGAGAGAGCGAGAGGACGAGGAGAGCGAGGGGGCAACACAGGGAGAGAGAGCGAGAGGTCGAGCAGAGCAAGGGTGGAACACGAGAGGGAGAGGGAAAGAGAGAGTGAGAGGACAAGCAGAGCGAGGGTGCAGCACAAGAGGGAGAGAGGGCGAGAGGACGAGCAGAGCGAGGGTGCAACACGAGAGGGAGAGAGCGAGAGGACAAGCAGAGCGAGGGTGCAACACGAGGGAGAGAGAGGACGAGCAGAGCGAGGGTGCAACACGAGAGGGAGAGAGAGAGAGAGCGAGAGGACAAGCAGAGCGAGGGTGCAACATGAAAGGGAGAGGGAGAGAGAGAGCGAGGGGACGAGCAGAGCGAAGGTGAAACACGAGAGAGAGAGCGAGAGGACGAGCAGAGCGAGGGGGCAACACGAGAGGTCGAGCAGAGCGAGGGTGCAGCATGAGAGGGAGAGGGAGAGAGAGAGCGAGAGGATGAGCAGAGCGAGGGTGCAACACGAGAGGGAGAGAGAGCGAGAGGACAAGCAGAGCGAGGGTGCAACACGAGAGGGAGAGAGAGGACGAGCAGAGCGAGGGTGCAACATGAGAGGGCGAGAGAGAGCGAGAGGACAAGCAGAGCGAGGGTGCAACACGAAAGGGAGAGGGAGAGAGAGAGCGAGGGGATGAGCAGAGCGAAGGTGCAACACGAGAGGGAGAGGGAGAGAACATAAGAAAGTTTACAAACGAGAGGAGGCCATTCAGCCCATCTTGCTTGTTTGGTTGTTATTAACTTATTGATCCCAGAATCTCATCAAGCAGCTTCTTGAAGGTTCCCAGGGTGTCCGCTTCAACAACATTACTGGGGAGTTGGTTCTAGACCCTCATA
This sequence comes from Acipenser oxyrinchus oxyrinchus, assembly GCA_030684275.1. Lineage (NCBI taxonomy): Eukaryota > Metazoa > Chordata > Actinopteri > Acipenseriformes > Acipenseridae > Acipenser > Acipenser oxyrinchus. Next base: position 24,927,327 of record CM060259.1, read on the forward strand.
ATTCTGTGTAAAAAAAGTGCCTCCTAATTTCTGTTCTGAATGCCCCTTTATCTAATCTCCATTTGTGACCCCTGGTCCTTGTTTCTTTTTTCAGGTCGAAAAAGTCCCCTGGGTCGACATTGTCAATACCTTTTAGAATTTTGAATGCTTGAATCAGATCACCGCGTCTTCTTTCTTCAAGACTGAATAGATTCAATTCTTTTAGCCTGTCTGCATACGACATGCCTTTTAAACCCGGAATAATTCTGGTTGCTCTTCTTTGCACTCTTTCTAGAGCAGCAATATGCTTTTTGTAACAAGGTGACCAGAACTGAACACAATATTCTAGATGAGGTCTTACTAATGCATTGTACAGTTTTAACATTACTTCCCTTGATTTAAATTCAACACTTCTCACAATATATCCGAGCATCTTGTTGGCCTTTTTTTATAGCTTCCCCACATTGTCTAGATGAAGACATTTCTGAGTCAACATAAACTCCTAGATCTTTTTCATAGATTCCTTCTTCAATTTCAGTATCTCCCATATGATATTTATAATGCACATTTTTATTACCTGCGTGCAATACTTTACACTTTTCATTATTAAATGTAATTTGCCATGTGTCTGCCCAGTTCTGAATGCTGTCTAGATCATTTTGAATGGCCTTTGCTGCTGCAACAGTGCCACTATTTTTGTGTCGTCTGCAAATTTAACAAGTTTGCTTACTATACCAGAATCTAAATCATTAATGTAGTTTAGGAACAGCAGAGGACCTAATACTGATCCCTGTGGTACACCACTGGTTATCAATTATCAATTTAGCCCATCAATTCTATTTGTCTTTTTAAATAAATAGCTGACAGCAACAGAGACAAATCAATCTTATAAAAGTTTTCCCGTTTCTTATAGTTTTTTTTTTAATATGCTTTAGTAAACCTCTCTGGGCTTTACAATGCTTGTCTATACTTTACTATGCTTTATTACACTTTGCTTTTACATTGGGAAACTTGTATAAGAGAGGTGAAAGTTGACATGCTTCAGAATTAACCCCCTTCTCCTGATTGATTGGCAGGTACTGGAAAGCTGGGCTTCTCGTTTGTGCGAATCACAGCTCTGCTGATCGCAGGGAACCTGCTGTGGGTAGGGACAGGGAATGGAGTGGTGATCTCTATCCCTCTGACTGAGAGTGAGTACCCACTGTATCTACTGTACCCTGTCCTTCAATGTAATGTGGATGCCTGTGAACTGAGTGGTGAAAGGTGAATAGCAATGTCTCCTCAGGATTTGGTCCACTTGAGCTGGATTTCTACCCAACAAAAAAATTAACCCATCATAAAGTACATTAAAATAATTCCAGTAAATCTTACCTAATATATATTTCTATCATTTTGTTGGTCTCAGATTTTACATCTGGTTAAGGCTACGATTTTGTCACGGAGGTCACGGAAATCGTGAAAATCGTGAATTTGAACAAAAGTCATGAAATCTTGGAAATGGATGTAAAAACACATTTGGTTAGGCACTTCCTTTATTTCCTTTTAAAAATGCAGTATGTTTATCTGTTTTGAAGTCTTTTTTTCTGATGCCCCCGTTTGTTGGACACGGTGCCTGCCTGTGTGGTTTGAATTTTCAACTCTCTGTTTTTTTGGCAGTGCTCTGTAGGCTACTCAGAAACAACCAATTTAAACGTGGCATTCTTATTATTGAAGAAAAATAAAAGCTGAGGCAATTTATTGATGCATCATACCATTTGACAACAATCGATAGTCAAGCCTGTGCATCGTTTTTGTGTAAAGGTCTGACTCTCTGAATCTGCATGCGACTGAGCTCACCTTCTCCCCCCTGGCCTGTCCCTGTGAGTGTTTACTGATGGGATTGCATCTGTGCAGTAGTCTTCAAAGTAACAGAGCAAGTTCAGAGAGTTGTGTTTGAATTAAATACTGTAGCGACAATGCCTTCCGATGTTTGGAAATTATTTTCTAAAGTAAGACGGAAAGAAAAGTAAAGAAAGTAATGTTTGGGACACTCTGGAAACAATTAATTTGGGTGACCATTTAATGAGATGCAGAGGTTGCGCTAGCCTTTAAATTTGCATTTGTAAAAAGCATACCATCTCAAAACCTGCATTTTCAACCAAACACCTGCGTTTTTAAATATTGCATCAACATATTATTTTCCAGTGTAACTATTTCAGATTAACAAAGTTAACATGCAAAACCGTACACAGTATAAATAATGGTAGTAGAAAAAGAAATAAAGACAAGCTTACCACAAAATGTTTTCTTTTGAAAATCCCCCGTTCACAATGTAAAAATCAGTGTTGTAGAACATGTACTTATGTCTCTGCGGGTAGCTGTCAACATCAACTCTATTTACAGTTTTGCTGTTTAAAAGTTCTTTAAATTTTCCTTTTAGCAGCCAAGTAAAAAATGACTTGTGCTCTTTCTAAATCAAAGTCTTAATAATTCTGAGGAGCTTTCATTAAAATTGTCATGTTTTAGGATCCTCACGTAAACAACAGTGTTTGCACTCTGTTCTGACAGCTAAAACCCCCTTCTGCTGGTACACAAGATACAGGTATCGTAATTGCAATTGCTGTAAGTTTTGAGAAAGCAGGAAAGATGTCTGAATAGTTCTCATAAAAACCTTGCAGGCCTCATCCATGATCTTAAAGGCATGATTTTTGAGTATGTGTTTTTGAGATGCTCTGATACACATCACTGAGTCACTCTAATACCAGGGACATGTGCAGTGCTACATGGGATACTGAGGCTTTTTTTTTTTTTTTAAAAGGATGCAGGGAGCAGTAGAACCATTTTTACACATTGCATTGCATACAACTACTTCGTAATATAAATGAAATTAATGGATAGGGATGAAAAGGGGAAATGTGGTCTTTTACATCTGCGTTTTAGAAATGAACTGCTGTTATTTTTTTGCGTTTTATTAAAATGTCCTGCATATATAATGCAGAATTCTGCGTAAACGCAACCTCTGGAGATGGCACCCTACAAAACTTCAAACAAAATTTGAACTACCCCTGAGTAAAAATTAAGAAAAACAACCAAGATCATTCCAAAAGTTGTATCTTTGCTTAGAAGCATTAAGCATCCTGGCAACGTCAGTCCCTAGTGAGCAAGTATTTAGTAATTCTGGGCAGATTGTAAGCAAGTGCCAGTCATCGCTTAAATTAAAAGAAAATGTGGACACTATCATGTTCCTTAACACAATTTCACAGGGTGGAGCCAGGCCACCTGATGTAGTGTTTAAGACATGGAGTTAGTAACATATAAAACATGTAGAGAGAGGGGCTCTGCCACTTCAAGGCCCAACATATAGAAGTGGGGTTCCGTCATTAAGGAGACCCGACACACAGGAGAGGGGTTACCGTCTCTGAGGTAACCCGACATACGAAGAGGGGTCACCGTCTCTGAGATGACCCGACATACAAAGAGGCTCGCGAACCAGAAATAAAAACATGAAGATAGTAGATGTTAGAACATATAAAGAGGGGCTCTGCCTCTTCAAAAAGCCCAACATAATAGAAGGGGGGTTCCGTTGCTGAGGAGACCCGACAAACAGGAGAGGGGTCACTGTCTTTGAGGAGACCCAACAAACAAGAGGGATTCCGTTGCTTGGGGTTCTCACATAAATAGAGGCATCAGAACTTGAAAGAGAAGAAGACAAGGAATCATGCATGCTAAAGGAGGGCTGAAGACACCAATGAAAAGAAAAAAGGGAACCACCAATGCATAAAGAAAAGGAGAAAAAAGAGAGAGAAAACAATTAATACAAAAAGGGGAAGAAGACACTTAACACGACAAAGGGGTTAGTAAGCTATACCCTACTGACTATGTGAAGACCCTCCGCACAGTGGAAAGAAAAAAAACCCTTTCTTTAGGAAGAAATCTTTGGTGGCCTGGAGGAAAGGTCGCCCCCACTCCAGACATACTAGAAGTGGACTAATGGGCTGAGGATATTTCGGAAGATAAAGAACGAATATAAGCTTCGACTGCTGATGAGGTCCAGCGCCCCATATTTTTGATTAGATGCTGGTTGATATTTGCTTTTGCAGCTGATATACAGTAGCTGCCCCTATTCTGAATGAATGAGGAGTGTAGAATTGCCAGGGAAGACCTGCTCTGGACACCACAGTGGAGAGATGTGAAGAAAACCAATGCCTTGATACAATGGACCGGCTTGAATTGATGAACAAAGGGTCAGAGGATGAAATGGCCTTGCGTTCTGCGATGTACTTCAGCAAGGAAGTGTAGGGGCACAGAGGAGAGTTGATTTTTGAAATCTAAATACATTGTCCTTTCCACAGCTGATCCGTTTTTGAAATTATAAACTGGAATGAGCTTGAGGTTAATGCAGCAGATACCTAGAGTAGGAAAGCTGGAAATAGAAGGAACTTTATATTTGGAGCATCTCAAAAACCACAAAAATACGGATAGGCATCTGGTTTCCATAGTTAAATCATCAAATGAAGAGAAGCACCCTTGGCGGATAATTGAAATCAAGTTGCCGAGAGATAGGCAGACGAGCAGAAGATGGAGCCGGTGAGCACTTGGAAATTCCTCGCAGGAGGAGATGGACAGCTGGAATTGATAGTATAGTTGGATAAGCGATGGACATCAAGCGAAATTGGTTGAATTCCTGATAAAAAGGATTTGATTGTAGCTGGTGCCAGATGTAGAGAGTCCTTTGCATGAACTATAAAAGCTATGATCCAGTCCTGGTTAAATGGAGTAGGATTAATCCTGCTTTGGGAGCAGAAAGTTACATAACAGGCCCAACCTGTAGAGTATGAGGATTTGGTAGAAGAGGCAAGTTCTGAAGCCATGTAATCTTGAGCTGAATTAAGTAGCTTATTGATAGTTGGATTCAGTTGAAAATCAGCTAATTGAACTGTGGCGTTGCTGCTGGAGATGGCAGAGTTGTAGGAACCAGACTGTGGAATTTGGAAATCTGTAAACGAGAAAGAGCATCAACTGCATTATTATAAAAGCCCAGTAGGTGGCGAGCTTGTATTAGGAAATTGTTGGAAACTGAAATCCATACTAGCCACCACAGTAATTGCATGGTAAGAGGGGAGCTGGAACGTCCTTTATTTATAATGTGCACTGTAGCTTAGCTGAGTAGCTGCAACTATTGGATATATTTCGAGAACAGCTCTGGATTTTAGATGTGGAGATAGATTTTCAATTTCAAGGTCATGTACTGGAAAACCATTGATTGTGTAAGAGCCCTCCGAATCCCAGAGATGAGGCATGTGTAAACAAAGCCAGGTCGTGTGGTGCTGAAATGAAATTGTCATAAAACATAGAAAGGCCGTTCCAGTGCTGAATAAGAGCAGACCACATTTTAATGTCTTTCCTATCTTCTGAAGATATTTTAATGTCAGAGTCGAGCACAAGTAGTCGAGATATAAGTCCTCCCTTGGGGGAAGTTGAAATGACCCCGTCAAGGAAAGCAGTGCACATTGCCTTGCAATGAGAAAACGAATATAGTTGAGTTTAGACTCGGGTAGGCTGGCTTCAAACTTTTCTGTGTCTAGAATGATTCCAAGACATTCCAGAGAATATTACGTGAAGAATATTACGTGAAGACATTATAACAAGCATATATGTTTAACAAAAATAAGTCTACACAATTATACTTATATAGCAACAATTGTTACAAAGTAAAAAAATATATAAAGCAGCATATCCAAAAAATTGTTAAGTACAGGATGATTGTTAAGTATTATTCTGGGTTAATAAAAGATTTGTTATTTTATTTTTATTTTGTATTTTTCTAAAAAGAAAATGTACATAGGACCCACTACCTAATATAATACCTTTAATTTTGATGTTCCTACCAGTAACCGGATGGCTAAAGAAGTTACATTTGTAAGTAAAATTGCACTGTGCACATTGACCACATGTATAGTTACCATCCAGAATGGGAGGAAATCTGACTTAACTAAAAGATCTTTTAAGTTAGGTGGTCTTTTAAAGAAGCGCCCTGTGTCCAGTCAGCGTAACCCCTCTCCCTAAACCTATGTGTTAAAGTCTCCGTCCGTCGGTGATATCGATCCTCAGAACTCCAAATTCTCAGTAGTCTACTAAATTGACTAATAGGCAGACTTTTCTTGAGCGGAACAGGATGAAAACTAGCCGCTCTCAAAAATGAATTTCTCTCAGTGGGTTTACCGTATAAATCAGTACAGAAACCATGATTTTCCTTATTAAATTATCCAAAAAATAATCCTAAACTGATCAAAAATTTTACATTTTCATTGACACTATTTAAGTATTGCAATAATTCTATATGTGTACCCACCCAAATAAAAAAAATAATATCGTCTGTAACGACGCCAAAGTTTTATGGATGAAAGAAAGAGGTTAGGCTGAGAATCGGACACAAAGCGGCTCTCAAAAAGTCCCATATAAAGGTTTGCATAGTTGGAGGCCATAGTACTCCCCATAGCCGTTCCCTTAATCTGCAAAAAAAAAAGAATTCCGCCAAATCTTGTATACACCTAGTATGTGTTACAAGGAAACAAGTCCAAAAAATGTTCTATAGCTCTAAGCCTCCTCGGTGTGGGATGTTACAGAGACTTTCCACATCTACCAGAAACGAGCCATCTTCAATATCATCAACAGTTTTTAAAACATTGAGCATATCAATAGTATCACGTGTATAAGAGGGAAGTGATGTCACCTTAGATTTCAGAAAAAAATCAACAAACATAGATATTTTTTCAGTTTGAGAACCTATCCCAGAGACGCTTTTTTCCTGACATTTTCCGAGTGCCGATAACTAGATCTAACTGAGATGACCGAGGATAGAATTTGAGAGTCTTGAAATCCACTTAGGTTTACACCAAAAAACGAAAAAACACAAGACAGCTAGATGGGGTGACTGATGGCTAAATAAGAAAGATTTAATTGATGAAAGAAGATGATAGGATGCAGGTGGGCCTGGCTCCACCTCCTGAACCACACTTATAGGTTAATATTAAAATATAAGCCAAGGACAACACTCCTGTTACTAAACTGCTGGGGACAGTGAGAACTTTTTTTAAATTAGTTTTTTTCCTCTTGATTGGTTGCTACTCTGACTTGTTATGGATTTAAAAAACTCTTTTGGGGATTTTGCTTTGACCCCGACTGGTACAAATCAACATGAATAAGGTAAAAAAAAAAAAAATTGAATTACTATATGCATAAACAGATGTAATCGATTTAATATGCATAATAGTCTTTAAATTGTTACTAGCAATGTTACACAGTAATCCACAGCTCCACATGTATTACAGCGGGGATTTTTTTACCCTTTCGTACGTCAATGAAATCGATGCTTCGGCTTTTTTGGAGAACGATATATCGATAGTGAAAAATTAGGCATCGCCCCAGCCTTAGAAAAAATATATACAGTTTCATTTTTAACACAGAAATAAAAATAATTATTTGACATGCTGATTTTGTATATATATGTACACTTACACCAGATGCACACAGAGAAATAGGAACACAGTTTATTTATTTCTGTTTTGCTACGCGGCTGGTGTGAAAGCCTGCATCATACAGTATTCTAAAAAAAAACAATGTTCCGTTGGTGTGAAAGGACCTTGAACTAAGTTTTGTACTCTAAAGTAACATTTAAACCTGTCAGCAGTCAAAAGCAATAGATTCTATAGTATTGGTTTTGGTGTACTATTTAAAAGCTCTTGTGTATGTTGATGTAGCTAAACCTACATTATTTGGTGGCCTTTCCGTGACCTTTCCATGAATTCTTGATTTTTTGCCACAACTCGCCTGTGAAATGTACTAAAAATCGTCGTGCCAAAATCGTAGCCTTAATTATGGTAAAGGTGAATGTAATTTTTCAATGGTAATTTATTTGAAGCTGTTAGTGAAGAATATTTATTGAACGGTCCTGACAGATACTTCAATGATGTACTTCCGGGCAGCTTTGCAAGAAATAATTAGTTTGACACTGAAAACACATGTGTCACAGAAAAAGCAGTGTCAAATGTTCTAGTAGTTTGAGTTATTTTAAAGAAAATAAATGGAAAACATTTGTTTAAATTTATTTTACATTTTAGAAAAAAATATATTTAAAAAAATGTCTGCATTAGCGTTCTGGCACAGAGTAACACATTGAGTCCTTCTAAAACCTCAAAGCTCTCTACAAAGTGTAAGCATTGTTTTTCTGAATGGGGAAAAAAACTTCCAGTAAGTTAGGAATAAACAACTGGGATACAGCATGCAAATAGAATTGTAACTGGTGTCCTTTCAGAAAAATAAACACTAACTATTTGTAGCAGAACGCTTTGAGAAACGTTTTGCAGATAATTTAGCTGTCTGTTTTCTTAGCTTTCTGTTAATAAGCCTCTCACCAGGTAGACAGTTGCCTTGCCTCTGATAAACTGTGCTAGTCTGAATGATCTGACTGCCTGTAACTAATCCCTGGATAAGTGGAACTAGCCCTGGTAAGTGTTAGTGTTCCACTGTTCATCTGCATATTTCATTCTCACCTCAGGGACCTGTACAGCAGATGGCTTGTTAATCTCCCTAGTAACAAACAGATCTTTACCTGTCTTTATTCTCTTCCACTCTCCCTCCCCTTTTCTTTCTTGCCCTGTCACATCCACTCCCTCCTTTGACCATATTGCCCTCTCTATCCCCACTCTTTCCTCCCCTCTCTCTCCCTCTCTGCACTCCCTCTATCTCTCCTTTCCCCTCTCATCTCCACGCTCCTCTCTCCTGCTCTCTCCCCTCTCATCTCTCCCTATCTCCTCTCTCCACTTCCTCTCCCCCTCTCCTCTCCCCTCTCTGCATTCCCCTCTATCTCTCCTTTCCCCCTCTCATCTCCACGCTCCTCTCTCCCTGCTCTCTCCCCTCTCATCTCTCCCTATCTCCTCTCTCCACTTCCTCTCCCCCTCTCCTCTCCCCTCTCTGCACTCCCCTCTATCTCTCCTTTCCCCTCCTTTTTCCCCCTTTCTCATCTCCACTCTCCTCTCTCCCCGCTCTGTTCCCTCTCATCTCTCCCTATCTCCTCTCTCCCTCTCTGCACTTCCCTCTATCTCTCCTTTTACCATCTCTCCTCTCTCCCCTCTCATCTCTCCTCTTTCCCCCGCTCCTCTCTTCTCTCTCCCCTGCTCCTCTCTCCTCTCTCCCCCTCCTCTCCCCTCTTTCTCCTCTCTCCCTCTATCTCTTCCTTCTCTGCACTTCCCTCTATCTCTCCTTTCCCCATCTCACCTCTCTCTTCACTCTCCCCCTCCTCTCTCCTCTCTCCCTGCTCCTCTCTCCTCTCTCCCACTCCTCTCCCCTCTCTCCCCTCCCCTCTCCTCTCCTCTCTCCTCTAGCTGTAGTCCTACACCGGGGACAGCTCCTGGGTCTGAGGGGTAAGTCTGAGCGCTCCATTCCTCCTCCTTCCCCCTCCATCCCCCTCCATCACTGCCATGTGTCTTGTGTTTCCTGTTTTTTGCTTCATAGCCTGCTTTCAAAACAGCTCCCCACTAAGAAAGCAGAACCAGAACTTTGTATCTAAAAAGTACTGTTAAGAAAAATAATAATAATAAATAATAATGTCTCACCTGTTTGGTATCCTATTACAGTGGTGTATGTGTTTCTCTATTGCTGTTTCTGCTTAGATCATTATTTGGTATTTTTGCTTTATTTCTTATTGTATTTCAGTTTTCACTGAAGAATCATTTTATATGTATGTCCAGTGTGTTGGACATAATGCCATCAATGGATTGAAATTCATGTGTATCAATGCATGTCTGGCCTGTGTGTGTGCTTCCTGATTCCAGAGAGAGCTGTGCTCGCCCCGCCTGCTCTGAGATCTCGTGGAGAAGTGGAGTTGAAAGCTCAGGGGTCAGGAAGCACAGACATGGTGAAGCAGAGTTGAAAGCTCAGGGGTCAGGAAGCACAGACACATGGCCTTCTCCAACCAGCTGCTACCCCTATTGACTGGCATGCTTTCAGTCAGTAACATGCCCAGGAAGTGAAAGTGCAACAGGTTTCCTGGGAAGTCATAGAAACTAAGAACTTTCTTTAACCTAAAAGTACCAAATATGTTTTAAAATGAAAATACATGTTTGCTATAAGACATGTTTCTTTCAAAACTGCACCTTTGAGATCTGTTCCGCTAATATAAATGCAAAACATTATGTTCAAGCACTTGAAGCCACAATGCTGTAAACAGTTATTATTAGAGCAGTGATGTGAATGTTAAAACCTGGGCCTCATTTTAACAGAAGGTGCTGTAGTTTCTGTGAAAACATGAATACAACAGTTGATTCTTTCATTTGTTAAATTATGATCAAGAGACTTGATGCTATTACAGTTAATTAAGTTTAGTAGAATTAAATCTACTAATGTCTGCAGTATAGCAGTTAGTAATACAATAGGCCCTGGACTTTGTAAATATCCTTGTTTGTGTCAAACGCCTTTAACAGTATACTGAATGAAGGGCAATAAACAATTCTGTGAATGGCAGAAAAGCCCCTCACTGTCTGCTTATTGAAGTTCTGCTTTGAATATTCTTTACATCTTGTATAATGAGTGTGTTTTTATCTGAAGTGAATTTCTCTTTGGTTGTGATTGTGTTAACTACTTTGCCTTGAACTGCTTCCTGTAGTGTAGGTCAGTGTAGGAGCAGCTGAGTCATTTCCAATCTAAAATATTAGAGCTTGGAAAGATCGAGGACTTACTATGAACACCCACACGAGACGCTGGAGGGTAGTGCTGTTGACTTTATAGCAGCAGTGTACTGAATACAGAAGTAGAAAAGAATAGAAATCTTAGTCAGAAATAAGTCTTAGTAAGTAGCGGGGTTCCAAAAAATATAGCTTCATACATCCCCACGTGCTGCTACTGGTTAAATAACAAACCTGTCATTTGTCAACTTTTTACACTTATAACTTGACCAAACTTCGTCAAACACAACCACCAGAAATCCAGACATCCAACAATTTTGAGCCACTTCAACATTTAGATGACCAAAACCAACATCAAGAGAATGAAAGAAACAACATCCAGGACCCTATAAACAGTGCTGGCCAGACAGCAAAAAGAAGGGAGGTCATGATTGTTGGGGACTCCATATTGAGAAACACAGCAAGTTCAGTTCGCAGTTTGGACCCCCTTACTACAACAGTGTGCTGCCTTCCAGGAGCCTCTGTCAAGCACATCACTGAGAATGTGGACAGACTCTTAGAATGAACAGGAGACGACCCGGTAGTAGTCATCCACATCGGTACAAACAACATTGGAAGAGACAGACCAAGATCCCTGCAAAACAAATTCAGAGAGCTAGGAAGGAAATTAAAAGACAAGACCAAAACTGTGGTATTTTCTGGGATACTGCCGGCACCTTGCAAAGGACCATATGGACAGCTGGAAATACAAAATCAAAATGCATGGCTGAAATCGTGGTGCACACAGGAAGGCTTCATCTTTCTTGAACACTGGAGCACATTCTACAACAAGGACTATCTATATAGGTGGGACGGACTGCACTTAAACAGAAAGGGAACCAATCTACTCAGAAACTTGGTTGTCTGAGAGTGATGGAGACGAATATAATATTAGTGGGTACACACTGTATAGGAAAGACAGGCAGGACAAAAGAGACGGAGGGGTAGCGCTATACATAAGAAATAGTCTTGAAGCCCAGGTGTTAAATCAGGACAAAGAAAACAATGCAGAATCAATATGGATCAGAATATTGGACACAAATTCAAAGGGCATAATAATAGGAGCATGCTATAGACCGCCAAATTCAGACGCTGAGCAAAATAATCTGTTATACAATGACATTCGAAATGCGTGTAGAAAAGGAGAAGCCATACTAATGGGGGATTTCAACTTCCCCCGTATAAAATGGGAAAACCCGATGGGGAGCACGACGGACGAAATTGAAATGGTGGAAATGACTGCTTCCTAACGCAATTTGTCAAGGCACCGACTAGAGGGGAGGCATGCCTTGATTTAGTCTTTTCAAATAATGAAGACAGAACAACTAAAACAGAGGTCAGAGAGCCATTGGGAAACTCAGACCACAACATGGTCTCATTTGAAGTATTTTTTAAAACCCCAAAAGTAATGACAAAAGCTAAGGTTTACAATTTTAGAAATGCAAACTATGAAGGTATGAAACAGAGACTAACAGAAGAAGATTGGAGTAAAATAGAGAAAACATCCACAGAAAAAGGATGGCTGTTTTTTAAAAATGTAGTACTAGAGGCGCAAAACAATTACATCCCAAAAGTAGACAAATCTAAATCTAAAACAAAATGGCCAAAATGGTTTAATAGATCAATTTAAAAATATATTCAGCAAAAAAAGGCACTTTACAGAGCGTTTAAAAGGGACCAAAAACAAAGTACACAGAAAGAGTACTTGGAACTGCAAACACAAGTCAAAAAGGAAGTTAGAAAGGCCAAGAGAGAGATAGAAATCAATATTGCTAAGGGGGCTAAAACAAATTCCAAAATGTTTTTCCAATATTATAACAGCAAGAGAACATTCAAAGAGGAGGTTAAATGTCTAAGAGACACAAATGGCAAAATCATAGAAAAAAAAGTAGCAAATACATTAAATGATTACTTTTCACAGATTTTTGCAAAGGAGGACACGGACAACATGCCCCACATGTCGACCTGCATAACAGAGGCAGAAGTGTTAAAGGGACTAGGAGCTCTTAAAATAAACAAATCCCCTGGGCCGGATGAGATCCTCCCAATAGTTCTCAAAGAAATGAAAGAAGTTATTTACAAACCGCTAACCAAGATCATGCAACAGTCTCTTGACACAGGGGTTGTACCAACAGACTGGAAAATAGCAAACGTAATACCGATCCACAAAAAGGGAGACAAAACCGAACCAGGTAACTACAGACCAATAAGCCTGACTTCTATTATATGTAAACTTATGGAAACTATAATAAGATACACAATGGAAAATTACCTATATGGTAACAATATCCTGGGAGACAGTCAGCATGGTTTTAGGAAAGGGAGATCGTGTCTAACTAACCTACTTGACTTTTTTGAGGATGCAACATTGAAAATGGATAATTGCAAAGCATACGACATGGTTTATTTAGATTTCCAGAAAGCTTTTGACAATGTCCAGCATAAAAGATTAATTCTCAAACTGAACGCAGTAGGGATTCAAGGAAATGCATGCACATGGATTAGGGAGTGGTTAACAGGTAGAAAACAGAAAGTACTGATTAGAGGAGAAACCTCAAAATGGAGCGAGGTAACCAGTGGTGTACCACAGGGATCAGTATTAGGTCCTCTGCTATTCCTAATCTACATTAATGATTTAGATTCTGGTATAGTAAGCAAACTCGTTAAATTTGCAGACAACACAAAAATAGGAGGAGTGGCAAACACTGTTGCAGCAGCAAAGGTCATTCAAAATGATCTAGACAGCATTCATAACTGGGCAGACACATGGCAAATGACATTTAATAGAGAAAAGTGTAAAGTATTGCATGCAGGAAATAAAAATGTGCATTATAAATATCATATGGGAGATACTCAAATTGAAGAAGGGAATTATGGAAAAGACCAAGGAGTTTATGTTGACTCAGAAATGTCTTCATCTAGACAGTGTGGGGAAGCTATAAAAAAAGGCCAACAAGATGCTCGGATATACACTACCGGTCAAAAGTTTTAGAACACCTCCATTTTTCCAGTTTTTATTGAAATTTACGCAGTTTAATGTCTCAATGTACTCTGAAATTAAAGCATAGAACAAATAAACAATTGGAGATAAAAAAGAAATCATGGAATCGTTTTGTTTAACAAAATTTAATCTAAATTTTTGACTCATCAAAGTAGCCACCTTTTGCAGATATAACAGCCGAACACACTCGTGGCATTCTTTCTACAATGGAAATCAAATATTGTTCGGAAAGTTCTTCCCAACACTGTTGCAGAAGTTCCCACAAATGTGTTGCACTTGTAGGTTGCTTTGCTTTCACCCTTCTGTCCAGTTCATCCCAAACCAGCTCGATGGGGTTTAAGTCTGGAGACTGTGCTGGCCATTCCATGATTTGAAGCCTACCGTCTTGTTCTTTTCTTCTAAGGTAATTCTGACATAGCCTGGAGGTATGTTTTGGGTCATTATCTTGCTGTAGGATGAACCCCTGACCAACTAGGCGTATACCAGAGGGTATTTCATGGCGCTGCAAAATGCTGTGGTAGCCGTTTTGGTTCAGGGTGCCACTCACTTTGTGCAAGTCGCCGACTCTGGATCCAGCAAAAGAGCCCCAGACCATCACGCTTCCTCCTCCATGTTTGACAGTTGGTGTCACACACCGAGGAACCATCCTTTCGCCTACTCGACGGCGTACAAAAACCCTGCGTGATGAACCAAAGATTTCAAATTTTGATTCATCGGTCCATAAGACCTTCTTCCAGTCTTCAGTAGTCCACTGGTGGTGCTTCATGGCCCAGGCAAGCCTCTTTTTCTTATTTTGCCATCTTAGCAATGGCTTTCTTACTGCCACTCGACCTGTCAAACCTGCAGCTCGAAGTCTTCTCTTCACAATTGAAACTGAGACTTGCTTACTTCGACCAGTGTTAAGCTGTGCTTGAAGCTGTTGTGTTGTGAGCCGCCTATCACGCAAGCTGTTGACTCTCAGAAACTTGTCTTCTGATTCTGTTGTGGCCTTAGGTCTGCCAGACGTCTTCCTGTCAGTTTTTCCTCCAGTTTCCAAGTGCCTTTTGATGGTGTAGGAAACTGTACTCACTGACACCTTGGCTTTCTTTGCAATTTCTCTAAAGGAAAGACCTACACTTTTTAAGGGTTATAATGGTCTGTCTGTCTTCCTTTGTTAATTGCCTTTTTCTCGCCATTATGATAGCAATATACTACTTCCTGCAGTACAATACTGTCCAAATAATGCTTAAGAGGGTGTAGTAACACAGTCTGTTCCAACACTGCTTTTATACAGACAGAGGGTTTGTAAATAATCAACAAAAGTTGGGACACCTGTAGGAATTGTTAGCATCAACTTGCAAGGCTTAATTTACTTCCATTGCTGCAGAACAGCTGTAAGTTGTTAACCCATTACTTGTTCCCTGAAAAAGGCCTTTTTGTATAACTCTGAAATGTACATTATTTTTCAGTTTTGGTAACCTAAACTTTTTTTTAACCTCTGGCAGTTTACCGCTTACCTTTGTACCATTTCAGGTTATTCACTGGACTTGAACTGCTTAAATTTCAATAAAAACTGGAAAAATGGGGGTGTTCTAAAACTTTTGACCGGTAGTGTATTGTGAGAAGTGTTGAATTTAAATCAAGGGAAGTAATGTTAAAACTTTACAATGCATTAGTAAGACCTCACCTAGAATATTGTGTTCAGTTCTGGTCACCTCGTTACAAAAAGGATATTGCTGCTCTAGAAAGATTGCAAAGAAGAGCAACCAGAATTATCCCGGGTTTAAAAGGCATGTCGTATGCATACAGGCTAAAAGAACTGAATCTATTCAGTCTTGAACAAAGAAGACTACGCGGCGATCTGATTCAAACATTCAAAATCCTAAAAGGTATAGACAATGTTGACCCAGGGTACTTTTTTGACCTGAAAAAAGAAACAAGGACCAGGGGTCACAAATGGAGATTAGATAAAGGGGCATTCAGAATAGAAAATAGGAGGCACTTTTTTACACAGAGAATTGTGAGGGTCTGGAACCAACTTTCCAGTAATTTTGTTGAAGCTGACACCTTGGGATCCTTCAAGAAGCTGCTTGATGAGATTCTGGGATCAATAAGCTACTAACAACCAAACGAGCAAGACGGGCTGAATGGCCTCCTGTCGTTTGTAAACTTTCTTATGTTCTTATGACTGACGTCACTTTTTGTGATTTGTGTGCTCCCTTCACTAAGTGTGAGCTGGAGAATCGGGTAGCACGCTGCTCAAAGGGGTGTTCCTCCACGCCTGCGCAGCATTCAGCGTCACCAATGATTGAGGCTGTAGCCTCCTCCCGGGGCTCTGTTTCAAGAGGGGGCAGGAGCAGCGCTAGAAAGAGTAGAGCCGAGAAACCTAGTTCCTCGTCTTCCTCTTTCTCTTCCAAATCCCCTTCACTTTCCCCTCCTCCAAAATGGACAGATAGACAATATCTGGGAGGTTGTGTCACGCCAGCAGGCGATTCTAACTGTGCTGCTGCAAGAGTGCTCAGTCCCACCGGTAGTACCGGACCCTCCAGCACCCACTCCCCCTGCACCTTTGCAGGCAGTGGCTAGTGGGTTAGAGAGCAATATACTGTCTAACGTCACCTCCGAGGAGGCTGACAATCAGGACATGGTGCTCCCTTTGGATGATGCTGAATCGGACATTCCGATTACTGCGGCTTTACAGATCCCTTGGGCTGAAACAAGGGACGAGAGGCGCTCCATTTATGACGAACAGCCCTCTATCACTCCTGCTGCCCCTCCAGTTCATCCGGATTTTCTGTTCGAGCTACAGTCCACCTGGGCTCACCCAGCTACGGCCGCGGCGGTTTCCTGTTCTGTAGACTCATTGAGTGTTTGAAGCGGACAAGCTGGGTCTTACCAACTTTCTGCCAGTAGAGGCCCCCATTGCTGCGCTTGTTCAGCCTACCAACCTGTCTTTGCTAACCAAGGACGCGGCGTGCCCGTATAAGCAGTTGTGACAGAAATACAATTTCGGTTGTACGAAATACAGTTTTGGTTGTAAATCTCCCGACCGACCTGTGAGGCCGCTAAGCAGCGAAAGTAGAGTTCTTTGGACAGGCTGGCCTGACAGTTCTTTCCCCAGGACGGGAAGTCGGTCAGTCTGGAAAAAGACGAGACTCTGTTACAGGAACGTATTGACCCGGAAGGGAAACGACGTAGCAGCTGCAGTTAGTAAAGACAGCTGCACTCGTTTACCAAGGGATCATGCGTGATAGCATAAAAAGGGGACGGAGAATCGCAATCTACTCCTTTGCTTTGGTTACGGAAACATAACCCAGAAGGACCCGTGCAGCATTTTATAAAATATTGTGAGTGTTTGTTAGTCTTGTCTATAATTGTTGCTTGTGTTTTATAGACAGCTAACACGTTCCGGAGCTGTCGCTAAGGGCCAGCATAAAAACCCAGAACAGCACTGCACTATTGTCGCTCATTAAACTGTATCACCCACCACGAGCACTACAGCACGCACCCAGGACTGGTGACCGTGTATGTATATTGTGGGAGGGATACCTGTGTTTATTGTTTGGGACTGCAACCCGTTATTATTTAACCCCGTGCATTACACATTGCTGTGTATTGCACTGCACTGCATCTGCACTGCATCACCTGTGCACCTGTTCACAATGAACCACTTTGCCACAGCAGTGCAGAGTGACGGAAGTCATTTTAAAGAAAGCCTATGCAGCTAGTGCATGCCTGGGAAGTTACAATAGCATACTTGTAGCTTACCAGGCGCAACTTATTCGGTCCCTCTCTGAGAACCATAGGCCCTCATCTCAACTGGACGAGCTGTGCCTGATTTCCAGGAACCTGCTACGGTTGTCCAAGCTTAGCGGACAAGTGATAGGCAGAAACCTGGCAGCATTGGTGGCTGCGCACAGGGAGCACGCGTGCTTGATGGAGATAAGACGGCACTGCTGGACGCTCTGGTCACTCCTGGTCACACATTTGGCCCGGTGGTAGACGGGATGCTACAGCAATCTCACCGTGTGAGGGAGTCCACCAAGGAACTGGTGTGCCTTCTCCTCAAGAGACCCCCTCCACCACATAAGCCATCCTGCAGCTCAGTGGCATCCTAAGCCCCAGTTTCAGTGGAAACCGGTACAACAGGGTGCTCCCACTTCAGGTGGTTCCGCCAGGAGGCAGCCCGCAACTACGTTCCGCGGTGGCAAGCGTCCTTTCAAGCACCCTGTGCCTAGGCAACAGGCGAAGGCTGCGCGTCAGGCGAAGCAGCAGCCCTAGGATATTGCTGCCACAAGCCCAGGGCTGCTTCTCCAGAAGCCACTTGGACTACTGGTAACAGTGCACCACAGACCCCTGGGTGCTCAACACTGTGCAAACTGGTTACTCACTCCAGTTCCAACACGGCCCCTCCTTCTGGGGCGTGACAATAACAACTGTCACAGACCCACAAGCCATCGCTCAGGTGGCTCAGGAGGTAGCAGCTCTGCTGCAAAAGTGGGCCATTTCCATAGTAGACCCCCCCAGCAAGAACGGAGGGCGCAGTACAGGCTGCGTATGAACTGGCCAATCTGCCCCCACCGAGAAGCTCTCCGGCCATTCCACCAGGGGTCAGGCGACTTTGTGGGCTTTGTTTCAAAGTGCATTGATCCAGGACATATGCAGGGCAGCAGTTTGGGCTTCCCCCCATACGTTTTCCAGGTTCTATCAACTGAATGTCGTGGACCCACAGAATCCCTTGATTTGGCACTAAAGTAGTGAGGGCAGCTTCCCAGTCCACCCTCACAGATTGGCCAGTTAGAGGCAAGTCTATTCTAATGTTTTTCAGTTTCCTGGAATACTGTTTGTAGCACAAGCGGTTTTGCTTAGCTTTGTAGCTCAGTGTTGTATACCATGTTCTTGCGACAGATTGGGTATACTCCTAGAACATTAGGGTGAGTCCATACTAATGTTTTTATTCCAGCTTTGCTGGTATTGATTCAGTCACAAGGCAGCTTCGGCTTGTCCTTTGTGTCTTATTGATGTATGCTCCATGTCCTTGCGACAGTTTGGGTATAGTCACCCATTTTGATTAATATTACCAACTTGAAAGGGATTATCATAACCCTGGTTCCCTGAAATAGGAATATTAACCATTAACTTCAAGGTCACAGCGTCCATGGTCGCAGTTCTGGAAGGAAAATGGCGATACTGTCAGGGTGAGTCGTGGCTTTATGCTCGCCGGGGCGGAGCAGCACTACGTCTCCCTCCTCTGACGAGTGTCTTTGGTATAAAGTTTTCAGGTTCGGGTGTCTTAAAGGGGAACACCCATTTTGTAATGCTTAATATTCATATTTCAGGGAATCAGGGTTATGATAATAAGCTTTTCTTCTTTCAAGGACCTTCTCCCTAGAGCATCTGCAGCTGAGGTTTGCTTGTGATTTTCTTCAAGGAGCGCACCGCTGAGTGTTTGGAGTTTGGAGCCTCATGCTCCTTGTGGGCTGAGTTTATATAGTCTTTTACTGGTAGGGGTCTGTGGTGCACTCTCCATAATTCAAGTTCTAAGAGTTTTAGCTTTTGTAGTTCATAACATTCTTTTCTAACTATGGTTTGGTTCCGTTGAAGACTTTCTGTTTAACCCCTTGTCTGCTGAGGCCCTTTTGGTGCTCTGTGCTACAAGAATTTTGTGATTTTGGGAGTTAGCTGTTTTATACCAAAATTACCATATGTTCCATTTAAGATACACCAGGCAAACTATATATTATTTTTTTGTCGCAGTCTGGCCTTTTCATTGGGGATAAGTTTTTGTAGATTTTTAGTCATGTGACCACAAAAATACAACTATTATTGTATGCAAAATGCAACTTTTTTTATAAAATGTATTTCAATAACAAAAACATTGTTTATACCGTGTTAAGCACGGCGTATATTTTAGGAAAACTCATCTGTTTGGATCTTGTTATGTGCCATTTACATAGATTTAAATAACAAACGCACTGCTTATACTGTAGTAATCACTCTTACTAATCCACCAATCAGCTGTACTGGACCTTGGCTATTTAATCCCTGTACACAGTGTCAGGTTTACAGTTTGAAAAAACGGCACTGACTGTAACAGCAAGCAAGCATGGCTGAAAAGAGACAAGGAAAGAATTTCAGTCCTGCTTTGCTGTAATATGGATGGCAGTGAAAAATATGATTGACAAATCAAAAACCCCACGTTGTTTTAGAGGAGTTCACCACCTGCCTGTGGTTTACCAGCAAACCGTCTGGATGACTGGGGAATGTTTTATGAATGGCTGCGTATGTGCGTGCTGCGCTTTTAACACTGCGGCGTGCTATGGAGCAGCATCCGGATATAGAGCCGAACTGTGATTTTTTAGAAAATGCTGACAAAGTTTGCTGCCCATACTTGCATAAAAAGGCCGTCCAGATGCATATATCACAGAGTTCTTTGCTAGAAACAATTTGCAGTAATGTAGCCTACCTGTACTGTACATTTCTGCACTTGCATTACTTTGGGTTTTAATAAAAACATTTATTGGTGTAATGCATGTCTTGATAAAGATTTTTAACCGCATACACGCTGTGGCAGACCTAAGGGCTGCCTATGCCTTTAAGGGTTTATTGCTTACGTTACACCCTTGTTTTAAAAACGCAGGGTGTAGGCATAGCCGTCATCTGTTGGATAACACAGTGGAAACCGCTGAATTCAAACCAAAAGCCAAAACAAACTGAAGAAGTTACCTGTCAAGTCTGAAAAAAATAAAAAGAAAGAGGAGCAGCACTTTAACGCAAACAAGACAACCTTTGCAGATCAGTGACGCTGTGCACGGGGCTGGCGTGGCTATTTTCCAGTGTCTGGGATTAGGATACTGTTCTGTAGGAACCGCCCGACCTTCACAACGCGTGTTTGTTTTGATTACTGTATTGGTGATTGGGGGACATTTTGAATGTGAGGTTATTGTGTGGGTGTTTATACCATCCATCGCTTACTGTGGGCAAATCACGTTAACACCAACGTTTCCGTTCTAAGCGGTGGCGACTGTATTAGGCCACTGACTTTTCCAAATTACGCAGCCCATGGTGTATATCACCCACCCCAAATTCATGTGCCCAGTATGCCACCAAAGAATGAGATACCCAGGGAAAAGTATATATTTTCTGAATCTGCACAGAATGAGGATTTTAGAAATGGGTAACATAACATCTCCAGTCAATGGTTTGTTATCCATAATCCTTCTGCATGTGATGTAATGCCATTGTATGTAGTAAAAATCACTTGTTTGTCAGAATGTTTGGACCTCTGAATCGGACAGCTTTAGTTTCATTGTTGAAAAAACAGTGCTTCTGAATTTCTTGGAGTGTCCTGAGTTCAAAGATATCAAATATGTGCACCTTTACCCTCATTTCCAGGCGTTTACATGCTGTAGACTTGACACCAGGCTACTTTGAATTTTCTAATTTGAACTATGCAGCCTATCGCACCCACCCCGATTTCGTGTGCCCAGTACGCCACCAAAGAATGAGATACTCAGACAAAAGTATATATTTTTGGAATCTGCAAAAAATAAGGATTTTAGAACTAGGTAACACAGCATATCCCTTCAATTGTTTGTTACCCATAATCCTCCTGGAGCCCGAGGTAATGTTGCCGCATGGTTTGTTTTGAAGGTTTATTTAGTCCTTCCACTACTCATGTACTGTGTGGTACTTTTCAAAACACTCTGGCTGAGAGGGACAGCGTGGACATACACAGCACCTTTTTTAGGATAGGATTTTCTCCCAGACTGTGGCAGTATTCGAATAAAATGCCATTCACTAAGCCTTGATGCAGTTTCTGATCTTTCAGTCTCTGGTACTTCTTGTGTATCGAACAAAAGGCTGGAGAGCACAGAGGTCTGAAATTCAAGAAATGTGAGCTGAAGCTCTGGTGCCATACTTAGGTACACTACATAGGCGTACAATGAGATCTGGACCATGTACATGCCTAGCTTCTTATACCATGCCACGGTCTTCCTTGCAGCATTGTACAGCACCAGCATCTGGTCTGACCTATCCACGTCTCCCATGTGTTTGTTGAGGACACGAAAATACAATGAGACCAACAATTACAATCAAATGTAATTAGATCTAACACAGTTACGTGTGTAGTTACGTGTGTAAGGGTAGTGGAGATAATTCAATAAAAAAAGTTATAAAGCCAACTTGTTCAATATATATATTTGGGGGATATGGGGATAGCAGGAAAAAAAATCAAACCAACATGGTATAAAGAAACTTATCACTAATATTATAAATTCACTAAATGTGATCAAAAAATGAAAAACTCTGTTTTAGAGCAGGTGCAGTGACTTTTTTATTGTGCTGATTAACAATTGACATTTTACGGTCTAAAGTTATGGGGGGACGGGGGATACTGTGAAAGCCACAGGCTAGTAGCGTGTGTGACCCCTGTTGGAAGCAATACAAGCAGTACATCTGCGACGCATGCTTTGCACCAGGTTTCGGATGCTGACTCGTGGAATCCTGCCCCATTCCTCTTGTAGTGCCTGGATAAGCATCTGCCGGCTCAGTGGTCTCCGAGCCCTAGAAGCCACATGTCTCCCAGTTCGTGGCCTGTCATTGACAGAGTGTGTCTGGTTATGCCGTCTCGCCAGGTTTGGAATTGCTGGCTGTGAGCACCCAAGACGACGAGCCACAGTACGCTGCCTTAGTCCAGCCTCCAATTGCATGAAGGCGCTGCTCTCTTGACAGACATGGCATATTGGTGTTTTTATGTGATTTTCTTTATTGCTTTTATTCAAGCTTGCAATTCAACAGTTGAAATCACTCCATATCCAGTGTCCAATCAACACACTAATTAGGTGATTAAGTGCATATGCTTCAGTCATAGTCACTCAAGCGTGTCATGGTCAAGGATGAATGATCAAGTGATTAAAAAGAAACCAAAAACATTTCTTCAATGTCCATCATTTATATACCTTATTATTTTTTTGAAAATAAATGTGTTATAATAGTGATAAGATTCTTTTGATGCTCGGTGTGTATTATGAGGCTGTGTGGTCCAGTGGTTAAAGAAAAGGGCTTGTAACCAGAAGGTCCCTGGTTCAAATCCCACCTCAGCCACTGACTCATTGTGTGACCCTGAGCAAGTCACTTAACCTCCTTGTGCTCCGTCTTTTGGGTGAGACGTAGTTGTAAGTGACTCTGCAGCTGATGCATAGTTCACACACCCTAGTCTCTGTAAGTCGCCTTGGATAAAGGTGTCTGCTAAATAAACAAATAATATATATATATATATATATATATATATATATATATATATACATACAGGCTAACTTCACTATAACAAACCCCCCTGGGACCTGGAGAAATGTTCGTTATATCAGGGTGTTCACTATAACAGGGTTTGGCATTTTTCTGTATCAGAATAATGACAAAACGGCAAATTTGAATTGAACATCAACACTACCAACAATGGTAATGCACAGAGGACACATACAGAAGACAGGCAGGCAGCAAGTCTCAATCGAGCGCCCATCTGTAAAAAATCAATTGATCAAACATAACAACTCCAAAAAACACAAAAAACAAACCTGTTTCCACATACAAATTACACCGACACTAATTTCCCTCTGTGCAGGGCAATCGCCCTGCTACAGGTATGTTTAAAAGAAAACAGTAAAGACATGAAAAAGGAAGGAATGTACACTTACATGCTGAATACAGTAATTACATGTCCTTTCTCTTGAAAAAACTATCTAGCATAGATTGCTCCTCACGCCCGTTGCCTGCTTGCAGTTTGTGTGAAGATGACAGACAGGCAACGATTGCATTCGTCATGCATGATTCGTACTACAGTAGGTCATCTTTGAATTAGCGTTATCTTTGAATTAGTAAACCATGGTCTTTGTTTTCACTGAGAGAATAACACACTTGACACTGGAGAAAGTTCAGTGTCAGTCAGTACTGAGATCGTTGTATCCGGGTTGATCCTGTACGTGAGCGTTCTAATAGGGCTAATTTGCATTGGAAAAATCAGTTCTTGCTGTTGGGATCGTTAAAAACGGGTGTTCGTTATAAGAGGGGTTTGTTATAGTGAAGTTAGCCTATATATATATATATATATATATATATATATATATATATATATATATATATATATATATATTGATAGACAAATAAAATTTGATCAAATATAAAATTATAAAAAATAAAAAAATAGTCAAAAAATGATATTTTACATAAGCGGATCAATAGAAAATTAGCTGAACTTGTTTCTCTCCAACACCAACTTATGGAAGTGTCCTGATGCCAATTTTATATCTCCTACGTAGGACTTTATATCTCCTATGTAAAAAGTCCTACGTAGTAGATAAAAAAAAAAAAGTCTTATGGAGGAGATAGAAAGTCCTGCGTAGTAAATAAAAAGTCCTAGTTTTTTTTTTTTTTTTAAATGGCACTAGGACGCTTCCATACCAACTCAACCAGACTCAACACAGTTTGAGATACAAGGTTGCAAACAGGAACTGGAACAAAAAAAAAACATTTCCTTTGAGCCTCTGATCGTTGACCGCAAAGACAGTTTCCCAGGCCAAGCATGCTCTTGGTACAACCTGTTTTTCCCATGCCACATCAATTTCCACAGGATTCATAGAACTCCTGAAGCACTCTTGTAGACTCTGTACAGAAAAAGTCCTCTCCATCCACAGAACAAGTACTCTTCATTTTCATATACGTTTCCTTTCCTAAGTCGTTAACCGTGTTGTCTAACACGGTTAACGTGTCATCTTCCGCCCCCGCTCTCGCAGACTCTAGGGGTATTTAATGATCAATAATGGCGCTGGTGATATTCAGCCACCATTGTTTATTTTGCATGCAAACAGATAAATAGCTACAGAAGTGTGCGCCTTTACATTAAAATGCTGATCATTTATTTAGCTGCTTGCTTTTACCACACATAAAAAAATACTGTTCTCATCCAGAAATATTAAGATCGTTGATGCACCATGTGAGGGGGAGAGCCTCATTGATATTTCAATCCTGTTATTGTGATTATTATTGTTAATGTTATTCTACTGGTGGTGAAGCAGTGGTTTATTATGTATTGAACATGTTGTTGAGCAAAGTGTATTTGATTTTATATGACAGTGTATTGCTGTATTTAGATTAGGGTGCTAATGGTTAGGGACTAGAGAATAATAATGACAATGATAAAAATAACAAGTAAACAATAGAATAGTTTAATGATTGTGTTTGTAAACAAAGACGGTATTCATGCAGGTTAAACAAATACGTATAAATGAGAAGAAATGTTTAATGTATTTAATGCCGTGTCTTTCCTTAGTAGTACTGTTGGTCAGCCGTTAAAAAAAAGGCAATCCGATTGAATTGGCATGCCATCACCCTCATGGAATATTGGAGATCGAAACAAATCCCCCGAGGGCTGAGAATCAACAAGAAGCCAACATTTGGAGCTAAAGATATAACTGATTGCCGGGATAATTCTGATTGCTCTTCTTTGCACTCTTTCTAGAGCAGCAATATCCTTTTTGTAACGAGGTGACCACAACTGAACACAATATTCTAGGTGAGGTCTTACTAACGCATTGTAAAGTTTTAACATAACTTCCCTTGATTTAAATTCAACACTTCTCACAATATATCCGAGCATCTTGTTGGTCTTTTTTATAGCTTCCCCACATTGTCTAGATGAAGACATTTCTGAGTCAATATAAACTCCTAGGTCTTTTTCATAGTTCCCTTCTTCAATTTCAGTATCTCCCATATGATATTTATAATGCACATTTTTATTACCTGCATGCAATACTTTACACTTTTCTCTATTAAATGTCATTTGCCATGTGTCTGCCCAGTTCTGAATGCTGTCTAGATCATTTTGAATGACCTTTGCTGCTGCAACAGTGTTTGCCACTCCTCCTATTTTTGTGTCGTCTGCAAATTTAACGAGTTTGCTTACTATACCAGAATCTAAATCATTAATGTAGATTAGGAATAGCAGAGGACCTAATACTGATCCCTGTGGTACACCACTGGTTACCTCACTACATTTTGAGGTTTCTCCTCTAATCAGTACTTTCTGTTTTCTACATGTTAACCACTCCCTAATCCATGTGCATGCATTTCCTTGACTGCTTTCAGTTTAAGAATTCATCTTTTATGCGGGACTTTGTCAAAAAGCTTTCTGGAAATCTAAATAAACCATGTTGTATACTTTCAATTATCCATTTTCAATGTTGCATCCTCAAAAAAGTCAAGCAGGTTAGTTAGACACGATCTCCCTTTCCTAAAACCATGCTGACTGTCTTCCAGGATATTGTTACCATATAGGTAATTTTCCATTTTAGATCTTATTATAGTTTCCATAAGTTTACATATAATAGAAGTCAGGCTTATTGGTCTGTAGTTACCTGGTTCGGTTTTGTCTCCCTTTTTGTGGATCGGTATTACGTTTGCAGTTTTCAAGTCTGTCGGTACATCCCCTGCTTCTAGTCCCTTTAAGCGCCTAGTCCCTTTAACACTTCTGCTTCTGTTATGATAAATTTATTTAAAACTGGATAGGAACAGGTCGACATGTGGGGCATGTTGTCCGTGTCCTCCTTTGTAAAAACCTGTGAAAAGTAATCATTTAATATATTTGCTATTTTTTTTTTCTTCATCTATGATTTTGCCATTTGTGTCTCTTAAACATTTAACCTCCTCTTTGAATGTTCTCTTGCTGTTATAATATTGGAAAAACATTTTGGAATTGGTTTTAGCCCCCTTAGCAATGTTCATTTCTATCTCTCTCTTGGCCTTTCTAACTTCCTTTTTGACTTGTGTTTGCAGTTCCAAGTACTCTTTCTGTGTACTTTGTTTTTGGTCCCTTTTAAACGCTCTGAAAAGTGCCTTTTTTCGCGGAATATTTTTTTTAATTGATCTATTAAACCATTTTGGCCATTTTGTTTTAGATTTAGATTTGTCTACTTTTGGGATGTAATTGTTTTGAGCCTCTAGTACTACATTTTTAAAAAACAGCCATCCTTTTTCTGTGGGTGTTTTCTCTATTTTACTCCAATCTACTTCTGTTAGTCTCTGTTTCATACCTTCATAGTTTGCTTTTCTAAAATTGTAAACCTTAGCTTTAGTCATTACTTATAAAAAAAAACATCCTATTTCAAAAAATTCAAATATAAGTAAATTGGAAAGAGAGGCCATTAAGGAACTACAAGAAAATAAGACGATTGTTGTTAAATCTGCTGATTAAAGGTGGCTCCATTATTATTCAAAATTGGACAATAGTGCAATGTGATCCTCAACTTAGTTCACTGGTTACTATTCCACCAATATTTTGTTTTAAAATATGTGTAATATGTAGTTCCCTAACAAGTACGAAATGTAACAATTACCTAATGGGTATTTAACCTAAAGACCCTGAAATCTGAATAAGATATATCAAAGCTGCACGTAGTGCCTGTGACACAGTCAAGCTCAGCCCTAAGGGCATAAAAGGACTGCTGACTCAAACATCGTCATCATTTTTCCTTTCATCCGACCTGAACGGAAGAGCTCTACAAACAGATAAGTGTCATTACTTATATCTGCTTATTCGCTTGTGTAATTACACTATTAATGCGATTATTGTTATGTGCTTATAGTAATTACTACTTACACATATTGTGCACTCAGTCATGGTTTTCGTTAGTCCCACAGCGGCCTTGTGCCCCGTGCGAAGCTGGCTGCTCTGCCACCACTTCCCCAGGATCGAACAACCTTAAGTCATATACTTGTGCTCTCTCTCTCAGGCTGCTAGCTTCGTTTTGAAGTTTAAATTTTGTTTTCGTGTTTTGTTATGAAATTTATATTAAATCGAGTTGTTACTGTTTTGTGTGAGAAAATTAGTTTTTCGGTGTGTATTTTTCTGTTTTTTTCACAGAAATTCGAGCGCAGCTGTTGGGCTCGCAGACCTGCGTTAGACCAAGACACGTGCTTCGGGCTAAGCTGCTTGCAGCTTCACCCACAGTGTCTCGTTGCAACTTTAGTTCTGCTTGCAAATTATTGTGAAGACTGTTGGGACTCTAATAGTAGGCTTTCCTCTGTTTCTGGAATTCCTGGTTAGCCAAGAGCGCAATACTATAAATCGCTTCCGTGGTAACTGTAGGTCCAGACCTGCTCCCATACCCACCGGTACTCTGCACATCGAACAAGGTTACCATTCCGATTCACTAGCAGTTTCTGGGCTCAGCTCTGCTTCGGGTCTGACTGTTCGCAGTCCCTCCCGCAGTGCATGCAGTGCCATTGCGAAGGCTGTCACGGCTCTGAGAGCAGGCTTTCCCCAGTCTTAGTGCTGTGTTGGTTTGTCTGAATCTATATAGGTGGGCTTCCCTATATATTGCTTCTGCAGTAACTGTCGGTCACAGACCTGCCCCGTTTCCGACCCGGTATACGTACCGAACAGCAAATGAGGTTACTGCACCGGGGTACCCGAACCGTACCATAGAGTGTACCACTTAACCGGACCGTACCGAAGGTACCACCACCGAACCGTACCGCGCAAAGGTACTGTACAGTACAGCACTAGTGCTCAGGCATCGTGCGGCTGTGAACCGATCGGTTCGTTTTACTGTCTGCTCGGTTTATCACCGTTCAGACTCGGTTCAGAGTTGGTATAGTGGTGAAAACAGTGATACCATCCCTGCTCCAGTACCAGCGGACCCAGTTTGAGTCCCGCCTCACGCTGTTTTTATCTTTGTACAGTACTTTTGTCCGTAACATACTTGTGATAGAGAGAGAAAGGATCGATGCTGTAAATCTCCCTCCCAATTAGAAAGGGCGCTGTGTAAGGGGGAAGGTAAGCTGCCTCCTAGATCTGCCACCTCGGTGGTAGGTGGAAACCGGAAGGTAACCATATTAGGAGGGGCGCGTAGCTGCAAGTACTCAGGACGATTCCACTGCAGTCAGCTGCGGGGCAGCCCTCTATTAGAGAAACCAGGCGACGCGCTGATTGCAGGAGGAGTTTTCTGGGTACAAAGGGGAAGCAGCTACGTCAGTACCTCCCTTTGCGCTGAGGCAATAATTGACCGGCCGGAGCTGGTGTATGTTTGTTTTTGTTACGTGTTGTTTTTGTGTTTTCGTAGAGGAGCAGGAGGACGGGAGGCTGTCGCTACAGAGCCAGCACTAACCCCAGAGCACGCCCCTCATTGCACAGCACAACACAGCACAGCACACGCACCACAGTCCCCTTTGGAAAGAGCACAGTTTCGTGCACGGAGGATTGTGGTTAAGGAGTGCCTTTTTGTTTGTTATTTTTTGGAACGTGGACCTTGTTTTGTTTTGCCCCGATTACCATCGCTGGTATTGGGGTGTATTATTTTTCTGTTTGGATTATTTTTGTGAATATTTCTGTTTTTGTTGGATTATTAAATTATTTTGTTTTGGGAGAATACGTTTGGACATTTGCAGTCTTTTGCACCACATCATTCATCCTGTCACAATACTGTACAGCGGCGTTGCTGATAGTGTTGTCTGAGACAGCAGGGTTTTTTGTTACAAGTACTGTATACTGCACAGCCCTGTTACAGTAAGTACTGTATACTGCACAGCCCTGTTACAGTAAGTACTGTATACTGCACAGTTCTGTTACAGTAAGTACTGTATACTGCACAGCCCTGTTACAGTAAGTACTGTATACTGCATAGTTCTGTTACAGTAAGTACTGTATACTGCACAGCCCTGTTACAGTAAGTACTGTATACTGCACAGTTCTGTTACAGTAAGTACTGTATACTGCACAGCCCTGTTACAGTAAGTACTGTACACAGGAGCTGCCACCCTGTTACACAGTGGCATTGCTGCTTCAGCAGACACGTCCAGCCTTGGCTGGGCCGTTGCCTGGAATGGCAGTGGGGGCGTAGGGGATGTGTAACCCCCACTGCGCACTAACGCACCTACCCGGTGCTACAGGCACCAAACTGGTACTAAACAGCAACTGTGCATTCTTACTGTGCATTCTTACTGTACATTCTTACTGTGCATTCTTACTGTACATTGCTTGCTATTGCATAATGCCTGGGGTTATCCCTGTGGCACATGCAAGGCCAGTCTGCCTATCTGGTACCAAGCAGGCTTGTTTACAGCTCAGTTGCTGTCTTTATCAAATCGCTTTTTTGCGAGTTTTGTGCACATTTCTCACTCTGCGTCTCTAGGAGCTGGCATTCCCATCTGAGGACGTGGAGTCAGATGGCGCATCCCCTGCGGTTAAGCTGTCCCTGTAACAGCAGAGCTTATGCCATTGATTAAGAGGCCACTGCAGTCTTGCAGGTGCCCTGGTCTACAGAGCGCCTGGTTGTATTGCATGAGCAGATGCCCCCTTGAGAGCAGCAACAGTAATACTGTACACTACTGTACCGACCTGGTGCTACAGGTACCAAACCGGTACCAAACCAACCCTGTACCATTCTGGTACAGTCCCAGTGCTGACCTGCTACCAACCCTGGTTTTACTATACCCAATCTGGTACTGAGCAGGCCTTGTTGACAGTCCAGTTACTGTTTTTAGCAAGCTGAGGCAGCAACTGTACATTCTTACTATACATTGCTTTTCTCAGGGAGCCATCTGATGTATTGGCATCAGTGCACCATGGACATCTGGGTGCTTACTACCGTTGAGACCGGCTACTCACTGCAGTTCAAGCACGGTCCCTCTCCCTTTCGGGGCGTGACTGCAACATCAGTCATGGACCCCTATGAAGGACATTGTTCCCCTTCGCAAAAGCGGGCGAAATGCAGGGTTTCTCCTTAGTGAGAGCCTGCTTAATTTTTACAAAGGCCAGGACAAGGGTTACGCTCCATACCGATCCTGCCTTTTGCCGAACACTGTCTCAGCATTCCATGTCAACCAGTCTGTGGATTTGGAGGCTTCTTTCCACTTCCTTCCAGTCTGCCAGGGAGCTGCAGCTCCATATGCTGTGCCCAGTGCGGGCCCTGGCGTACTATGTTAACAGGACGAAAAGTTGGAGGCAGTCCGATGATGTGTTGTCTGCTCTGGGACGAAGTCCTATGATCAAGCCCTGTTTAGGCAGAGGCAGTCCAATTGGATAGCAGACACATGCAGAACTGCCTATGAGTTGGATAACTTGCCCCCTCCAGAAAATCTCACTGCCCATTCCTTCAAGGGCTTGGCAACTCTGTGGGCTTTATTCCAGGGTGCATCTGTCAATGACATTTGCAATGCAGTGGTGTGGGCAGGACTACATCACAAGCACTACGTGCAGCTTTCATATATTCAGGTATCAGGGTCTTTAGGTTAAACATCCATTAGGTAATGGTTACATTTCTATTTCAGGGAACCAGGGTTATGATAATAACCTCGTGAAACATCCCATTTCTGAAAGAATAGTGTAAATATATACATTTTTATCACTTAAAAATAAATACAGCAAATGTTTGCCTTATTGACTTAAGAACCTGACAGCCAGTTTAGTTTGCTTCCGGTAAGTGATCAGACACACTGCATAGAGCTGCACAGTTTTTTAAAAATGTCTTCAATGAAAAAAGATTGGAAATATTTCTGCAAAAGATCATTCTGTCCAGTACAAGAAGGGGACATTCAACATGTCTGTTGTTATTTTTACATGTATTTATGTTTTTTTATTTTGTTTGATAATTCACTGATGGTGAAAATAGAATGCATTTAAAAGGTGGACATAAATAACTAAATATTCTACAATTACATTTACTGTGTTTCAGCTAAGCATGTCAATATTTAGGAACATTTGTTGTATAATAACTCTATAGAAAAATTATACATTTTGGCAACACTATTTTTTCTGTTCAATTGTGAAATATCTTGAAATACCTATTTTTAGACCGCAAAATGCAGTAAAAAGTGTTTTTTTTTTACTGTAAAAAAAATACAGCCCTAACCATTGTATGTATGTATTATCACATGTGGTGCATTAGCAGGTGACTTGGTGTTTTAATTAGGAATCTCAAGACCCTCAAGATGGAAAATAGTCAGTCATCAGTGCAAAGGTTAAACAAATGAGGTCAATACAGTTCTTGTAGGGCTTTGCTGAAATTATTGTAGCTGATAAAATAACTCCTGTGTTGTACTTCCATCAGCTACATAGGTCTCAGACGTGCAGTTTTGAAAGAAACACATTTTAAAACATGGTATCAACTACTTATTTATTTTTTTTATTTATTTCTTAGCAGACGCCCTTATCCAGGGCGACTTACAATTGTTAGAAGATATCACATTATACATTATACAGATATCACACTATTTTTACATACAATTACCCATTTATACAGTTAGGTTTTTACTGGAGCAATCTAGGTAAAGTACCTTGCTCAAGGGTACAACAGCAGTGTCCCCCACTGGGGATTGAACCCACAACCCTCTGGTCAAGAGTCCAGAGCCCTAACCACTACTCCATACTGCTGTGCGTATGCGTTAGTATCAAGAATCTGTTACACTTGCACTTCCCATGTCACTGCGCCTCAGCAGTGTGTAGTGGGCATGTTATGGTCTGTCAATAGGGGAAGCTGATTGTTGGTTAAAAACAGTCAAGAAGACATTGAAGGGCTGGAGACAATTTCACCCTCCACAACACTATCTAAAAACATGGCTTGCAACAGAGAGTTCTTCAACCAAGAGTAGCAGATCATGCTTTCAAATAAAACTACAAGTTTACTGTGCATTTGAGACCTGTGTAATGAAAGTTAACACCGGTAAGATTTACTGAACTAAGTGTCTTGTTTTTACAGCCAATAAGACATCCCCTTCCTCCTCAGAGGGCGGCCGGTCAGGAGGAGTGATCCACGTGTACGCCGATGACAGCACGGAGCGCACGGCCGGGAGCTTCATCCCTTACTGCTCCATGGCCCAGGCGCAGCTCTGTTTCCACGGGCACCGGGACGCTGTCAAGTTCTTCGTGTCAGTGCCAGGTACAACACCAGAGAGAGACCACTGAAGAGCAACCAGACCAATCCCAGGGCTTAAAGGAAAGAGCTACTGAGACAGGAAGGACAAACTGACTCTGTTTAGAACAAAGAAGAATTAGGGGAGCAACCAGACTAATCCCAGGGCTTAAAGGAAAGAGCTACAGAGACAGGAAGGACAAACTGACTCTGTTTAGCTTCGAACAAAGTAGAATTAGGGGAGCAACCAGACTAATCCCAGGGCTTAAAGGTAAGAGCTATGGAGACAGGCTTAAGGCTACAGGCTGAACAAACTGAATCTGTTTAGCTTAGAACAAAGAATTAGGGTGGAAGATTTAAAATCTTAAAAGGAGTTGACACAGATACTTTAAGCACAGAAACCAGGACCAGAAGACACAGTTGGAAATTCATCCAAGCTAGATTTAGACAGAGGGAAGGAGACACGTATTTACAGAGTGGTGAGGGTATGGAATGGGGTATCTAGTCATGTTGTTGAGGCAGAATCACTGGGATGCTTTAACCTTTCTGCTACAGTGAAAATTCTGCCTATTTGAGGTTTGACTTAGTTAAAGAAAGGGGCCTGTAACCTGGAGGTCCCCGGTTCAAATCCCACCTCAGCCACTGACTCATTGTGTGACCCTGAGCAAGTCACTTAACCTCCTTGTGCTCCGTCTTTCGGGTGAGACGTAGTTGTAAGTGACCCTGCAGCTGATGCATAGTTCACACACCCTAGTCTCTGTAAGTCGCCTTGGATAAAGGCGTCTGCTAAATCAACAAATAATAATAATAATAATAACTTGACTCTATATTTAAGAACATAAGCATCAGCACGCACAATGGCTGCAATGCTGGCTCCAGGGATCAACCACAGTGCAGCCTCCCTAGTGCATCAGCATGACAACCGTCTGGACCTAGCTGCATAGGGTACTT
This sequence comes from Acipenser oxyrinchus oxyrinchus, assembly GCA_030684275.1. Taxonomy (NCBI): domain Eukaryota; kingdom Metazoa; phylum Chordata; class Actinopteri; order Acipenseriformes; family Acipenseridae; genus Acipenser; species Acipenser oxyrinchus. The sequence goes on from CM060259.1 coordinate 24,960,842, forward strand.
CTCTGGGGTCTTCAAGTGGGCACCTTCCATCCTTGGTGTTTCATCGACTATCCCACGACACCTTAAGAGGGCCTGACAGTGATTCTGGTGTCCCAGCATCACCCCCCTCCGTCCCCCACTCAGCTAAGCCCAGCTTACTTACCTTCCTTTACATTGACGTTGCATTCTTTCTACGATGCTTGAGGTCCCCAACTAGAACATATATATGGGAATGTACAGGGAATGTAAAGCATATTACTGTGGTCAACTTTTATAAGGGAGGTTTAGGCTTTTGGAAAAAAATATTTGAGTTGGTCTTCATTTGTTATTGTGAAATTTCAAAATGCAGGCAACGTGCTGGCTACCCTGAATGGAAGCGTTCTCGACAGCCCAACAGAAGCCCCTGGCTCCACAGCACCCCCTGAAGCCGACTCCCAGCGCCTGCACAACGTCCTGGTACTGAGTGGAGGAGAGGGCTACATTGACTTCCGCATTGGTGAGTAGCGCAGCACAGACACTCTGATTTCATGTTAATGTATTTCACCTTTATTTCAGGAACTTGATCTAAAAGTCTGCATGGATGTAACTCAAAGAAACACTATCCACTAATCAACTGAGCCTCTCAGTCCACAGGCTGCAGTGTACAGCAGGTTTATCCTTGATAAATACTAAGCACATTTGCTATTGAAGTAAATGTAGCGTACAAAATAATCCCATTAATCTTACCTGTTTTGTACCTCCATTACACGTATTCTCATTTTAAAACGTGGTATCTGGGACTGCACTTGGTTAAAGAAAGTCTGTTACTGCTGTACTCCCTGGATCATTTCACCCCAGCAGTGTCTCCTGGGCATGTTGCTAGCTGAATGCATGGCAGTCAATAGGGGAAGCAGCTGATTGGTTATTGACAGGAAAGAAGCCATTGTAATTCCATAAATCGTACCCATTAATTACATTGGTCTCAAATGTTAAAGAAGCACTTTACCCTCCAATAATGCTGTTGAAGCTGACGCCCTGGGATCCTTCAAGAAGCTGCTTGATGAGATCTTGGGATCAATCAGCTACTAACAACCAAACGAGCAAGATGTGCCAAATGGCCTCCTCTTGTTTGTAAACCTCCTTATATTCTTATATAGCAAAGCCAATAAAGGGGTGGGGACAATTTCACCCTCCAGTTGACCAAGGTAAGCTAAAAGCCTGGCTTGCAATCAGAGATTTATAACCTAATGTAGTGCCAAATTTCATGTTTTAACAATTGTTTCTTTTTAAACTGTACATTTGAAACCAATATAATGATTAGATGTAATAGAGAAAATGTATGGAACTATTTTGCTAGCTACAATTACTTAAATATATGAGACCCGCTCCTTTGACTAGCTAGTGTAACTAGCAATTCACCTGGACCCGGGCCTCAATCCAGCTTTAATAGGATGCTATTGAATGTGTGCCTCTGTCCCAGGCGATGGCGAGGATGACGAGACAGAGGAGGGCTCCAGCGAGGCTCCGCAGGTCAAATCCACCCTGTCCAAGGCAGAGCGCAGCCACATCATCGTCTGGCAGGTGTCTTATGTGCCGGAGTGAGGACAGACAGACACAGACAGCACAAAACAGCACCCTGCATCCTACCACTGAAAAACAACAACGCTGAGAAACCTGCTTCCACTGGAACCTCCCTGTCCCCCGTCCCCATCCCCGTCCTCCCAGTCCACCCCCATGCTTCCACTGGAACCTCCCTGTCCCCTGCCCCCCATCCTTGTCCCCCAGTCCAGCCCCCCATGCTTCTGGTCTACAGGGGCTCGCCACCAACCTTGTAACAAAGCTAATGAAGTTAAAAGGAACTTAATAAATGCAATGACAAACAACATTGAGAAAGGTTTCCAGTCAAAAAGTTTGCCATTGAATTTATTATCACCTAGCTATGAAATCTGCTTGAAAGATGCAAATAAATCGTTCCACTGTATTGAATCGTGGAGGGATTTGTGATGCTGGTGTCTGTTGGCTCCGAATGTCTCTCTTTTGTCGGTGGAATTGCCAGTCCAGTTTTGAGGCTGCTTCGCAGAGCTGGCTCTTTACCAGAGTTACTGTGGAGTGTCAAACCGGTTAGAAAGTTAACCGAATAATTCCAGATTTGACCTCATTTGCTTTGCTTTTTAGGTCTCACGTGTTCTTGTATGAAAGATGCACACATTATGGTAAAGGTGTATATGATTGAAAAAAAAATTTTGTACATTTTCTAGTACTTACGAGAAAGGCCACAGGGTGAATGACTTTGGGTTGGTTTCACAGACCCTGATTAGCACTGATTTTGGATTACTTTACCTAAAGTAACATTAGGTAATCTGAGATTACCCCTAATCACGGTCTGTGGAACCAACCCTTAGTGTTTTCAATGTCTCTGCATTTAAGTGCAGGACTGAAAAATGTACGGGATTGTTTTTTTATTTATTAATTCCTGAGGAAAAAAAAAACATTAAAAATGAAATGTTTACGATAATGTGTGCATGTTCATACTGCAAATCCGTACAAATTGATGGTAATTTAAATGGAATATTTACTGGATTTGTTAGCTGTACCTCTGAAAGATAACACAGCAGCCAAAGCCATCCACAACCCTAACAACTGTATATATTGTATTATTATTTTAAAGTATTTATTTATTGTTTTAAAAAGCATTTAACAGAGTCGATACCAAACCTCAAAACAATAGTCAAGCAAACCAAATGTAGGAAATGACAGGAAAACACAATTCAAGAGAGTAGGAGAGAGCACAGGGGTCAGAAGTGAAGCTAGGAAAACAGAAATACTGACCTCCGACGACAGACATCTCAGCTAGAAGTCTTTAACAACGTTGAATCATTTTCTTTTAGTACTTCTGAATCCAGCACTTGAGTGTTTAATGGTTATGGATGAGAAGACTGCACTGGCACTATAGCAGGACAGCCTCCATGCTGTGTAACATTCTTGAGCCAGAGCTCAGGATGACTTGCTTCCAGACATCTAGCCAATAGAAGCTGCAGCTCACACAGGGAATATCTGCACCCAAGTCAAAGAGAGCATCAGTCTTAGCAATGGGACTTACTAACTGCAAGGACTGTTTACTGGAATCAGGATTTGTTTGGCTTCCTGGGATTTCAATAACTTATTGCCTCGTGGCATTTCTTAATTAGCAAGCTTTGGTCATGTTGCTCCGGTTCCTTGGCTGGAGCAACATTCATCGAGTTAGAATCCAGACCCCAACTGCACTCCAATAACTCATTACTGCTACAAACTGCAGACCAGCTACACAAGAACTCATTACCCCCGTGCTGCCCCGCTGTGACCAGCAGCAAGGGGAGCGCTGGCGGTCTCAGTCTGTGCAGCCCCGCTGTGACCACCGGCAGTCTCAGCCCGTGCTGCCCCGCTGTGACCACCGGCAGTCTCAGCCCGTGCTGCCCCGCTGTGACCACCGGCAGTCTCAGCCCGTGCTGCCCTGCTGTGACCACCGGCAGTCTCAGCCCGTGCTGCCCCGCTGTGACCACCGGCAGTCTCAGCCCGTGCTGCCCCGCTGTGACCAGCAGCAAGACCAGGGGAATGCTGGCCAGCTTTATCTCTCCGCTATGTTATGTATGTAAACTACCTTGTTTGTTGTGACCCAGGGGCTTGTACACTCGCTGCTTAGTATCCTGATGTACGAAGAGGCTTCTTGTAAAGACTGCTGTAAGATTATCTCCCTGCTTCTTTCCCTTTGCTATGTAATACACTCATTAAACATGGAACTTTATCTGTATGTAATAAACATATTCATGTTATGAAACACAGGCATGTGTGTGTATGTACACCTCCGCTTCACCGCCATACAGAACATCCTGTAGGGGGCTGAACGATATCCACTCCACAGGAGCACAGACCACTTTTCAATCAGAAAAATTAGATTTTTTTTATAATGTGTATGTTAGGACCACATGTGCCCCGAAATGTCTTGCTAATGACCCCATCGCGATGCAGAAAATTCACGTAACGGAACCTGATGGAAGATCATCCAAAAACAAGCAGTGAGCAGTACGTCACAGTGCCTCCGTCTTCCAATTATAGCTACAGTACCATTTATTATTAGCTGCGCAGTACAGTACACAACAGAGTACCATCATTTTTGCTGTATTCAGAATAAAATAATACATCAAATAATTGTATTAATGTTATTTGTTAGAATTAATCAAATGTAGAATATTTAGGTTGCTATTTGATGTTATTTTATTCTGAATACAGCAAAAATGATGGTACTCTGTTGTGTACTGTACTGCGAAGCTAATAATAAATGGTACTGTAGCTATAATTGGAAGATGGAAGCGCACTGTGACGTTGCTGCTCACTGCTTGTGTTTTCGGATGATCTTCAGATCAGGTTTGGGTTAAATAAATGTTCTGCATTGCGATGGGGTCATTAGCAAGACAACCCCACCCTGAACACGAAAAGATTTTGGGGTTCTAAAAATTTTAATTAACCCCAATCTAGATGGGGGTGTATATCAAATAACAGTCTAGGAATCTTTGTGATGTCATTTCCATCTAATAAAATTACATTTCAGAGGGCTGCATCACCTCAATATTTGAGTCTACAATGTTATAAAAATGTTTCAGGTGGCTCTATCACATCAATATCAGGGTCTATATAATCAAATATAATTTAAATATAAGTTATTACGTCTTCATAATCTGTATTCTGGTAGAAATGTGCTAAAGGATATTTACCTGGTTTCAAAATCATCCAATTTCTTTGACTTTCAGTGTGAAAATGTCACATACAAGTTCACTTACAGTAACACATTCAGCTTGTGGACACAGCTGGTGCCATTTTAATAAATACAATGCATTGCTCATCACCAAACACATTCCATCCGAAGTCTTTATTTCACCATGAAACATGTGCTTCCTTGGCTCCAGCTTTGACCCAATTTCATTGATCTTTACACTGAAAACAGCATGAGCTAAAACTCTTAGATTTACCAGTTTCACAGCCAGATTTCATTTGAAAGGTTGAGGATCTACACATAGAAGCATTGGCATTGTTAAAGAATACATACCAGCCACTGGTTACTACTGTATATCAGAAACAATGAAACACCGAGACCACTAAACAGATTTAATCTTTAATCAGATTTAATTATCAACATTTGGTCACAGCAAGTACATTTTTGATGTAAACCATACAAAATGAGAAAACAAAACATTAGAAACATGGTATGTAACATTCATTAGTTTTTTAAGGCTACACCAGCGACCGCTCTAGGAGGATGTGTTCGATAGATCATGCTGAACCAAGACTGACAGGCTGCTCTGAGTCTGGAGTCCTGTTAGAGTGAGGGGTGTTGCCTGTATCTGCAAAGGAGACTATTTCATCTAATCCTTCACACGCAACACTCATACATGAGGAGACAAAACTACAATAAGACCTGAATTAAATCAGCCGATGCCATGCATATTCTTTATAACGCCTTTGGCACCGCCACCATTTTTACTTCAGGCACAGCCGAAGCATCTGCCCTGACTCGCCACTAATCTTGGCCTCCCTTAACATCCCCAGAGTAATGCAGTCTAATGAATGTCTGCAACCAGACAGGTTCCTTTTTGATAGTTGTACCCAATTGTTAAGTGCTATGTTAGTGTTTAAAGTGTTTCAGCAACATGTGTACTTGATTAATATTTTTAATGGTCCTGGTTTAATAGTTAACAAAAGTAAAGCAAATAAAACTCCCAGAGTCATTCGTAACATTCAACTGGTTTAAGTAAACTGCACTGTAATTTGAAGAACAGTTAAGCATTTTTACCAAGGAAAATTGAAATGATATCCAATGCTTAAAATGATCACTTACACTTCATTGTGCCAAGGTGCTGGTTGTTTTTTGATTGCTTGTTTAATTGCTTGATCAATAAGCTACTAACAACCAACGAGCAAGAAGGGCTGAATGGCCTCCTCTCGTTTGTAAACTTTCTTATGTTCTTATATGGATACGCACACTTCAAGAATGTTAATAAACTAGTTTCTTCTTGCGTCTGATCGCTCACACAGCCTCATTCTGAGATAGACAAACACAGGAAGGAAGTAGACCAGCAGATTTATTTTACTTTAAACAGAAAATCAAAAGATTTTCAGCACAAAGTGACAAGCAATAATTAATATTGCTTTAGAAATGCAAGACATACATTTATATTCTGTGGTTATAACAAAAACAATCTTTAAATAAATCAGACATGATATCTATTTTTACCCTCCTATCTGAAAAACACAGACAAGATTCCGACAATGGCTGAACTTTAGTATCATCAACAGCACAGGACGCAATGCGGTGATGTACATTCAACTCAGGTGAGTCATTTTTGAGACATTCACACAAAAGGTAAATTGCCTAGGGAATTACTTTTCAACTTTTACTCGGGATCGTTCACCAGGAGAATAAAAATATCTTCTAAGCATCACAGTATATCCAGTTCATGCTCCCTCCTGCAGCAATGCTGGTGATCTGATTGAAATGAGTGGCGTCGTGTAGGGACAGAAAAGCAGCACTGTAGCGTGATGCGTGATCTGGATACACTGTGATCATTAGAAGAAGACATTTGTATTCTCCTGGTGAACGATCCCGGGTGTTGAGAAATGTATTGCCCAGTTAATTTATGACCCAAATTCCAAAAGAGCTGTTTAAAAATGTAATGCTGTGATACGGACAACATGGGACACAGCAAAGATAATATAATTTCTTGTAAATAAGAGAAGCCTGACCTCGAGCAGTGAGGCGTTTGAGACGAGAGGAATGGAAATGCAAATATGATGGTCTAAACCAGTTAGCCATCAACTACGAGATAGTGTGTGTGTGTACACATGTGCGCGTGCTTTCTAGTTGCAAACTGGCTTACACAAAAAATGTGAATTAGTGAATGGCCTTTATATGGTTTGTACTGTCAAAAATAAACTGCGAATTACGTAGTTTGTATTCTTTACATAAATATGAAAGCCTAAGCAATGTGTAAGCTCACACTCAGCACAGCCAGGAGCTGCGTGTCAGTGCTTTACTCGTAGATCCAGTGTTCTCCAGCATCCTCCCAGCAGACCAGCTCATGCTGCTTGAACCAGAGGGAGACCTCCCTCTGAGCGCTCGCCACAGAGTCACTGCCATGAATCACATTCCTGCACACAAACAACACAGTTAACAATAGAGGGCACCAGCTTTCATGCCTGTACCTCTGAGACCAGGCTTCCAATCCCAGCATTCACTGATATACGAGGAGTCGTGATGCTTTCTTTACATGATGTTCACTATTACACTATCATAATAGATTTATGGTTCATATTGTGTTACAAGACCAAAAGCACAACGCAGCTCGTATTGTGATGCATATCATTGGTAGTGCTGAAGAATAATCTTTCAAAATTAAAACCAATATTAATTTAATTTGCTGGAAAACCAAAGTACCATATTACAAAAAAAATAAATAAACAACCTTTATTAAGTGCTTCAGCAATGTTACAGTTCTTGGGGTCCTCAATCAAAAAATGGGGACCTGTATGCGCTGATTGTATCCAATTCTAACAATAACTGCCTTCATTCCCCCCCCTCCTCCCAGGGTTGGGCCCTCTCCCCTCCCAGGGTTTGCTCGACTCACCTGCCCACCTCCACACAGTAATCTCCTCGGATGGTGCCGGGGGCAGAGTCAGCAGGGTTGGTCTCTCCCAGCATCTTACGTGAGGTCTTTACCACATCCAGCCCCTGCCAAACCTGAAAGGCAACAAGCAAACTCACTGAGACAGCGCCATCACTGGAGCACTCTGGACAGGGCGAATTAAACTGTTAAAGGGATACGTTTTCAATATTTAATTCCCGACAAAGTTTTTAGATCAATCTGCTACTAGGAACCGGACAAGCACACATGGGCCGCATGGACTGCTCACGTATTGTGAACATTTATTTAAATCAAAAATAAAGAAATGTGCTGGTTACCATGGCGATGACAGGGCCAGAGACCATGTATCGGACCAGTCCTTTATAAAAGGGTTTGTTCCTCAGCTCCAAGTAATGTTCTTTCAGGAGGCTCTCTGAGGCCTGCAAGGACACAGACACAGATTGGAATCATTCAAAAACACTGCACTAAACATACAGTCACTTCACACAGAGGAGAATACTAAAACACTGCACTAAACATACAGTCACTTCACACAGAGGAGAATACTAAAACACTGCACTAAACATACAGTCACTTCACACAGAGGAGAATACTAAAACACTGCACTAAACATACAGTCACTTCACACAGAGGAGAATACTAAAACACTGCACTAAACATACAGTCACTTCACACAGAGGAGAATACTAAAACACTGCACTAAACATACAGTCACTTCACACAGAGGAGAATACTAAAACACTGCACTAAACATACAGTCACTTCACACAGAGGAGAATACTAAAACACTGCACTAAACATACAGTCACTTCACATAGAGGAGAATAGTGAATTATCTCTGTCTCTCGCAGCACTGTGCATAGCTGTAACCAGTAAGTAGTCCCACACCCAATCTACAAGCACCAACAATAATAATAATAATAATAGTTTAACAATCACTGTATTCCACAAGTTACCTGCACCAGCTTCAGCCCCACCAGTTTGAAGCCCTTCTGTTCGAAGCGGCGCATGATCTCCCCCACTAGGCGGCGCTGCACGCCGTCCGGTTTCACTGCGATGAACGTGCGCTCATGAATCCCAGTCCATGCTGCCAGAAACACAGAAACAAAACGCATGTGACAGCAGCACAAACACAGTGCACTTCGTGTGTCAATAAAACAAAATACAGTAAACCCTACTTTAAGACAGTTTTATGGAACCATGTCCAATAGAAAAAGGTGTGTTTGTCTAATATGTATCAGATAATCCGTTTTTTTTTATTTAGTTGTCGCCAATGGATTTTTTACCCATTTTTTCTCAATTTGGAATCACCAATTGTATGTATTGATCTTGGTCCACCGCTGCAACCCCCGCGCCGTCTTCACGAACCAGCGGCAGACACACGCATCTTCCGAAACATGCCCTGCCAGGCTGTTTCCACAGCGAAGCCATCAGACCTATAGTGCTGGAGGACAACACAGATCTGAATGGCTCCACAGCAGACCCGCAGACGCCCTGCCAGCGACAGGACTCGCTGATGAGTCAAGGATTACCCTGCCGACCTGAGCCCTCCCTACGCGGGCAGTGCTCGGCCAATTGTGCACCGCCCCCCTGGGAACTCCCGGTCACGGTCGGCAAATGACTTAGCCTGAATACTGAACCTCGATCTCCAGGCTATAGAGCATCCTGCACTCCACGCGAGTGCCTTTACTGGATCGCCACTCAGAGCCCCAGTTTTTGAAACCTTTAACCTTTTTTTAGCAGCAAACGAACAGCTAATTACCGTATAATGTGTTTATCATTAAAACTGTAGATAACTTTTCACACTGGCGCTTCTACCAGGGTCCCGAGCCGGGTTCTGGCTACCCGGGTCACAATCCCGCGTAGTGTGACACCTCAGGACGTGGGTCGAGCGAGACAAAATGCACGATGGGCGTTTGTAAGCGACAAAGTAACAAACAGCTACGCCTGCGTGAAGGTTTCGCTTCCGCAAGGAACATTTCTGTTTAGCCATATTTCTGTTGATTGAGACACACCATGAGCCAGATTGCAGCAGGTATAAAGAAACATTTGCTCTCATCAATATTTGGGCCGAAGGTTCAGTCTAGAGAAGCTGAACAGGGTGGTCATGTGAACGTTGCTGCTTCCGAGCATTGTGTACTTCTGTCACCCAGGTCAACCCAGCTTCTTCAAAAAGCAGTGTGAAAACGCTTAGCTCGCCTGCATGACACTGGGGCACGACCCTGGTACAGCATGCCAGTGTGAAAGGGGCACAACTCGTTTCTCTATCGCATGATAATACGAATCTGGGAGTTTTAGAAGCTGGGAGTTTTATTTATGTATATAGGGAACTTAAGGGGTGCACTGAGAGATTTCTAACAGGATCATGAGAAAGGCGATTCCTTATTCATTTTCCTAACTGTATAGGTTTAGTTATGAAAATAGGTATATTTATACCTAGAGCCCTGTGTTTTTCGCAAATACGAAATAGCACAAAATAAAACAAAATGCAACATATAAAATGAAATAAAACAAAAAATCATTATAAAGCAAACACAGAATGACATTTTTAAATTGGGATGTTTATACAAAAAATATTTTAAATAAATACTTGCAATCGTTGTCAAGGCTCAGCCGTTACCATAGACATGGTCTGAAGGGAAAAGGAAGCTCTGTCTAGCACTTGTGCAGATGTATAATTTGGAGCGAGTCGTTAGGGAATTAAAATTGTGAATTTCAACATTAGGGGGTGTATGCAGCTGACGGTGACAAAGATTTTGCAATGACGGCTGGAATGGGAGTCGAAAGATAGCATCGTTATCGTTAAGCATTAGCTGCTAATTCCTTTTGGGGAAAATATGGCTTGTTTGCTTACATTTTGTATGTAGCTTCTAATATGCTAATTCTTTGTTTTATGGAGCAAATGCTGTTTTGGTTTTGAATGAATTAATCTGTTTTGCTTAGTGTTTAAATACTGAGAAACCCGAAGCTTGTATTTGTATAGAGGGCATGGGCAGTATTTACTGTAAATAGGCAGCTAATTAAAAGAGTGGGGGACTGTACGTTACCGTTACTGCCGCTCATGAGAAATTATGGTAACTATATTATTTCTGTGCGATGTCAAAACGTAAAAATTTTTTTTTTTTTAAATTCCATATAATGTTTAACAAAAAAAAAGTATGTAGTTAAAACATGATGTATACTATACTATTATTGATATGCATCTATTTCAGTTGTTTTATTAATGTTTATCTGTAATAAAAAGAAATTTGTGAAAAAATGAAAAAATGATTTTAATAAAACAATTTCACGGAGGCTCTAGTTATATCCTGAATTACATACTTACAATAACGTCATAAATCTATTACAAACAGCAGCAAACGTGTATTCTAATATGAGCTTTACTTATATGAATTAAATACTGTATTAATTATTAAATATCAATTCCGGTTCATTACAGTTCGAATCTGTTTCGTTTTATTTAATTAATAGGCCTACGTCAAACAAGTCAGAAGTAAACATTGCTGGATTCCGTGTGGTGGTTTCTCAAAATCAGCTGTATCCCTAACCCTGTTAACCCTTATTAAACTACATCATGTAACATGTGTGTCCCACAAATACAAACGATGCTGATGACGTTCTGACATGCTGGGTCTAGTCATCCAGTGTCAGCTGCCTGATACGAAGAGTCACTCCCAATGCAATTTAAGAAGAACCCGTCCAACAACCGCTCACTTCCTTGTGTACATAAAGGGTTAATAAAGGGACGCTTCTACACACATTACTTAAGAATGGGTGTATTTTGGTAATGGCTGCAGAATTTCGACACGTCAACACAAGCATGGTTTTGAATGTGCATTTAAATTATTTCACTATGTAAGTAAAGTTATTTAATTAGAAAGCGTGATAATGGAAACTGATTTGCTGAGCTATACCGGCGCAGCGTGCCAGTACAACGCAATGGAGCATAGACTGATATGGCTTCTTTTCTTTTCCATGCAGAATTTTCGCACCCACGATGAGTAGTAGAAATGGGTAGACTACCAGGTTATAATGGAATACATACTACCTCCCTAAATCGTGTTCATTGTTTGTTGTTGTGTTCTACTACTCCCTGGGAAATCTTTCAGGCCGCTTTGACTGCAAATTCTTAACCAGATATCGTACAGAAATACAATTTTAGTTCATGCATAAAGTTGTTCTTACCTGTCTGGAAGATGTTTGCAAAAATGGCTAAAACCAGACAGATCATTATTGCATCAGAACCACACTCACATAGGACGGGACCTGAGCGCGCACGCACCTAACCAAACCGAACAAAGAAGGAGGCGAGCACGTTGCGTCACTGCGGCGGTGCAGCACTTCCGGAAAGTAAGCCGCAGTAAATTTTGTTTGATGCTGACTTCTGTTGCTTCAGAAATCTTAAAGTATTGTAACCAAGGCTTACATAAATACAAACGCGCTGCATGTAAGCGTGAGAATCCCTAGCACATTACAATTAAAACACGTTGTTTTGTATATATGTGTATTTATTTATTTATTTATGTATGTATATAGGGAGAGAGATCTGCTGGCTAGGGTGAACCGGGGTTTAACACAGTTTTTAAGAATGCCTGCTGTTTTCACGTTTAACTAGGAACATATAAGAACCCGTGACTGCTGCACAACTACTGCGCCTTCCCTTTCCAATTTGTGGCCGTTTAATAAACATACGTACTGGTGTTTTTACCCAAGCATTTTCCACACTTTTAATTTAGTATAGTAACTCGTGAAAAAAATGCTCTGGAACATTACATAGAAAATAATGCATGGGGTAGTGTATGATATGTAAGCAATACGCCCCGACAGGTTGGGCGGTATTGAGCAATACCGCACCGCCCAGGACGCAATGAGGAAAACGAGGCATGGTGTACAAACTACTGTCATGGCCGCCGCATGGAGTACCTCGAATAAAGCAAATTTATGAAATTGAAAGTGAATTAGCAAGCGTCTTATCTGGCGATCGGAAAGTGAATACTGTACTGTGCTGTGCTAACTTATATCCTCAAAAGTGTTTATTTGTCAGTTGTATCATTTATAATTAAACTAATATGACCAGTGTTGATATTAAGTAGCTGTTTGTGTATTGTTTCTGCGTGTATTGGTATTAATCGCGTGTTTGTACATTCTTTCTAAGTCAGGAGAATGTAAAGGACGCCCTTTCTGTAATGCATAACTGTCTTTACTTATTCAAACACATTGTGAATTTTGACATGCGTTAAAAAAAAAACCCAGTGTAAGCCCAGTGACAGAAGTTCACGCGCTGTACTGCATATGTAATATGACATGTTAAATAAAGGTGAAGTATACATTTTTAATTGAAAAGCCCTTATTGTTACATCAGTAGACCCACCATATACAGGGTGTCCCACGAATGTTGAGCACATTTATTTTTCCAATAACTTAAAAAAAGTTTTAAGTGTTATTTTTCATAACTAATTAATCTTAATCGATGCGTTTTATGTAAGGTGACCAGACGTCCCTTTTTGGACGGGACAGTCCCACTTTTGGAACACTGGTTAGTGTCCCCAAAACCTGTCTTGGGACACTCATTTTGCACCCGCTCCTCCTCTTTTGACAGCCTTCAACAAGAAAGTTGTTATGGAAATCCACTCCTTCAAAAGCACACAGAATATATGCTGATATTCTGGAAGACAAGACTCCCTTTTCAAAGCGTGTAGAAACAACCAATCAGCAGCTAATTGCTCGCAGCCAATAGGGAGTAGGTTTGGCGTCGGCTTGGCATTTCGCTGCAGATTTTAAAACAAATATAGCCTCTTTCTTTGGTTTTACTATCGCACACAGCAAAGTAAGGCGTGCTAGGATATTTTATAAAATACATTTATCAGCATCTTTTTGCATTTATACCGAGCAACGTCACTGATAAACTATCATTTGGCATTGTCCATTTATCGCTTATTTTGTTCTTAGTTAAGTTTACACAGTGAAATGTTATAATAATACCTCGGGTAAGGCCAAAATTAATAATACCTACGCGCTTCTGGCTCGGAAACTGGGCAGGTTTTTACCTTCTTTAAATAGTGATTTCGCTTTCATATCATGCATTTTTATTAGGCCCATTTCAGACGACGCTCCAGAGTCAGGCTGAACCCAATTCAAACAAAACATGTCTTTGTTCCCGAAAGACAAGGAACAGAAATGACCACATGTGTGCTTCCACTTACCCTAACAATATTGTTGTGGTTGATGACAGAGCTATCTTGCTTTATTTCCTTTTTAAATGTAGTGCTCCAAATAACCCCCTCTAGAACAGAGTAAGTAGTGAATAAATCTAAAACCTGTCTTCCCTTGTACAAGGTGTGATCACCTTTTTTTGAGTGAAAGGTGTATGCAGCAGAGATAGATGTCTCTTTGATAGAAACAGTTTACTTTATTTGAAGTCTTCCCATTGATGATGGCAATGGGGATGTAGGGATGGAAGTCCTGCTAACAAGATTTAAATTTTTGCAGGTATCAGGCTTTTAAAGACACACCTGTGGTGGCTTTGACAGACTCACTGAGAGCAGAAACTGATCCAAGACTGTGACAGCTACTGGAAGCAGGCTGAACGTTGGGATACAACATTGAACATTTGTGAAACTGCATGTGTGTTAAAATGTTGTAATAACTATACTGTGTTTTAAAGAATATAAAGCCAGCAGAAATACTAAACAAACTGTGAAAACACACTGTTCATACAATAAGTTATAATATGCTCTGTATTAACCTATAGTTATGCTAGAGCATTCTATATTCCTGTTTATTCTGTTATAACAGTAAAAATATTATTGTATCTCTAAGTCTGAGTAAAAAGGGAGCTAGGTTGGGGTCACGCTGACCAAAAAACACCTGTGAAATGAGCTAAGCTTGCCTTTGTCTGAGCTACTGGTGCCAAGGTTTATAACCTTTAGGAGAAAAGCAGAAATGAGAATCTCATTTAATTAACTCAAATGTTCAGTTAAGTCTCATATTTAGAGAAGCAAGCTTGATCTGAAGAGATGGACTAGGGGATGATGGCTAATTATTTTTATTAATTTTGACTTGAGAGACAGGAGCTGTTAAGGCTGATTAATGTTTAAGACTTAATTGAGACTTCTGACGTAAGAAGCAAGGCAAAAAACTCTATAAAAACCGAGGTCAAATCCTAGTCAAGTGTCACCATGCTCTGAAGATCTCTGATTGAGCTGATTGCTGTTGGTGTCGTATTCAGAAGTCTTTGCCTTTGAAGACAGTTCCTGTCCTTACCTTATACTCTACACTTCCATATATAATTTGGGAGCTAAGAACTATTTGGAATCTATATCTCTCTTATATTGATGCATTGCTATAAGGTATATGATTTATGTTTTAGTCTATGATATTGACATATTGGATGTTTTAGTACTTAACTGTGGGCATCTTTAGTTTTTTGCATGCGTAGCCTTAGGGCAAAACATGTTGTAACCATAAATTTATTGAAGTATTAATGCTAACACCTGTTAAGGCACTGGACTGCCCAGATTGCCTGTCAGTTGGGATTTGACGTAGTCTGTAACTACTCAATCCATATTTTAGCATTTAATAAACTGAAGGGGTACTAATACTACTCTGATTCATTAAAACTTCAAATCAAATGAGTCTCTGTGAATTTCTTGATTATTAAAAGTCATCTGGATACGTTGCAAGCCCAGTGCACGAACGATCCACTACAGGAGGCCAAAACATCTTTATGACCTCCTGAACATCTCCCCTGAGTTTAAGAGTGTGCTTAGATATAAAAAGAGTACGTGCAAACCTGACACTAGTAACTTCATCAATGTGAATCAGCATTGCCCAATTTTTATTTCTAAATGGTCATTTATAAAATGTAATTCACTAAATACATCAACATTTATATCAACATTTTCTTTTTTTCTTTCAGGAAGACAACATTCAGAAACGTTTTTATTTTGTGAATCTGAGCAAGAAGCTGTTTCACTTGTGCGCTTCGGGTTATGGCTTGCAACACCCAAACTCCCAAGGGTGGCGTTTTCCATTGAACTGATGGAATGGGTGCGGTTCAGGCTTCTGGAGTGCCATGTTGGAATAAAAAGCTTCTGTTCAGCAGTTAAGCTGAGGCTGAAAGAAACCAACATTCTTTCTCATTCAAAGGCTGGCTTTCCATATCCCCCACCCCATACTGTTTGTGTTGCTTTAAGTAGCTCACAACAGCTTGAAGTATTTTGCCACAATACTTAAAGCTGATTGCCACAATTGTTAACCCAATCCGTAGTATTTTCACTTCACCGGATTCTATTCCACTGGATAGGTAATGACTAAAGCTAAGGTTTACAATTTTAGAAAAGCAAACTAAGAAGGTATGAAACAGAGACTAACAATCTACTCGGAGAAAGAATCCTTGAGGAGGTCCAGAAGCATTTAAACTAGAAAGGAAGGGGAGAGAAAACAAAAACAAAACAAAAGGGAGACCACATCAAAACAAGGGCAACAACTCAGGTAAGACATCCATTAAATGTATTTATCTTAATGCTAGAAGTCTCAGAAACAAAATGTTAGAACTTGAAGCTACTGCACTAACAAGTAACTACGATGTGATAGGTGTTACAGAAACATGGTTGTCTGAGAGTGACACAGACGAATATAATATTAGTGGGTACACACTGTATAGGAAAGACAGGCGGCGAGGTAGCGCTATACATAAGAAATAGTCTTGAAGCCCAGGTGTTAAATCTGGACAAAGAAAACAATTCAGAATCAATATGGGTCAGAATAATGGGGGGGAAGGTTAGGTCGACTAGGGTGTCCTCGGCTCACCGCGCACCAGCGACCCCTCTAGTCTGGCCGGGCGCCTGCGGGCTTGCCTGTAAGCTGCCCGAGAGCTGCGTTGTCCTCCGATGCTGTAGCTATGAGGCGGCTGCACGGTGAGTCTGCAGAGCGTAAAGAAGCGGGCGGCTGATGGCACACGCTTCGGAGGACAGCGTGTGTTCATCTTCACCCCTCCCGAGTCAGCGCAGGGGTGGTAGAGGTGAGCTGAGCCTAAAAATAATTGGGCTCAACGACTAAACGACTAAATTTAAAAAAAAAAAAAAAGAAAGAAATGTATTCATTATGGTTTTAGTGTAAGCGGTGAGGGTCGTGAACTCACCTGTATTATAATACATACTGCTGAACTGTATCGGGGCCTGTGGAAGGGTGGGGGTATTCACTGACACGGGAGACAGAAGATTTTATTTGCAAACACCGCACGGGTGCCCAGATTTATTTATTTATTTATTTATTTTTTATTTAGTTTAGCCCGCAGAGGGCGCTGTTGTCTGTGGTCTGTATACTGCCGACAGTAAAACAGGACCACGAGGTTACCAACACAGGTATACCATTCCGTGCACCTTCAAGTGCTCAAAAATAATAATGAAAACAGAAGGCGAAAGAAAAAGGGAAAATAAAACACAGTAATAAAACTACAAACAAAAGTGCTGCTTATGCAGTGCCCCCACTGCCGCTAAGCCGGTCAGCACGGGTCTCCGTCCTACACTTAGTTGTGCCTATACACTGGGGTTGGCCAGGGTTCCCCGTATATCTACACACGTCCCCTAGGGTACGTATTTATTTATATTGCTCTGTGAAAATTAGTTTTTATGAAAGGCTGTCCCCTCAGCCACTCAGAGAGAGGGAAAGCACACACACACACTCTTCCCCACCTCTCCGTGTCATCGCCATGGCCGACAGGCGGATCTCACGAGACTGCTGCCCTCTACCTGCAGTAATACGGATGTGCCAGACAGTCAGTCCAGATCTCCCCTGTTACAGGGCCACATTAAAAAAGAAAAGAAGTGAATGCAGAATGGTTCTGTCAAAGTGTGCTCTCGGGAACGTTTCCAAGTAGTCGACAGACAGTTTTAATTATTATAATTAGTAATGCGTTTCCAGGTAGTCGGCAGACAGTTTTAATTATTATAATTAGTAATGCGTTTCCAGGTAGTCGGCAGTTTTAATTATTATAATTAGTAATGCATTTCTTATTATTTTAAACTGCCACTACCGCTGATTATTAAATAATGACAATAATGTATTATGTCCTTTAAATATTTGTTCTTATTATTTGAAAATGGGGTGTTTTATATTATCATATACCCCATCACCAGTCTCTAAAACAGGGCCCTTGTTTTTCGTCTTTATTTTGAAATAAATATTATGTTTTTAATTATAAGTTACATTTCACACATATATTATTCTATTCTGCACTGTAAACAACTTTCTCCCAGCTCAGTCTCACACAGCAGACTGGGGTGACACACCTGGGTGCTGTAGAGTGCACAGCCTCCCAGCTCATCACACACCAGACTGGGGTGACACACCTGGGTGCTGTAGAGTGCACAGCCTCCCAGCTCAGTCACACTCACCGGACTGGGGTGGGCAGCTATGAAGGCATCGTTGTCACGCCTCTGCTGGATATGCCTCAGGCTCTTGGAAGCGGGATGCCTTTATACAGTCGATTCATTCTTCATGTGGCATCTCTGCACCAATGCTGTTTATACAGGACAGCCCACTGTGGAGCCGTGTCATAAACTTACCTACTGTAGGTCTCAGAGGTGCTATTTTACAACAAACATGTGCTCAAGCAAACATATATTTTCATTTTACAACATTAGGTTAAAGAAAGTTTTCAGTTTCTATGCCTTATTTTCAGGATCTGTCAAACTTGCATTTCCTAGGTCATCTCAGCAGTTTCTTTCTGGTCATTTTGTTGGCTGAAAGTATGTCAGTTAATAGGGGAAGTAGTTGATTGTTTATTGGCAGGCAATAATTCATTGTAATTGCATAAATCTTACCCATATTGCACTTCCATTAATTACATAGGTCTCAAATGCTCAATAAAACAGAGATCTATCTGGTTGTACACTAGGTTGAATAAAACTCTCAAGTTTGCTTGCCTTGGCTTCCAGTGTTACTGCTTTACTCCCAGGAAGTGCAAGGTAGTCTAAAAGCATGGCTGCAAACAGAGATGTCTTTGATCTAGTGTAGAACCAGATATCCTGTTTTAAAGTGAAAAGACATTTGCTTCTTTCAAAACTGCATGCGAGATGCATGGCATGGCTGAACATTTAAGGAACTATTTTGTAAGCTATAAAACTGCAAGGAATATAATGTGGTGTTTTTTGTATGTTCTTATGAAAGCACAGGCAGAGTTGGATTGGTTAGCGAGGCACATTATCTGGAGACACCTCATCTCACTAATAGTCAGATGGCTGACTTGGCCAAATGAGTTCATTTTAAACACTGTGTCTTGTAGCACCAGTTATATTATCTGAACTGTCAGAGTAAGTCTCAAAGCCATGTGTAAATTGTATGTTATTTATTTTATTTCAATAACTGTCAATTTTATTTTATGAAATTAAAAGTTACAGTAGGTACATATTTACTACTAGTGTACTAGAATTGAACCCCTTTTGCATTGCATTCCCTGTGCGTTTGGTAACACGTCGTGTGAGGCACAGCACCCCGTTCTCTCAGCAGGGATCCCAGTTCCCAGATCCCTCATACCGGGGTCCCTTCTGCCTGCTGGTTGGCATCCATCCTTTTGAAATAGTCCTTTGGGAAGTGCCCATTTATGTGTAGGTCAATTACGGGCTCCTGGCTCACAGGCATGCCCTCTTTGTGTGTCTGTGCCAGGATCATGGCACGGAGCAGGGGTGGGTAGGGCACGTAGCGCACACCTGTCTCAGGCACAGGGGTGAAGTGCTTAAACTCTTCCTCCTCATGTTGAGGAATCAGCCGCCAGTCGTGGTACATGGCCTTGTCTATCTCCTTCACCTCTTTCTCTGTCTTCCCTAAGAATGAAACAAAATAAATTCAAAAGGAGTCTGTGTGCCCTGGGTGCATGCAGCGCTTTAGACACACTACATTCCCAGGGTTTAGAGGAGAGAACCTAACAAAAGAAATCTACTTGCCATGCACTTTCTTCCACTATACAGGGATGCAATGTTCCGATTTGAAAGGCACATGTTACAGCAAACATGGACTATCACTTTGAAACATGACATGGTAATAGAAAGTCCTCAGTTTGTATGACTTGCCTTCCAGGAAGTCTGTTACTGCTTTACGTACTGGCTGCAAAGTATGTCAGTCACTAGGGGAAGCAGCTTGTTGGTTAGGAAATAAGGCAGTGAAGAGGTGGGGACAATTTCATTCTCCAGGTCAAATCAACCTAGGAAGTGCAATCTGAAAGCATGTCTTGCAAACAGAGATTTCTTTAATCTAATGCAGTATCAGATACGTTTTAAATCGGAAATACATGTCTGCTAAAATTTGAGACCTATATAATGAATTGATGTGCATGGCAGGTAACATTTAGTTTGCTACAATTAGAAGATTAAGTAGCTTGAATTATTCTTAATATTGTTTTTTTTTTTTTTACTGTTCTTAACTTTTCATGATATTTCTAGACCAGTGGTTTTCAAGCTGTGGTCCGCGTACCAGTACTGGTACTGGTACGTGACAGGCTTGCAACTGTTACGCACCCCCAGTTATTCTTTATGACGATATGATTCCTCAATCACAATACTCCTTCAATCACACCATCTTAATGGATCAATCTGTACCACTGAAGTCACAGAGAAATGATAAATTATGATGCTCCAGACGGACACTAAAATGGTTGCAAATGTGACAACAAAAAAGTTGTGACAACTGTTTTTTCGGGATTAGGCACAAAAATGCTGCCTCTCCCTTTAAAAGCATGTGTCAATATTTATGAATGCGACATGACATCAGTCTGGATATTAAAAAAAAAAAATGCATATGACATGTTTTAAAACTAGTGAGAGAAGGACGGTAACAATTTGATCGAATAATTTTTTTTTTTTATGAACAGTTGAATTTAAGAAATGTAGAACAAAAATAAAAAATAGGTTTTGTGTTGCACACGTGCCATTAACAAAATGCCCTGGAAACTTAAAATAAATAGAATAATTTACAAAGGACAACAAAGCGCAACAATTAAACAAAAAAGGAAGTGAAAAGGTTACCGTACCAAGCTGAAAAAAAGTTATCTTTGTGAACAATAAACCAACATTATCTTTTGCCAGTCAAATCTTAGCGTGCCTAAATAAAGTTTTGAATCAACACAAACTGATTATTTTCATCTGTTGCATTTTCATTTCTCTCGATATCTCTGATCACTACTTTATCTCTTCCTACTCCACCAACCCCCCCCCATCACCTTCCGTCGAAACCTCTGCTCTCTCCCTCGGTCTTCTCCTCTGCTGCTCTCTCAAGACCTCCCTATCGACGACTTCTCCCAACTCTCTGTAGACTCAGCTCTCGACCCTCACTCCTGCCTCAACTCCCTTTGCCCCCTCACCCTGCCCGTCCCTCCCTGTCCCAGCCCTGGCTCTCCTCCGTGCTCCACTAGGCTTGTACTGAACTGCGCTCTGCTGAAAAGAAATGCAAGAAAACCAAATCTCCCTGCTGCCTTGGATCTCTATCGCTCGCTCCTCACTTCATCAACATACACAAGATTGTAATGACCAATAATAAAAAAAACTATTGCTTTTGACTGCTGGCAAGTTTAAATGTTAGAGTACAAAACTTAGTTAAAGGTCCTTTCACACCAACGTAACATTCTTTTTGTTTTATTTTTTAAGAATACTGTATGATGCAGGCTTTCAGACTGGCAATGTAGCGAAACAGACGGTGTCTGAAATAAACTGTGTTACTATTTCTCTGTGCGTGTCCTGTGTAAATGTCTGCTTTATATATTGTGTATATATATATATATATATATATATATATATATATATATATATATATATATATATATATATATATATATATATATATATATATATATATATATATATATATATATATATATATATATATATATATATATATATACACATAAACACACACAGTGCCTTGCAAAAGTATTCAGACCCCTGACCAATTCTCTCATATTACTGAATTACAAATGGTACATTGAAATTTCGTTCTGTTTGATATTTTATTTTAAAACACTGAAACTCAAAATCAATTATTGTAAGGTGACATTGGTTTTATGTTGGGAAATATTTTTAAGAAAAATAAAAACTTAAATATCTTGCTTGCATAAGTATTCAACCCCACACATTAATATTTGTAGAGCCACCTTTCACTGCAATAACAGCTTTAAGTCTTTTGGGGTAAGTATGTACCAGCTTTGCACACAGTCTCGGAGTGATTTTGGCCCATTCTTCTTGGCAGATTTGCTCCAGGTTGTTCAGGTTGGTTGGACGACGCTTGTGGACCGCAATTTTCAAATAGTGCCACAGATTCTCAATAGGATTGAGATCAGAACTTTGACTGGGCCACTGTGGGACATTCACCTTTTTGTTCTTGAGCCACTCCAATGTTGCTTTGGCCTTGTGCTTGGGATCATTGTCCTGCTGAAAGGTGAATTTCCTCCCAAGCTTCAGTTTTTTTAGCGGACTGAAGCAGGTTCTCTTGCAGTATTTCCTTGTATTTTGCTCCATCCATTCTTCCTTCAATGTTAACAAGATGCCCAGTCCCTGCTGATGAGAAGCATCCCCACAGCATGATGCTGCCACCAGTATACTTCACTGTAGGGATGGTGTGTCTTGAGGCATGGGCAGTGTTAGGTTTGCGCCACACACAGCGCTTTGAGTTTTGGGCAAAAAACTCTATCTTGGTCTCATCTGACCACAAAACCTTTTCCCACATCGCAGCTGGGTCACTCTCATGCTTTCTGGCAAACTCCAGACGTGCTTTCAGATGGTACTTTTTGAGTAACGGCTTCTTTCTTGCCACCCTCCCATACAGGCCAGTGTTATGCAGAGTTCTTGATATGGTTGACTGGTGCACCATTACTCCACTCCCAGCCACTGAACTCTGTAGCTCCTTCAAAGTGATTGTTGGCCTCTCTGTGGCTTCTCTCACAAGTCTCCTTGTTTGAGCGCTGAGTTTTGAGGGACGGCCTTTTCTTGGCAGTGCCTGGGTGGTGTGATGCAGCTTCCACTTCCTGATTATTGATCCAACTGTGCTCACTGGGATATCCAAACACTTGAATATTATTTTGTACCCTTTCCCTAATCTATGCATTTGTATTACTTTATCTCTAACTTCTGTAGAATGCTCTTTGTTCTTCATTTTCCTTCAGATTCGCAGCCTGACCAATGATCCTTCAACAGTGTGGTTTTTATCCATAAAATGTGACCGCAACTTTAATGGTTCACAGGTGGAGGCCAATGGTAAGGTAATTGTGTCCTCGGTAAACTGGGAGCTTCCACAGCACAGGGGTTGAATACTTATGCAAGCAAGATATTTCAGTTTTTTATTTTTCGTAAAAATATTTCCCAACATAATATCAATGTCACCTTACAATAATTGATTTTGAGTTTCAGTGTTTTAAAATAAAATAAAATATCAAACAGAAGGAAATTTCAATGTACCATTTGTAATTCAGTAATATGAGAGAATTCAGGGGTCTGAATACTTTTGCAAGGCACTGTGTATATATATATATATATATATATATATATATAAAATCAGCATGTCAAATAATTGTTTTCATTCCAGTGTTGAAAATGAAACAGTATATAAATATTCTTCAATAATAAGAACTAGACGTTTAAATTGGTTGTTTCTGAGTAGCCTACCGAGCACTGCCCCTTTAAAAATAAAAACAAACAAAAAAAGGAGTTGAAAAGTGAAATCACACAGGCAGGCACCGTGTTCAAGAAGCGCGGCATCACAAAGATCAGAAGAGAAGACCAGAAACAGATTAAACTCTCATTTTGGCTACAGTTTGCAGGAAATAATTTTGTTCAGCAATATTTTAGAGAAAGTGTTTATTTTCAACAGACTACTTGTACACTACATTGTATGAAAAAAAGTTTCAAGAAATAAAATGTAAGTATTCATTAATATTTTCTAAAGACACTTTTTTGTTTAAAAAAATAAATGAACAAGTGCTGTATGTATGTGAAGATCACAACCGAGAGTTTACAGTGACATCTGATCTGTGTTCACTTACATTCTCGCTCAGCTACAAAATACAAATCTCATTCGCTGACCTGCATAGCTACACGTAAATGCTGTGACCTCCATGGCCTCTGTGACAAAATCATACCCTAAATCATCATTATATTTCCTGTATCTTGTGCTTGTCTTTAATCTTACAGGTATCCTTATCCATGGTTTTTGTAATTGCTCTCATTTGAAATCGTTCTTATCCATTTACTGTACTTACTCTTAATGGACTTTACTCATAACCAAATATTTAAGTCTAACTGTTCTTAATCATAATCACTCTCAAATGTAATTATTTACTGTCATTTTTATTTTCTCTCATTTGAACTTACTAGTTATTGTTTTGTATTCTATAACTGCATTATCTGTAATGTGATACTTTGTAACAACTGTAAGTCACCCTGGATAAGGGCGTCTGCCAAGAAATAAATAATAATAATAATTTAGTTATACTGTTTACTGTCAGGAGTTTAAGGATAATTTAATTGTACAGCAGATTTCCCAGTTAGATGATGAGCTGATAATATCTCTTCAGCCAAAGAAGCAGACACGGTCATTTAAGAGTACCATTACCATAATGTAAAACAGAATGTAGCGTGAGTTTTGTACTAAAGCAGGGCCAGCTCTTGCAGGGAAAACAAAAGTTTATTTCTCAAACTGACCATTTGAAGAAATGTGAAAGCAGAACGCACAGAAATACTTGGGAATGTAGGAAGTGTTCTGCTGAGAAGAAATTAAAAAAATTAATGGAATTAAAAATGAAATGTACTGCAGCTTACTTGCAGTAAAAAAAAACCCCATTCACGAAATCTAACTCTCAGATTGTGCTAATGAAAATATCTAAAATATATGGCCATGTGCTTGCTGTGGTGTATTTAATATTGTAAATATAGCAGAACAAATTCACTGCAATTTAAACTGAAAAATAAACTTTAACATGTAATCATAAGAGCTGTCTGTGTTACATGCTGTCAGATCAGGACTTCACTCTGCGCATGAGACTGCAGCATGCTAGTTCCATATTACAACTCCACACAATTAAAGGTGCAGTCACCAATTCCATACACAACACTTGCTAAATATGTAAAATACAAACATGCTGAGTTAATTACAGTCTTCGGCTGCATAGATTTAAGCAAGAGAACCCGAAGAGGGTTTGATCGTCTGTAAGGCCAGCCTCGTGTCGTTAAACATCCTGAGCCGAAGGACTAACATAACGACAAGCCTTTATCAACGACAAAGCCTCTTACGAGGGTTCTATTGCTATTAGAAAATTGATATGTTATTTTTTGTGTGATTTTATGCAGCATAGTTTTTGTTGCTAATGAATACATGCGTTTTCCTCATCATTCTGTGAGTAATGCGGTTTGCTCAGAATTCCATCTGTCTCTTAGCCTTCAGTCGGGCTTCATCAGAGCGGTGGACATATTGTGGGTATTCCCAATTGCCAAATAATTAAAAGCTTCTAGTTACAATACTTACAAAGAGTAAGAGTGTACAATTTAAGAACAGAGATTTTCTTTCAAGAAGCTGAAAAAAAGTTAAACACATGAATACTCTATTTACGGATTTTAGGCGGATTGATTTGGAACAGCAATTAAACAGTTGGAAAGTTAACATTAGCGGTTCTTTATCAGAGATTTAAGCCCTTGTATTGACCAATTAGGTTAAAAGAAATCAGAATTCAACTTCAGAATTCAGCACTACATGTCCTTTGTGTTCATCACCTGCAACATTAAGGCACATTTTGACAGGATGTAAGGTGGCTCTTAGCCAAGGACGGTTTACTTGGCGCCATGACCAGGTGCTGCGATGTTTGGCCTTAGCATTGGAAGACAAGCGTAACATGACTAATAAGTTGCCACCTGTTCCATCAAAACATTACACACAAAAGACAACATTCCTCCGCCCAGGAGAGCAACCACCAAGAAAAGGTGTTAAAACCAATCCTCGCCCAGGACAACTGGAAGCTGCTAGAGACTGGAAAATGCTGGCAGATGTTGGTCAACGGCTTATTTTTCCACCTGAGATTGCCACCACAAACCTTCGACCAAATATTGTCTTGTGGTCTGGATCAGCACGCCTTTGTTCACCTGGTAGAGTTAACAGTGCCATGGGAGGATGCTGTAGATGAGGCGATGAGAGGAAGAAACTGCGGTATGCTCAACTAGCCACTGAAGCGGAACAGCGAGGATGGAGAGTCTGGGTTTACCCAGTGGAAGTGGGATGTCGAGGATTTGTGGCACACTCTACAACCCGGTTTCTCAGAGATGTCGGATTCAATGGCCAAGAGTTGCGTCGCACAGTGAAGAACTTATCTGAAGCAGCAGAGAGGAGCAGCAACTGGCTGTGGTTGAGACGGAAAGATTCTGGCTGGGGATCTCAAGCACAATAGAAAGAAAGAAAGGCTGATGTACAGGTAAGTAAGCTGGGCTGAGTTGAGTGGGGGATGGAGGGGGGTGATGCTGGGACGCCAGAATCACCGTCGAGCCCTCTTGAGGTGTCGTGGGCTAGTCGACAAAACACCAAGGATGGAAGGTGCCCACTTGAAGACCCCAGAGATGTACCCTACTTAGCTCAATCCAGACGGTTGTCATGCTGATGCGCTGGGGAGACCGCACTATGGTTGATCCCCGGAGCCAGCATCGCAGCCGTTGTGTGTGCTGATGCGCTAGGGAGGCAAAATAAGCTGATCCCTGGAGCCAGCATTACACTTCAGCCATCAACACCAGACAGAAGGATATCTACATCATCATATGGAAGGAAGCGCAAATGGATGGAGACACATATGGATCACATTAGTTTACTGTGAAGCTACGCCTTAGTTGGTGCTTATCTTGGCGAGAGCCAAGTTCAAATTAGCATGAAGTTTTAACATCTACTCTCATGTAATGGAAATCATGAAGATCTGGATACGCCCAGTGACTGCTGTGAATAGTGCAGCTGGCAACAAGGGAAAGACCTCGTGACAGCCTGGAGAGACAGCTGACTGGAGGAAAGAGACCCCATTGGGGCTGGCAGGGTTAGCTACCCTTGTCGGCAGTATCCAGCTCTGTGTTTACAGGATGCTGGAGACACCCGCCCAAGGCTTCAAAGAAATTAAAGAGAAAAATACCCCTAGAGTCTGCGAGAGCGGGCGGAAGATGACTCAACGTTGGACAACACGGTTAAGGACTTAGGAACGGAAACGGATATGAGTATGGAGAGTACTTCACAAAAGACTAGTTCAAGATCTGCAGTTAGCAAAGACATGGAACTCCAGGTTTGTGTCTGCGGCTGGAGCAAGGCGACAACGGTCAGGGTTTGAAGATTCATCAAGGGAGAATGAAATGCTTGAGGGAGAAGGGACAAGGGCCTTGCATTGATCAGTACTTCTTACGAAGTCAGTCAAGTCAGTCGAATGAAATCCAGCGACAGGAAGCAAACCACAGTTCGCAGGATATCAGCACCCTGTCATAGATGTGAGGAGGACTTGCATGGACACAGTTAGTGATGAACCTAATGATCCTTGTGAACCCGGTCAGACAAACCAGCGTAAGAGAGAAAAGAACCTCAACGGGCACAAGCCTGGAGTTAAATGGCCAAGAGCTTGTGAGAAAACTGCATGGGACACAGTAAACACAGATCTCTGCTTTGCATTGGAAAGGTTAAGTGGAACAGTTGAAAAGAAACTGGATAAATTTGGGGACATCATCTACGATATGGAAGCGAGAGGTTTGGAGTTGAAAAAGGAAGGAAAAAGTACAAACTATTCCTGGAAAGTCTAGACGGCAGCAGGAGATTGAACGCTTAGTTAGAGAAAGGAGACAGCTGAGGAAGCAATGGAGAAGAGCAGAAGAAAAGTCAGAAGGAGGGACTCAATCTCTTACAAAGGGTCATAAAAGATAAGCTTGCAACATTGCGCAGAGCTGAGCGCCACGGAAACGCTACAAAAAGAAGGAGCGCATGAGAACTAACTTTTATAAAGACCCATTCAAATTTGTAAAGAAGTTATTCACCAGTGAGAAGAATGGCACACTAAAAGCATCTAAGTTTGAGCTGGAGAGATATTTGGAGGAAACGATACAGATTCAAAAAGGCAGGAGCCTATGTCAATTCCTTCAGACATCCCACCTATCAATCCACCAGAATACCAAATGGAGGACTGTGCACCTAAGTGGAAAGAAGTAGAGCAAGCTGTGAAAAAGCAAGGGCTTCATCATCTCCAGGGCCTAATGGAGTTCCGCACAGAGTGTACAAGAGTGCTTCAGGAGTTCTACTAATCCTGTGGAAACTGATGAAAGTAGCATGGAAAAACAGGTTGTACCAAGAGCATGGCGCCGAGCAGGTGGAGTCTTTATACCTAAAGAAAAAGATTCTAGCAGCATCAGTCAGTTTCACCCTATTTCCCTATTAAACGTAGAAGGCAAGATTTTCTTCAGCATTATTGCTCAGAGATTGTCAACTTACCTATTAAAGAACTGCTTCATTGACACTTCAATACAAAAAGCGGGCATTCCAGGTTTCCCAGGATGCTTAGAACACATCAATGTGATCTGGCAACAAATTCAATCAGCTAAAAAGGAGAGGAAGGAGCTCCATGTGACATTCCTGGATTTGGCTAATGCATATGGTTCAGTGCCACATGAACTTCTTTGGGCAGCATTTGATTTTTTCAGTGTACCAATGACAATAACAAATCTAGTGAAAGCCTACTTTGGAGATTTGCAATTTAGTTTTTCAACTTCAGAATTCAGCACTACATGGCAATGCCTAGAAGTTGGAATAATGGCAGGATGCACCATTTCTCCACTGGCTTTTACCATGGCAATGGAAGTAATCATTAGGGCATCAAAATGGGTAGTGGGAGGAGAGCGCTTGGCTTCTGAATACGACTACCACCAATTCGAGCATACATGGATGACATGACAACCATGACTACAACAGTAGCCTGCACTAATCGGTTATTGGGCAAATTAACCAATAACATTGAATGGGCACGAATGCAATTCAAGCCCACTAAATCAAGGAGCATCTCTATAATTAAAGGTAAAGTAGTAGATAAAACGTTCTTCATTAATGGTGAGGCAATACCAACAGTGTCTGAGAAGCCAGTGAAGAGCCTTGGGAGATGGTACGACGGGATCTAAAGGACACAGTTCGTGTGGGAGAAGTTAGACAACAAGCTGTGGAAGGGTTGAAGAGCATAGACAGCAGCGCTTTACCAGGCAAACTAAAACTCTGGTGCTTTCAGTTTGGCCTACTGCCAAGGTTGCTGTGGCCACTGACTGTGTACGAGGTTTCTTTGACAACAGTAGAGAAGCTGGAAGCTTTAATCAGTTCACACATCAGGAAATGGTTGGGAGTTCCACGCTGCCTCAGCAGAGTGGGACTTTATGGTAAAGGAATACTGCAGCTACCTGTCTCCGCTCTAACCGAGGAGTTTAAGTGCGCCAAGGTCCGACTGGAAATGACATTAGTAGAGTCACGCGACAAATGCGTAAGGGAGGCAGCACCTGTGTTGAAAACTGGAAGAAAGTGGGTGGCAAAGAAAGCTGTGGAGGATGCAAAGGCTGCCCTTCAAATTGGTGATATCATGGGGCAAGTTCAGCATGGAAGAGGGGTCTTGGTCTCAGTTCAGCTCCTCCTACATGGCACAAGGCAGCCCCAGCGAACGGAGGAAGCTTGTAGTCAACGAGGTGCAAAAGCAGGAGGAGAGGATGAGGTGTATAAAGGCCATTTCCCAGGGCAAGCAGGGAGAATGGATGAGATGGGAGAGTGTGGAACAACGCAAGATTGGCTGGCAAGACCTATGGTCAATGGAACAGAGCAGGATCAGTTTCCTTATAAGGTCAACATATGATGTTCTCCCATCACCACAGAACCTAAACCTCTGGGTAGGAGAGGATCCCTCATGTCCTTTGTGTTCATCACCTGCAACATTAAGGCACATTTTGACAGGATGTAAGGTGGCTCTTAGCCAAGGACGGTTTACTTGGCACCATGACCAGGTGCTGCGATGTTTGGCCTTAGCATTGGAAGACAAGCGTAACATGACCAATAAGTTGCCACCTGTTCCATCAAAACATTACACACAAAGACAACATTCCTCCGCCCAGGAGAGCAACCACCAAGAAAAGGTGTTAAAACCAATCCTCGCCCAGGACAACTGGAAGCTGCTAGAGACTGGAAAATGCTGGCAGATGTTGGTCAACGGCTTATTTTTCCACCTGAGATTGCCACCACAAACCTTCGACCAGATATTGTCTTGTGGTCTGGATCAGCACGCCTTGTTCACCTGGTAGAGTTAACAGTGCCATGGGAGGATGCTGTAGATGAGGCGATGAGAGGAAGAAACTGCGGTATGCTCAACTAGCCACTGAAGCGAACAGCGAGGATGGAGAGTCTGGGTTTACCCAGTGGAAGTGGGATGTCGAGGATTTGTGGCACACTCTACAACCCGGTTTCTCAGAGATGTCGGATTCAATGGCCAAGAGTTGCGTCGCACAGTGAAGAACTTATCTGAAGCAGCAGAGAGGAGCAGCAACTGGCTGTGGTTGAGACGGAAAGATTCTGGCTGGGGATCTCAAGCACAATAGAAAGAAAGAAAGGCTGATGTACAGGTAAGTAAGCTGGGCTGAGTTGAGTGGGGATGGAGGGGGTGATGCTGGGACGCCAGAATCACCGCCGAGCCCTCTTGAGGTGTCGTGGGCTAGTCGACGTAAACACCGAGGATGGAAGGTGCCCACTTGAAGACCCCAGAGATGTACCCTACTTAGCTCAATCCAGACGGTTGTCATGCTGATGCGCTGGGGAGACTGCACTATGGTTGATCCCCGAGCCAGCATCGCAGCCGCTGTGTGTGCTGATGCGCTAGGGAGGCAAAATAAGCTGATCCCTGGAGCCAGCATTACACTTCAGCCATCAACACCAGACAGAAGGATATCTACATCATCATATGGAAGGAAGCGCAAATGGATGGAGACACATATGGATCACATTAGTTTACTGTGAAGCTACGTCTTAGTTGGTGCTTATCTTGGCGAGAGCCAAGTTCAAATCAGCATGAAGTTTTAACATCTACTCTCATGTAATGGAAATCTGATCCATTTTCTAATAACCATTCAACAGAATGAGGCGACAAACAAGTGAGTACAGACACAGCAAACCTGGTTGTAATGGGGTAGGTCTCGGTTTTACAACAGCAGTTTAAGATTGCACATAGTTACTGGTACACCTGGTGGTCCCTGCTGGAAACACTGGTACTTGAGAGGAAAAGGCTGAAAACCACTCACTACCTTAGTGGATAGTCAGAGTGTTAAGGTGCTTTCGCTGCAGGTCAGGAGCTGTTCTTCAGTCCATCATGTATGTAACCTGGGCTAGATTAGCCCTAGTGGCTTATAGAAGCCTACATAACATATGTCCAGGGCAGACAACTACAACTACAGCAAATCATTGAGTGCAGGAAGAGGGCAGGAAAGAAAACTATTTAAGCTGCTTGGTTAGAAGTAAAAAACAGTGCCTAAGCTGGCCTATATAAAGCAATCAGAATAGTTTACAATTCAATTACTCCCAGAGAATCTGTCCTTTTTAACAGCTGGCTTTACTGTGCAACCTACAGGGACTTGAACAGCATTTTAAAGCCATGTCCTTGCCTTGTCCTTCAGTGGCATTGACATTTCCAGGACTGATTTTTCCTTTTCTGATTATGGCAGGAAGATCAATCTGAATTCTGAGGTAGAATATAGAAGAAACCAAGTCAAACAGATGAAGGTGAATTAAACTGAATATAGCTCAAAATAAGAGGATTTGAGAACCCTTGTGTTACAGGCGGCGTACCACGCTCCTCACCTTTAAATGTCAGGATGCCCCAAGCTTTTCCATGGTCCATGTTCTGGAATTACAGAAGAGACAGAGAGGGGGGTGTCAGACTGTGTGCTACAGGAGCCAGGGCTAGACCAGGGGAGGTCAACAGGCTTCGCTCTCAAGTCATTAGACAGGGTGATGCACAAACAATGATGTCATACAGGGTGATGCATAAACAATGATGTCATACAGGGTGATGCATAAACAATGATGTCATACAGGGTGATGCATAAACAATGATGTCATACAGGGTGATGCACAAACAATGATGTCATACAGGGTGATGCACAAACAATGATGTCATTATACAGGGTGATGCAAAAACAATGTATATAAACAAATATTACCATACGTTTGAAGTGAGCACTGGCACGTGGGAAGTCAAGAACTTTCTTTAATGTTGTGTAGTACAAGATGTTTTAAAATAAACACACATTTGCTGAAACACACTTTCAAAATTGCACATCTGCAACCTACTGAATGAAAGTGCACTGCAGAAATGAATGAAAGTGCACTACAGAAATGAATGAAAGTGCACTACAGAAATAAATGAAAGTGCACTGCAGAAATGAATGAAAGTGCACTACAGAAATAAATGAAAGTGCACTACAGAAATAAATGAAAGTGCACTACAGAAATAAATGAAAGTGCACTGCAGAAATGAAAGAGCACTATAGAAATGAATGAAAGTGCACTATAGAAATTAAAGTGCACTGCAGAAATGTTATCTAAAGTAAACCACTCAAAAGGAGCGCTTACTAATCAAGACTTTAAAATCCACAGCTTTCTCTTATTAGCTCACTGATTCTCCGTTATTGTGCTAAGAATCATTTCCTGCACTTTTTTGCCTGAATTCAGGATATGCAGACATTGCAAATATTAAACTAAACAACTTAATGAACGTGTTAAGTTTATTTTACACTATGGAGTGTTAAAAGTTATGGGTGAAGCTATACATAACTGATGGACCCCAATACCCCATTCAGCTTCAGAATTGTAGAACATGAAGTCTGAGGTATCAGGAAACACGACTCTACGCCAGGATTTTACGTCATCGTTCACTCTCCAGCCCCCCCTTACCTCGGCAGTGTAGTCCACCCTGACCTTGGTCACTGTCCAGTAGCAGGGCTCCTGGTGCTGACAGAGCCACGACTTCCTGGTGAAGAGGCGGCCGATACCGAACAGGCGCATCCTGCTAAGCAGAGAGAACAGACGGCTCTCCTGGCGCACGTCCTCCCAGGCCAGCACAGGTAGCTGCTTCCCAGTAAACGGCCGGGTCATGGTGTTGTAGTCCAGGGCATAGCGCTGGCAGTCCCGCGGGCGCTCCTTTTGGGCACGGTACTGCCGAATCTTCCTGGCCATCTCGGCGATCAGCCGCACACGCTTCTTAGGGGCCATTCTCCACTCTGCAGCACACGGGGATGTGAAAACAGTGACCTGGGTCTCAATTCGGGCTCCCTACACCATTAAAATAAAGGCACCTCTCAGAGGATCACTCTAAAGTGCACCTAATTTCCAACTTTACTCGTCCTGTTACTCTGCTGCGCTAACAGTGTTGGGCTTGTCCGCTCCTATAAGCTTTTAGATACTTCAATCAAGTTTATTCTAATAATATTTCCTGAAAATAAGTGATACCACGTTACATTCTCGTTGTAATGTGTAGTTCTGACACGACAGCTAGCACGTTTTAAATATGACGTTGTGATATGAATAGCACTGTAACTGTTTGAAACGGTAATTAACAATACGATTCTGCAGCGGTCAAAATAAAAACCGAGCCAACTAAATATACTAAAATACACACTTTTTCAGTATTAAAAACAAAAACCTATGTTTTGATGTTACAGAATCGATCGCTTATTTAATCACACGCCTGTTTATGACAAGAAAACTCTAGATAACCCCTTCTCATTCTCTATATATTATTTTCGTTTTGATAAATTAAATAAAAGAAATCCCGAACCTGTCTTCCAATACTGACCTCAAAACAGCTTCACACGTGACCCACTGGGAACGGAACCTAGGTGTATTCCTTCCGCCAACAACCAGACTCTGCAACACAATGGAGGTATGAGACAAGCCCGGTTTTTGGGATGGAACCGCATAACAGTCTCGCGTTTTGATTGGTCCATGTCTGTCACATGAATATGTCGTCACACGAGTGGAAAAGCTTGCAGGCATTTTTAACATTGTGATCAGAGAGAGAGAGTTATCTGCTTTCCACAACCTTTCCATTTAAATATAATGTGGTATTACGCTGTACTTGTATAACAAAATATGGGTGATTACTTTATATGAATTATCATGTTATGCACGAACGTAAGAATTGGCTTTCTGTGGTGGTGTACTTTTTTCTTTCAAGTAGCATATATCTATAATCGTTTTTGCGATATATTTTAATATAAAATGTATACACTATTGCAGTTTTGTTAGAGGATACATTAATTTATCTCTAATGTAATCACAGTTTTACATATAGACTGCCCCTGTTTTCATTTACGTCGCAAATTCTGGGCCGCTTTGCTTTTCAGATAATGTCCCAAATTCTGGGCCGCTTTGGTTTTTAGATAACGTCCCAAATTCCTGACGGCTCTGATAACATCCCAATTTCTGGGCTGCTCTGGTTTTTAGATAACGTCCCAAATTCTGTATTTTCGAATTCAGGCCATTTTTTGAGATATTCTGTTTAGCTGACAGCCGAGTTTCTAAATCATCCATGCACAGTTTACCATAAACTGGACCGTTAATTAATTTAAGAGTAACCCTTAGTACATGAATCAAAGTTAATGTATTTTTTACTCTCCCCAGAAAACATTTAGGAACATGGTATACCAAAAAAAAAAGGGACATCTCATTTGCTTATGTAATGTCCATCAATATATAGTGAGGCGTAGGGGTTTATCAGAACTTCTGGGTTTAAGAGACCAGTGCCAACAACTTCAAATAAATCCTATTGTATTGTATTAGTCAACATTTCCCTTATCTATTCCTGATAGTTTATACTGTAGGTCAGGGGTTTTCAACCCTTTTTTGAAACTGTACCCCTTCTATCTGGAGGTTTCAGCTCGAGTACCCCTTTACAACCTTTACAATTTTCGCTCAACTGAACGGTACCTCAGTTACAATAAAATGGAGAATAATCTGATGACCCCCACCCCAGTTTATTTAATAAATTTGGGTGACAAACTGCTGGTTTAGGACAGAACAACAAACAGTAGGCTTAATTCTTAAAACTTTTAACTACAAGTATTTGGATGCACAGAATTAAAAAGACAAGTATTGGGTTAGGAGCACACCTAATTTTTTGTAACTTTGACAGCCTTTTTTAAATTTTGACAGCCTTTTGTAAAAGTGAAGGCCTTTTGATACCCAGCATACACTGCAATACCCAGCAAAGTTATACACTGATATTCTGATAGCACAGCAATTCAAATGAAGTTTGTAATTGGTTGTGTTCCTCAAATACACAATAAAAAGTGATATTTATAGGGCATACAGTTATACAGCGATACAGTGGTTTCGGACATCTAAGAACAGGTACTGCGAGCATCTGGATTCATACCCAGAGGTACTCTGTAGCCTCCTAGGACATTCACAGCTTGTTTGACACCCTCTTGTAGATGTTGGCATGTTACATTCAGGCTGGTCTAGAACCCTTCGAACGGTGGTTGTAGGTGCTCTGGTTCGAGAGATATGACTGAAAATGTGTTTTTTAACACTGCCATAGACATGAATGGGGCTGAATACCCGAAAATATATTTTGCAAAGAATTGCTACGGTGGGTGTATGCGTGCAGGGGTTGCATGTTGGTGTGTGCATGTAGGGGTTGCATGGTGGTGTGTGCGTGCAGGGGTTGCATGGTGGTGTGTGCATGCAGGGGTTGCATGGTGGTGCATCCAGGGTTGCATATTGGTGTGTGCATGTAGGGGTTGCATGGTGGTGTGTGCGTGTAGGGGTTGCATGGTGGTGTGCGGCAGGGTTGAATGGTGGTGTGCGTGCAGGGGTTGCATGGTGGTGTGCATCCAGGGGTTGCATATTGGTGTGCATGTAGGGGTTGAATGGTGGTGTGCGTGCAATGGTTGCATGGTGGGTGTATGCGTGCAGGGGTTGCATGGTGGTGTGTGCGTGCGGGGTTGCATGGTGGTACACGTGTGGAGGGAATTGAGTGCAGATTTTGCGCAAAGAGGGCGGGGAAAAGACTGGGAAGGGTAGGGTAAAAGAAAATTACTACAATAATTTATTTTCACTTTTGACTCCCAGTCTCCTTTCCCTCACTTTATGATTTTATTTTGTGATTATTTAATTATTGTCAAAATAAACGGCCTTCATCTACTCACAGTTGCAGTCTCATTTCTGTCCAAAAAGAACCTGAAACACTACAATATATTGATGGACGTTACATAAGAAAATGAGATGTCCTTTTTCGAATACCATGTTCCTTCCCAAAAATGTGTTTTAATATTAGCCTTTAATAAAAGAAAACGACTGCTTTAATTAATTTTCATGTATCTATTTCAGTGCACTGTAGTTTCTTCATGTAATAAGAAATACGTTTTTAACATTTACATTTTATTTCTGTTTTTCATTTAAAAAAAAAGATTTCTGGGGAGAGTAAAAAATACATTAACTTTGATTCATGTACTAAGGGTTACTCTCAAATGAATTCACGATCCAGTTTATGGTAAACTGTGCATGGATGACTTAGAAACTCGGCTGTCAGCTGAGTCCCCAAAACTGGGCTGAATTCGAAAATGCAAAGCGGCCCAGAATTTGGTACGTTATCTAAAAACCATGGCGGCCCAGAATTTGGGACGTTATCTAAAAACCAAAGCGGCCCAGAATTTGGGACGTTATCTAAAAACCAAGGCGGCCCAGAATTTGGGACGTTATCTAAAAACCAAAGCGGCCCAGAATTTGGGACGCTATCTAAAAACCAAAGCGGCCCACAATTTGGGACGTTATCTAAAAACCAAAGCGGCTCAGAATTTGGGACGTAAATGAAAACAGGGGCAGTCTATATGTAAAACTGTGGTTACATTAGAGATAAACTAATGTATCCACTAACAAAACTGCAATTGTGTATACATTTTATATTAAAATATATCGCAAAAACGATTATAGATAAATGAAATAAAAAGTACACCACCACAGAAAGCCAATTCTTACGTTCGTGCATAACATGGTAATTTATATAAAGTAATCGCCCGTAGTTTGTTATATCAGTACAGCGTATATTTTAATGTAGAGGTTGTGGAAAGCAGATCACTCTCTCTCTCTGAGCACAATGTTAAAAATGCCTGCAAGCTTTTCCACTCGTATGACGACATATTCATGTGACAGACATGGACCAATCAAAACGCGAGACTGTTATGCGGTTCCATCCCAAAAACCGGGCGTGTGTCATACCTCACATTAGTTGACTGTTTTGTGACAGTATCAGCTTGAGTGTATCAAAGCATAGTTTTGCATCGAAAGTTTTGCGCGAGCGGAGGGCGACAAAAAGCACTATAGACCCTATTCTTTAAAATATCACTTTCTAGTGCAAATTTGAGGAACGGAATCACTTAGCAACTTGCAAATTGGTACAGAGTACCTGTAGGACATGCAGATAAAGAATCTAGAAGCACAAGTGTCTAGCTCTTTTGCTCATGCAGTACCATCTCTTAGACGCATTGAAATGCAGTATTGTGGTACACCGTTACGAGCAAGTACAACTGTGTGTGCGAAGGGGCTAGGAGTGTACAAATTGCTACAGTGCACCTGTAGTACATGCAGATAATGACTCCAGAAGCACGAGTGTCTGGCTTTTTTGGTTCCCAAGGAGCAGCTTGTCTTAGACAGACGAAAATGCACTCTTATGCTATACTTGTAAATATACATTTTTTATGTTTTTCAGCAACAGAAAGGGTTAAGAACTCCACTTAAATGGATATGGTATCAGACAGTTAGTCTCTAACAGGTCCCAGTGTTTCTGGAATGATTCCTGCAAAGACTGATTTATAAGGAAAAAAAAAAAAAGATTCAGAGCATTTGCATTGTATGCACAAACGGGCTTGTACAACTGGGTGTCAAACAAGCAGTGAATGTCCTAGGAGGCTGAAAATTGGTACAGAGTACCTGTAGGATATGCAGGTAATAAATCCAGAAGCATAAGTGTCTAGCTGGTTGGTTCCTATTTCACACCTTGACTTAGATGGGTGCAAATCACTATATTGCAGTGTACTTGAAAACGTCCCTTTTTAAGTGTTTTTCAGTCATAGAATGACGTAGGAACTCAATTTAAAGGTCTGTAGTGTCAGACTGGTAGTCCCTAACTGATTCAAGTGTTTTTGGAATGATTCCTGCAAAGTCTGATTTATAAGAAAAAAAAGAGATTGACAAACAGCATTTTGCTTTATATGCAGAAACGGGCAACTACAAGAGGGTGTCAAACAAGCTGTGAATGGGCTGGGAGGCTGACAGTTGCTAGAGA
Organism: Acipenser oxyrinchus oxyrinchus; assembly: GCA_030684275.1. Lineage (NCBI taxonomy): Eukaryota > Metazoa > Chordata > Actinopteri > Acipenseriformes > Acipenseridae > Acipenser > Acipenser oxyrinchus. Next base: position 24,998,813 of record CM060259.1, read on the forward strand.
GTACCTGTGGTACATGCAGATAATGAATCCAGAATCTCGAGTGTCTAGTTTATTTGGTTCCCATGCAGTACCTGTCCTTAGATGGCCGGAACCACTATATCGCTGTACACCCTATAAATATCAATTTTTATTGTGTATTTGAGGAACACAGCCACTTACGAACTTCATTTAAATTGCTGTGCTCAGAATATACTTTGCTGGGTATTGCAATGTATGCTTGGTATCAAAACGCTGTCACTTTTACAAAAGGCAGTCAAAATTAATAAAGACTGTCAAATGGCCGTCAATTACAAAAAAAATAGGTGTGCTTCTAACCCTAACTACATGACCACCAAGCCTCCTAATCAGGGAAGCGCAATCTTTCTGCATTCTTCAGAAGTACAGTATAAATAATAACGGTGAATATAATTATTAATCATTATACTCATACTTTGACGGTTTTTGTTTTATTTATTAGGCGCGGCTGCATTTTAGTAACAGCAATAGCAGCGGGTTGAATTTGTTTTCGGTGTTTGATTAAATGGATACATTACATACTTGCAACACAAAGGAAGAAAACACAAGAGTCTACAAAAAACACAAGAAAACACAAGAGTGCAAAGTGACAGAAAGTTATACCGAATCCCTTTGGATATTTTTTATGTTGGCTTTAATAAAACATTTATCATTGTTAGTAGTTATTATAGTTTTATCTTGAGGTAAACATTTTAAATGGCACACAATTATGCGGAGATGGGAACTAAATGTTAACGTGAAAAATCTTTTACAATGCACACTGTTTTGTATTATTTATACTAACTTTGCTGAATAGAAAGCGAATACGACTGTTTCCAAAGAGAGTACCAAATACTTGTCTTTTTAATTCTGTGCATCCAAATAAAATTAAAAGTAATTAAAAGTTTTAAGAATTAAGCCTACTGTTTGTTATTCTGTCCTAAACCAGCAGTTTGTCACCCAAACTTTTGTGACATTAAATTATTGTTCTTCAGATTATTCTCCATTTTATTGCAACTGAGGTAAAGGAGTACTTGAGCTGAAACCTCCAGATAGAAGGGGTACAGTTTCAAAAAAAGGTTGAAAACCCCTGGCCTACAGTATAAACTATCAGGAATAGATAAGAAAAATGTTGACTAATACAATAAGATTTATTTGAAGTTGTTGAAGGGCACTGGTCTCTTAAACCCAGGTGGTCTGATAAACCCCTATGCATGACTATATATTGATGGACATTACATAAGCAAATGAGATGTCCTTTTTTCTTTGGAATACCATGTTCCTTCTCAAAAGTGTTTTAATATTAGCCTTTAATAAAGGAAAATGACTGCTTTAATTAATTTTCATGGATCTATTTCAGTGCAATGTAGTTTCTTCATTGTAATAAGAAATACTTTTTTAACATTTACATTTTCTTTGTTTCTTCATAATAAAAAATGTTTTCTGGGGAGAGTAAAAAATACATTAACTTTGATTCGTGTACTAAAGGTTACTCTTAAATGAATTTACGTTTATGGTAAACTGTGTATGCATGACTTAGAAACTCGTCTGTCAGCTGAGCAGAATATCCCAAAAACTGGGCTGAATTCGAAAATGCAGAATTTGGGACGTTATCTAAAAACCAGAGCGGCCCAGTAATTGGGACGTTATCAGAGCGGCCAGGAATTTGGGACGTTATCTGAAAATTATAGCAGCCCAGAATTTGAAAACAGGTGCAATCTATATGTAAAACTAGGATTACATTAGAGATAAACTAATGTATCCTGTAACAACACTGTAATAGTATGGAAGATATATATCTGATATTAAAATATATCGTACAAACTATTAGATATAGCATATGCTATTTGAAAGAAAAAAAGTAGACCACTACAGAAAGCCAATTCTTACATTCGTGCATAACATGATAATTCATATAAAGTAATCACCCATAGTTTGTTATATTAGTACAGCAAAATACCACATTATATTTTAATTGAAAGTCTGTGGAAAGCAGATCTCTCCGTCTCTCTCTGATCACAATGTTAAAAATGCCTGCAAACGTTTCCACTCATGTCACGACATATTCATGTGACAGACATGGACCAATCAAAACGCGAGACTGTTACACGGTTCCATCCGAAAAACCGGGCTTGTCTCATACCTCCATTAGTTCCGCCTGCTGCTGCTTTGATTTTTCGCCGCCTTCTTGTTCGGTATGTATATTCAGTATATATCATAACGTTGTTGGTTGTTTCTTATACATTTTATGCACCTGTAGCGTTAGTCTTTGATATCATACGAAACTATGTCAGCAAATGAACTTGAACTTCAGGGAATTCTGAATGTTTGTAAAACTAGGGTTACCATATTTCAGATCCTCAAAAAGAGGACACTACCGAGGGGGGTTGCTGACGGGCGACCAATTTGAACGCAGAAAAACTAAATTTAAACTAAACTGTAAAGTTTATTTCTACTTTGAACATCTTAAAATGATTAAAAAAAGAAGTATAATGGCCTGCATCAAACATACATGTAACTTTTTACAGTCAGTACTTTATTGCTTATCAATCAAAAAAAGTCTTTGCAAGATAACTGTCAAATCTGTGCACCGAACATCCCTTTCCTACTGTGCTCCTTTTTGTGCCCTCTGCAGAGTGTATCTTTCCCAGCAGTGGTTGAAGTAGCTCTGAAAGTCTTTGCAAGATGTGTGCCTGAACTTGTATTGTACAAGCAGGATCCCTTTCAGAGACTCAGCAGTCAAGTTGTTCCTTTCCTTTGTCCACTGGCTTTGGATCAATGAAAAAACTCGCTCTACATTTACATTGTGAGAGGGAACAGCAAAGAACTGTGCAATCTTTAACAGAGCTGAGTGACTGTGACAGGGTTGGCTGTTGTGGTGACGTCAGGCCAGAATGCAGGAAGGAAACAAAGGCAAAATACTGCAGTTCAAAAAGGCGCTGCGGCGCAGTTTATTTTTAAATACAAAAATAAATCAAATATTTTAACAAAAACACACTGCTCACAGAGTGAAAATAAAAGTCAAACCAAAAGAAATATCGAACAAAAACACAACAAAACTCAGGTCAGACTGGGCAATCACTTTCACTGATCCTGTATTTAGTTTGGTTTTTAAATCTCTCTCTCTCTCTCTCTCTCTCTCTCTCTCTCTGTTATATTATAGTTGTACCAAACAGTGTTTTATTTTTGTTGTTTTTTGGTGGACGTGATGCAAATGTATTCAGTGCATACAAAAAAGAAGGGCTGTTTCATTTTACTATATTTTATATTACACATTTATTTGAAGCAAAACTAAAGGATTGCAGAGCACGCTATAACACAATAAACCCAAAGAGGCTTTTGCCGATCACGGAATATGCACCCTCGTCTTTCAGTCTATGAATGAGCCGCTGTAGTTTAAGTTCCTCAATTTAAAAACGTTCAATTAAGCTCTGATCCAATTCTGATCCTGTTCTGAAGCACGATTGAATTAGGATCAGATTTTGGGCTCAAACTGAGCTCAGGATCAACCGTGATGATTTTAGTACAACCCAATACGTCACAGGAGCAAGATTAAATCCGGGAACCAGTACAACCGGCCCCAGTGAACAATACAGCAGCATGCCGTCTGCGCAGGCGCGGCGCTATTTGGACAAGCCCAGAATTGCAGTTCTGCACACATCAGCAGCAGCAAGGGGCGAGCCGGTGAAATCCCGGACATTCATTCATTTTTCGAAAATCCGCCTGGACAGAGATCGGAAGCCCAAAAAAGAGGACATGTTCGGGGAAAAATGGACGTATGGTAACCCTAGTAAAATTAGAGTAAAGACACATTTTTATAGTCTAGTCTATTTATCTTTAAAAATACTTGTCTGCACCTCTGATTGTTTTGTTCTTAATGTTTTATTACATTAACCTTTTTTTCAAGATGCCTGCTGGATTCTGTTTTAAATTGACAGTGCAGTTTATTTTAATTTGATCTTTTATCGCCCTGTGAAGCGCTCTGTGACAATTCTATTGTGAGGGGCACTATTCTAAATACAGATTGATTGATTGAATAGTTGAGAGTCTAAATTATAAAGGATGCAGCTAATTTACGCACATCTTTATGATGTGTTATATTTTTAAATGTCATACATAAATAGGTGTTGTTTCTGTTGTATGCGCCATTTTCTTTTTTTACAGCAGTGAAATATATTCCACCGTTAATTTACTAATATGTTTAGCGAATGAATGTGTAATTTTTAAATGTTAGCAATAATTTCAACGAGGTAATATCTTTATATTGCATTTAGTGGTGCTGGTTAGGTGGTTACGGAGACGTGGTCGTGCATTTTCTGGTACAACATTGGTGAAAATGCATGCTGCTACGCAAATGCAAACAGCTTAGTAGAAGAAAGAATTGCAGGACAAATCAGATACATTTTAAAGCTCGGTAATTAATATGTTTTATCATATAAAGTAGAAATAGTTTCCCTTGCAGGGTTTATAAATAGCCTATTTAGCAAAACCACTCGCGGTGGTTATAGCCAATCAGTGATATTTAAATAATGTGTAGCTTTTAGTAACTTCTTAATCATACGATAAAAATAATTAAGCATGTCAACATTTCATGCAGCTGACAGGATGATAAAAAGGGCCAAAACCTGGGAAATCTCAGACTCTGAAGCAGAAAGTGATACAGAAAACCACCTCCACAGGTCTCAGACTGGAATTTCAACAGTCGGCCCCGAATTTAAATGGTGTCTATCAAACTGTGACAAGGAAACCACCACCACCACCAACAACAACAACGCAGAGCATTATGACCAAAGTGTTAATGAGACACCGAGCAATGCCACGCATGAGAAAGATGTGCTTGCTCCTCCACCGACAACCATTGGTTCTATTAGTGACTCCCCCAGCCCTACAGGGAAGAGGAATCGAAGAACGCAGGAAGAAATAGAAGCAGACAAAATAAAGGCTGAACAGAAGAAAGAAGAACAGGAAACCCAGAAGAGAGAAAGGGAGAGGGTGAAGGAGGAGAAAAGATTGGAACAGCAAAAGCGAAAGCAAGCAGCAGAGCTGCTCAAATGCTACCGGCCTGATCAGTGTTTAAAGTACATGACCATCTGTATTGACCCAGGTGAGTGTGTGAGAGATGCCAACATAGACCACACTGCTTCCACTTTAACCACTAGACCACACTGCCCCCCATTCACTCAGCTCTAACCACTAGACCATACTGCCCCCCAGTCCCCCAGCTCCAACCACTAGACCACACTGCCTCCTAGTCCCTCAGCTCTTTCTAGACCACACTGCCTCCCTCCCAGACCCTCAGCTCTCACCACTAGACCACACTGCCTCCTAGTCCCTTAGCTCTCACCAATAAACCACACTGCCTCCCAATCCTTCAGCTCTAACCACTAGACCACACTGCCTCCCTCCCTGTCGCTCGGCTCTAACCACTAGACCACACTGCCTCCCAATCTCTCAGCTCTCACCAATAGACCACACTGCTCTGAAAGAATGAAAGTAGATGTAGCCTTGCTGTGAAAGTAGATGTAGCATTGCTGTGAAAGTAGATGTAGCGTTGCTGTGAAAGTAGATGTAACGTTGCTGTGAAAGTAGATGTAGCGTTGCTATTTAATGAAAGTAGATGTAGCGTTGCTATGAAATGAAAGTAGATGTAGCGTTGCTATGAAATGAAAGTAGATGTAGCGTTGCTATGAAATGAAAGTAGATGTAGCGTTGCTATGAAATGAAAGCAGATGTAGCGTTGCTATGAAATTATTATTTATTATTTATTTCTTAGCAGACGCCCTTATCCAGGGCGACTTACAATAGTAAGCAAATACATTTCAAGTGTTACAGTACAGGTAATACAATAAGAGCAAGATAAATATAATGACAAGTTCAAGCAAGTACAAGTGTGATAAAATACAATTCAATACAGCAGATAAGTGACAGTGATAGTTACATCAAGATATGATTAAATACCAAATACTACAGTTTAAACATATGGCAGATTACAGTACTCTGAAGTACAGGATTAAATGCAGTAAAATAGGGGCAGGTAAGAGCAAGTAAAGCAAATTTAAGGAAGGGTGAAAGTGTCCCAGGGGAAACAGAGGAGTTCTACAGGTGCTGTCTGAAGAGGTGAGTCTTAAGGAGGCGCTGAATGTGGTCAGGGACTGGGCGGTCCTGACATCTGTAGGTAGGTCATTCCACCACTGCGGAGCGAGGGTGGAGAAGGAGCGGGCTCTGGATGCAGGGGAGCGAGAGGAGGTAGAGCCAGTCTTCTAGTGCAGGCGGAGCGGAGAGGTCGAGTGGGGGTGTAGGAGAGATGAGGGTCTGGAGGTAGCTGGGTGCAGTCTGGTCAAGGCATCTGTAGGCTAGTACAAGAGTCTTGAACTGGATGCGGGCGCGCATCGGTAGCCAGTGGAGTGAGCGGAGTAGTGGAGTTGCGTGGGAGAAGCGAGGCAGAGAGAACACCAGGCGGGCAGCAGAATTCTGGATGAGCTGGAGCGGACGGGTGGCGGCCGCAGGGAGGCCAGCCAGGAGGGAGTTGCAGTAGTCTAGGCGGGAGAGTACCAAGGCCTGGACCAGGAGCTGGGTGGCGAGTTGGTGAGGAAGGGTCGGATTCTTCGGATGTTGCTCAGGAAGAATCGGCAAGCGTGCTAGAGTGGAGATGTGCTGGGAATAAGAGAGGCAGGGGTCCAGGGTGACTCGAGGTTCTTAGCGGAGGAAGAGGGAGAGAGTGGTAGATTCCAGAGGAACAGAGATAGAGAGATCAGAGGAGGGGAGGAGGAGGGAAAGAAAAGGAGGTCAGATTTAGAGAGGTTAAGTTTGAGGTGATGCGAGTGCATCCAGGAGGAAATAGCAGACAGACAGGTAGAGATACGGGAGGAGATGGTGGAGTCAGAGGAGGGGAAGGAGAGGAAAATCTGAGCATCATCAGCATAGAAATGGTATGAGAAACCATAGGATGCGATGAGGGGCCCAGGAGCGGTGTAGAGAGAGAACAGGAGAGGACCCAAGACTGACCCTTGGGGACTCCTGTTAAGAGAGGGTGAGGTGTGGAGGTTGCACCACGCCAGGTTACCTGGTAAGTGCGGTTGGAGAGGTAGGAGGAGAACCAGGCCAGAGCAGTGCCAGAGACTCCCAGGTCAGCGAGAGAGGACAGTAGAATAGAGTGATCAACAGTGTCAAAGGCAGCAGAGAGGTCGAGGAGAATTAGGACAGAGGAGAGAGAGGCAGCTCTGGCAGACTTAAGTGAGTTGGTGACAGACAGGAGGGCGGTTTCAGTGGAGTGAGCAGAGCGGAAGCCAGATTGGAGAGGGTCGAGCAGAGAGTGGTTGGACAGGAAAGCAGAGCAAATAACCACACTACCTGGGATAAAATCACACACACTCCTCCCTAAATAGAAACACCAAATGAAATGATACTAAAGTAGTCAATTCAAAAATTACTAGGAGCAGGATCAATTACCTATCTTGCCTCAGACGCTGGTTACCTGTGGACTCCCACAGCTAGACTCCCGGCTCTTTTGTTGAGGCTCTTCGGTTTGCTGGCGCTTCTTGCTGGCGCTGAAATAGGCTGCTTGATTAAATGTTACGACTGCGTGGCAAAAGAACCAACTAAACTGTGTGGAAACCAATCAAATAGCAAATCAACTTCTAATCAATTTAACCACTCACCTGGTACTAATCACACACTAACTCAGCTAATTCAAACACCACCTTACAATGTTACCAAATGTAGTTAGTTTAAAATTACTTGAAGCAGGAACTTACCTATCTGCCTCTGTCCCTGTAGATGTAGATGTAGCGTTGCTATGAAATGAAAGTAGATGTAGCGTTGCTATGAAATGAAAGTAGATGTAGCGTTGCTATGAAATGAAAGTAGATGTAGCGTTGCTATGAAAGTAGATGTAATGTTGTGTGGCAAAGTGGTAATTGGTAGCAGGTGTATAGCAGGTGTGGTGCAGATGCAGTAATTCCAAGAACACACAGACAGCAAAGTACGGATGAAATGGTTTGTTTAATGATGATAAATCCAATGGTCTGATGACCAGCCAGTAAATAATAAAGAGCTGGCAATACACAACAATGTGTATTGCACTGTAATGAAAAAGGGTTGCAGTCCCGCAAACAATAAGGACAGTACTAAACACACACAATTAGACACACACACGATCACAGGTCCAAACTGAGTGCTCTCAGTGCTTGTGGTGAAGTACAATATAATACGTGCTATTGGTGAAACAAGTGCTGATAACAATGTTCATCGTGACGGTAGTGCAGTGGTGATCCGGTTTTGTGCTGGCCCTTGGCAACAGCTCCGGATTGGTGTTTAGCCGTCTAGTGCTATAGAACAAAAACACAGACAGTTACTAAACAGACAAAACAAACAAAACACTCACAAACTCCTTTCTCTATTTTTCAGTTTGGGGAAATCTCCCGGTCCTTCCAGTTTCCTTGTCTCTCAGAAACCCAAGCGAAGGAAAAGATTTACAAATCTCCGGCCCCTTTATGCGATTATGCATGACCCCTTGTTAAACAATTGCAGCTGGCTCTATTTCCTGAAGCTGCTACCTCGTTTATCTTCCAGGTCAATACGTTCCTGCAACGGAGTCTTGCCTTTTACCAGGCTGACTGACTTCCCGACCCAGGGAATGAACTGTCAGGCCAACCTGTCCAAAGCTTTTCCCTTTCGCTACTTAGCACCCTCACAGGTCGAGCGGGAGATTTACAACCAGAACTCATTATATTTCCGTCACACGTTGCTATGAAAGTAGATGTAGAGTTGTTATGAAATGAATGTAGATGTAGCGTTGCTGTGAAAGTAGATGTAGCGTTGCTGTGAAAGTAGATGTAGCGTTGCTGTGAAAGTAGATGTAGCGTTGTGTGACAGAAGTATAATTATTCTTGGTGGTAAATCTCCCTTCCGACCTGTGAGGGCGCTAAGTAGCGAGAACACAGTACCTTGGACGGGTTGGCCCGACAGTTCTTTCCCAGGGTTCAGGGGAAGTCGGCCAGCTAGAAAGGGGGCGGAACTCCGGTGAATTAACTCATCGACCGAAGGGAAACTAGTGGCAGTCACAGGTTGGAGGGGCGGCTGCACTCGTTTACTAAGGGGTCATGTGTGACGGCATAAAAGGGTATGGAGAGACGCAATCTGTTCCTTCGCTTTGGTTTAAGAATAGAACCCGGAAGGACCTGTGAGTGAACATGTGATAATGTGTCGTGAGTGTTTGTTTTTGTCACTAATTATTGTTATTGTTATTAGTAGACGGCTAAACACATTCCGGAGCTGTCGCCAAGGGCCAGCATAAAACCCGGAACAGCACTTCACTATTGTCACATATAAACCTGTATCACCCACCACGAGCACTACTGCACGCACCCAGGACTGGTGACCGTGTTTGTACATTGTGGGGAAGGATACGCGCGTTTATTATTTGGGACTGCAACCTTGTTATTATTTACCCCGTGCATTACACATTGCTGTGTATTGCCGGGGATTATAATTTGGTCACCAGACCTGGATTAAAAATAAACCGTTTATTCCAACTGGATTATAACCTCTCTGTCTGTTGATTACGCACTGCATCTCTCCTGCACCTGTACACAATAAACAAAATGAAAGTAGATGTAGCATTGCTATGAAAGTAAATGTTGCGTGCTATGTATAGGAATATAGACTGGTAAGGACTTGAGGCTACAGTTATAAAGCATGGTGTTATGCAGCCTATCTGCCCCTGTGACACAGCTGTGTTGGAGGTGGCTGGCTCTGAAATCCTGTGGGAGTCTGTCCACATGATGGAGTCCAGGAGCACAATCCAACCCCAGCCTGTTCCCTGTAGCATCACCTGGACCAGAGAGATCCCACAATGCAACACCACGGATGTGGTAGGTACACATTTGCTAAACATTACCATTGCCACAGTAACAGTTGAGCATTTAGTCTAGAAAAAAACAGAATTAGCAAGGGCTTGATTGAATTCTTTGATTCTGAGGGAGGAGGGGGGAGTCATTGGAGGGGCTCCTTGATTCTGAGGGAGGAGGGGGAGTCAGTGGAGGGTTGAGGGGTTCCCTGGTTCTGAGGGAGGAGGGGGAGTTAGTGGAGGGGTTCCCTGGTTATGAGGGGGAGTCAGTGGAGGGGTTGAGGGGTTCCCTGGTTCTGAGGGAGGAGGGGGGAGTCAGTGGAGGGGTTCCCTGGTTCTGAGGGGGAGTCAGTGGAGGAGTTGAGGGGTTCCCTGGTTCTCAGTGTATCTCTTGCAGGCAGAGATGGAGGAGAGCTCAGTGAAGGAGGAGCAGATTGTGATGCTGGTTTCTCAGGAGGAGTTTCTAGAAATGGCTGTCTCCATGAAACAGGTAGGCCCTCCCATAGACAGTGTGCTTCCCAGTTACAATTACTGAACAAACCCTTCATCACCACCCCGCTAGATGTGTCAGGATGATACACATGAAATCAAGTACAAATTAAGGTACAACCCTTACTGTGATTGGAGAAAACACAACAGTTCCATGCACTCTCTGCCATGCACACCCATTTATTATAGCGCTCTCAAATGTGCAGTTTTTAAAGAAACACTTGTTTTTACAAATGTAAGGTATATTGGTCCCCCAAAAATTGGGATTTTTCTTGCCCTCAAAAAAGTAACTAGGTTTCAAATATGTTGGTAATGTTTCTGTAAATCTTAAAAAACATGCTGAGTTTGAGAGAGTTTCTGGAACACTGTGTCACACATGTTTTGTAAACAAATCTAAATGACAAACAATGGATTTGTAAAAACTTGAACATTCTTTCAACTGTAAAGTGATGAATATAAAGCATTGCAGTGACTGTGTAAAACCCCATCTGGAAACCTGTAACGTTAGTGGAGAATAAGGTTACCATTGAGACCCCACCCCTGGGGTATAAAAGTAAGGAAAAGTCTATGAAAAAAAAGATTGGTGATTGGATGGCTGAGATATGAGATCTTACATCTTCGATACTACAGTATCGAAATTACAGCGCGTCGGCAGCATACATACAGGAACTTTTCTTTCATTGCAAGGCACGCAAGCAACCAGATTGTGCAGCTGCTGTTTAGTTATTTTTTACATTTGCAATTAGCTATCTAAGTACCTACACAAGGCAACAGTGTGGAGTAGTGGTTAGGGCTCTGGACTCCTGATTGGAAGGTCGTGGGTTCAATCCCAGGTGGGGGGGCACTGCTGTTGTACACTTGAGCAAGTAAAAACCCAACTGTATAAATCGGTAATTGTATATAAAAAATGTGATATCTTGTAACAATTATAAGTTGCCCTGGAAAAGGGCGTATGCTAAGAAATATAATACAGAATGTTTAGCCAACTTTGCAGTAAATCATAGCTATATTTGTGTCTTACGCATTAGCAATGTCCCGACAAATTTTGTAAAAAGAAAACGAACCGACGAATCAACAAATGCGCCAGTAATGCAAGTACCTACATTTCATATTATTTTGATTTTACAATTGTGTATGTAGGCCTGCTTAAAACCAGTTTACAGCTGGTTACACAATATTTTGTTTTGAAGTGCTTATTTTATTATAGTTTTTCATTTTTTGAAGTCATGCTATGCAGTAGGGTAATGTGAAAAAAAGCCTTTTATGTTTTTGTAAATAATGACTTCGTTTTCACAATTTTGTATGTATATATATATATATTGTAACAGCAGCGGGGATATGTAAGACAGCAGGGAGGGGGTTAAAGCCTCTGAAGAAAAACATGTGCGGAATGCACATTTGTTTGAGTTAATTGTGTTTTGGTTTATTGTTTAATTGTTTTGCTTTATTGTTGAATTTAATTTGTTAATGGTTTTATTATTAATTATCCCCTGCACCTGGTAGCTATTGTTAAATTAGAACCAGGTGCAGGGTATTTAAGAGAGGCAGTTAGTCTGCTTAGGGCTGCTGAGTAGAAGGAGGCAGAAGAGGTGCTCTGTCTCCGAGTAGCCATAATTAAAAGTAAGTGCTGTGTTAAGCCCGTGTGGTTTAGTGATTGTGGTGCCAGGTAAACGGCTTAGCCGTCCTGCGAGTTAGTCAGGGACTGACCTGTATAGTCAGCGCTCCAAACGGAGCTAGATTTTTGTTTTGTTTGTTTTTGTTTTGTGAATTAAAAAAATAGCTAGTCAGCGCTTAAAAAAAAAAAAAAAAAAAAATCCATTCCTGTGTGTACTGGGTTGTATTATTAAAGGGGCATGAACCCGTGAGTGGTGCGAGCCTTCCACAATATATATATAATTTTGTTAGAATTTAGCTTGTAACTTTATCTCTATCTGCCTGTAATTATATATGTTATGTTTTCTTGAATAATAAAAAATATACAATTTATTAATAATTTGAAGGTATCTGTGATTTTAAAACTTAAGAATTATTTCTATGTAGTATTAGAAATGTAAAGAAATAAAAAATAAAAAAAACTGGGTTTTGTCATTTAAGGTTTGCTGTTAACTTTTCTCCCGTGGAGAAGATTTATTTTAAAGGCAGCAAAATATGGAAATTGCACGTTCCTTTTCATTAGCGTGTCAACATAATTTTAAAAGGTTTTTGTCTGCTTGTTACGTTTTTTCAGCCAGCGCAATATCTTTCTTTAGCTGTACCTGAGAAAATGCAGTGAAAACGAAAGCAGCCATATTTAGCTGGAAACGAGGTATTCTCAGCACAGCTAAGATTTTAGTTTTAGTTTGAAGGCAGCAGGAGATTAGCCTGATTTTTAATTTTTGCTTGACAGACACCCTTATGCAGGGTGACTTACAGAGGTAACAAGTTATTACAATATAGCTAAGAGATTACACTACAGCTATGAAAAAAAAGCAATACAGCTTTTTTTGTTTGGGGATTTTTTTTAGTTTCTGTTTGCACTTTGTCAAATTGAAACGGTTTTTGCAGTTATTGTGCATAGTGTGTTTGTTTCTGTAGGTTGTATGTATGCTTATGTGTTTTGTATTTGTAGTGTATACGTGCAACTACTGTTATAAACTGCAAAACATGTTCGCCTTGCTTCACTCGGCACCTTACATTTTCAGTCTTGACTACGTTGCGCTGCTCAAACCCCACGGAGATATTTGATGTATTCAGAGTTTTAATTGATTTAAATCATGTTTGTAACGTAATCGCTTTCCTGTGACATCAGACCTAAGGTACTTGCCCGTCCACCCGAAGTTCCATTCCTTGCTACGCCCCTGTGTAGTTTAGAGGTCTGTGTAGTACTGTGTAGTTTAGAGGTCTGTGTAGTAGTGTAGAGATGTGTAGTGTAGAGATCTGTGTAGTAGTGTAGAGGTCTGTAGTAGTGTAGAGATCTGTGCAGCAGTGTAGAGATCTGTGTAGTAGTGTAGAGATATGTGTAGTAGTGTGTAGTGTAGGGGTCTGTGTAGTATAGAGATACAGTACTGTGCAAAAGTTTTAGGCAGGTGTGAAAAAATGCTGTAAAGTAAGAATGCTTTCAAAAATAGACATGTTAATAGATTATATTTATCAATTAACTAAATGCAAAGTGAGTGAACAGAAGAAAAATCTAAATCCATATTTGGTGTGACCACTCTTTGCCTTCAAAACAGCATCAAGCATCAATTCTTCTAGGTACACTTGCACACAGTTTTTGAAGGAACTCGGCAGGTAGGTTGGCCCAAACATCTTGGAGAACTAACCACAGTTCTTCTGTGGATTTAGGCAGCCTCAGTTGCTTCTCTATCTTCATGTAATCCCAGGCAGACTCGATTGAGATCAGGGCTCTGTGGGGGCCATACCATCACTTCCAGGACTCCTTGTTCTTCTTTACGCTGAAGATAGTTCTTAATGACTTTTGCTGTATGTTTGGGGTCGTTGTCATGCTGCAGAATAAATTTGGGGCCAATCAGATGCCTCCCTGATGGTATTGCATGATGGATAAGTATCTGCCTGTACTTCTCAGCATTGAGGAGACCATTAATTCTGACCAAATCCCCAACTCCATTTGCAGAAATGCAGCCCCAAACTTGCAAGGAACCTCCACCATGCTTCACTGTTGCCTGCAGACACTCATTCGTACGCTCTCCAGCCCTTCGGCGAACAAACTGCCTTCTGCTACAGCCAAATATTTCAAATTTTGACTCATCAGTCCAGAGCACCTGCTGCCATTTTTTGTGCACCCCAGTTCCTGTGTTTTCGCATAGTTGAGTCGCTGGCCTTGTTTCCACGTCGAGGTATGGCTTTTGGCCGCAAGTCTTCCATGAAGGCCACTTCTGACCAGACTTCTCCGACAGTAGATGGGTGTACCAGGGTCCCACTGTTTTCTGCCAGTTCTGAGCTGATGGCACTGCTGGACATCTTCCGATTCGAAGGGAAGTAAGCATGATGTGTCTTTCATCTGCTGCAGTAAGTTTCCTGGCGACCACTGCGTCAACGGTCCTCAATGTTGCCCGCTTCTTTGTGCTTCTTCTAAAGAGCTTGGACAGCACATCTGGAAACCCCTGTCTGCCTTGAAATTTCTGCCTGGGAGAGACCTTGCTGATGCAGTATAACTACCTTGTGTCTTGTTGCTGTGCTCAGTCTTGCCATGGTGTATGACTTTTGACAGTAAACTGTCTTCAGCAACCTCACCTTGTTAGCTGAGTTTGGCTGTTCCTCACCCAGTTTTATTCCTCCTACACAGCTGTTTCTGTTTCAGTTAATGATTGTGTTTCAACCTACATATTGAATTGATGATCATTAGCACCTGTTTGGTATAATTGTTTAATCATACACGTGACTATATGCCTACAAAATCCCTGACTTTGTGCAAGTGTACCTAGAAGAATTGATGCTGTTTTGAAGGCAAAGGGTGGTCACACCAAATATGGATTTGATGTAGATTTTTCTTCTGTTCACTCACTTTGCAATTAGTTATTTGATCAATATAATCTATTAACATGTCTATTTTTGAAAGCATTCTTACTTTACAGCATTTTTTCACACCTGCCTAAAACTTTTGCACAGTACTGTATGTGTAGTAGTGAAGAGATCTGTGTGTAGTGTAGAGATCTGTGTAGATGTCTGTGTAGTTTAGAGGTCTGTGTAGTAGTGTGTAGTGTAGTGATTTGTTTACCAGATGGGGTTAGAAAATGAAAATACATGTTTGTTATAACATGTGTTTTTTTCAAAACAGCACATTAATGGAATGAGGAAGGCTGTTGAGTCCTGGCACTTTGGATTCTCCAGACAAGCTCAATGCCAGATTTAGAGAATTATAAAAACTCGGTATGGAGTAACTGACCCCAGAAGCACTTTGTGCTTGTAAACACCATACCAAGTAAGAATGTACAAACACTGAACCACTGTGAATGTAAACACTATACAAAGTAAGGGAATGTAAAAACATATTCTTAAATTATACTTGAAGTCTTTAAATATGTGTGTTAAATATTTAAAAGACTTACAATTGACAGCGTTCACAGTAGTGTTAACATTTTACTCTTGGGTTGTGAATGCTCTAACCCCTCTACCAATCCTACCTGTTGTAAACGCTCTAACCCCGCTAACAATCCTACCCGTTGTGAACGCTCTAACCCGCTAACAATCCTACCCGTTGTGACGCTCTAACCCGCTAACAATCCTACCGTTGTAGAACGCTCTAACCCAGCTAACAATCCTACCCGTTGTGAACGCTCTAACCCCGCTAACAATCCTACCCGTTGTGAACGCTCTAACCCAGCTAACAATCCTACCCGTTGTGAACGCTCTAACCCCGCTAACAATCCTACCCGTTGTGAACGCTCTAACCCAGCTAACAATCCTACCCGTTGTGAACGCTCTAACCCAGCTAACAATCCTACCCGTTGTGAACGCTCTAACCCAGCTAACAATCCTACCCGTTGTGAACGCTCTAACCCAGCTAACAATCCTACCCGTTGTGAACGCTCTAACCCCGCTAACAATCCTACCCGTTGTGAACGCTCTAACCCCGCTAACAATCCTACCCGTTGTGAATGCTCTAACCCCGCTAACAATCCTACCCGTTGTGAACGCTCTAACCCCGCTAACAATCCTACCCGTTGTGAACGCTCTAACCCCGCTAACAATCCTACCCGTTGTGAACGCTCTAACCCCGCTAACAATCCTACCCGTTGTGAACGCTCTAACCCCGCTAACAATCCTACCCGTTGTGAACGCTCTAACCCCGCTAACAATCCTACCCGTTGTGAACGCTCTAACCCCGCTAACAATCCTACCCGTTGTGAACGCTCTAACCCCGCTAACAATCCTACCCGTTGTGAACGCTCTAACCCCGCTAACAATCCTACCCGTTGTGAGCGGCTCTAACCCGCTAACAATCCTACCCGTTGTGAACGGCTCTAACCCGCTAACAATCCTACCGTTGTGAGCGGCTCTAACCCCGCTAACAATCCTACCGTTGTGAGCGCTCTAACCCGCTAACAATCCTACCGTTGTGAGCGGCTCTAACCCGCTAACAATCCTACCCGTTGTGAACGCTCTAACCCCGCTAACAATCCTACCCGTTGTGAACGCCCTAACCCGCTAACAATCCTACCGTTGTGAACGCCCTAACCCCGCTAACAATCCTACCCGTTTTGCACTTCCATTTGGTACATACTATAGGTCCCACATGTCCAAATAAATACATCTTATAGTAAACAAGGGTTGTTATTTTAAAACATAAATGGTAAATGGTACTACACTGGTTAAAAAAACCTCTGCAAGCCTTGCTGCACTTTCCTGAGTGACATTTGTCTCCACCCCTTCACTGGCCTTTTTTCCTGTCAATAACCAATCAGCTGCTCCCCCTATTGACTGACATACTTTCTACCAGTAACATGCCCAGGAGACACTGCTGGGGTGAAATGGTCCAGGAAAACTGTACCAGACTTCCTGAAAGGCATGGCTTGCAAACAGAGTAGTGCTAGATAACTGTTTTAAAATGAAAATACGTATTTGATATGTATGTGTTCTTTTTGTTTTGAGATCTATGTAATTAATGGAAGTGAAAAAAGGCTAAGATTTATGAAATTATTTTGTTAGCTGCAATTCCTTTCACTATGCTGTATGCATTACATTAGATTTGATCACTGTGGGGTTTAACATTTTGTTGTCAGGTTTTGGAAGCCCACAGTCCCTCTCTAAAAATGCCCCAGTTTGCAGTGACTTCTGTTTACCGTTGAAGCTGCTGCGTGTTTGTAGATTACAACCTGAATGTGTTTTCTCTTGGTACAGAGCCAGCTTGGGCTTCCGCAAGATGATGTATCCGATTCAAAGTCTTCCCTCCTGTTTGATTTTCTTCAGAAAGAACCTGGAAAGACCGGCACTCTCGCAGTCCTGGGCTGTAAACCACACAGCTGGTAAATGTTCTCTCGATGTGTTTGGCTGGTATCGCGAAGGGGGTGTAGTGGAGGAGGCTGTATGTATGCATGTCAAACATCCATCTGGAGAACTGCTTCTCCAATTGTCACGACACTCAGGATTAACGTTATTTCCTCTGTCAGTACTAATGTTTATTCTATACCAGGGGTGCCCAACCTTTTTGCATGGGTGGGCCACATGGACCTAAGGGCAACCTTGCGTGGGACAAACAAATATATTTTCATAAGATTTTAAAAGAAACTTAAATATTGGTTCCACTTTTCAATGTTTGCCAGTTTAAAGTCATCTGTATTTATTTATTTGCGTTTAGCTTGTTATTAGATTGCAAATGCCTGTTTCTGTGCAGAGGACTATCTCTTTCAAAATAAAATAAATAAATAAACCAGAGTTAAAATGTCACACAGCACAATGTACCTGTCAAATAAAACAAGCATCAGATTGCCAGAAGAAAGACAGAAGAGAAAAAAAACCAGTAAAAAGCACATAACTCTCTAATTACGAATAAAGAAAAATGTACACTTACTGGCTTAGTGAGAACTTTGAGGTTGTTTCTCAGCTACCAGTTTCTCAAAGTTTGGCTCAAAGTTGGAAACGCTTGTGTGTGTACATCACGCAGGTGGTTGTCTGTCAATCAGGACCTCAGCTTCAGACTTACTCAGTTTCGTGAGTGAGAGTTTGTTCACAGATGTATGTGCTGCCAAAAACTGTGCACATTCGTCTAGCAAATTTTTGCAGATTTTGGAATTGATCGTTGGGAAGCAGGGAGTAAAACTTGACCAGTTTCTTCTCGTGAAGCATATCCTTTAAACCTGAGTTACACTGCATATCAGTAAGTTCCAGTTGAAGAGAAGCAGGGACCTTATCCACCTTGGCAACAAAGGGGTTTCAAACAGACGGATGTTGTTTGCGTGTGACTTGAAGTCAGAAATCGGTATCATTCCACAGGGCAAAAAAACGTTTGAGGACATTTCCACGGCAAAGCCAACGCACCTCACTGTGGTAAAGCACGTCCCCATATTCTGAATCCATTTCCTTCAGAAAAGCTTGAAATGAGCGATGATTCAACCCATGTGTCCTGATTGAGTTTACAGTGGCAACCACGACACGCATTACATTTTCCAAGTTTCAAACTTTGCCACACAGTGTCTGCTGGTGTATAATGCAGTGCAACTCCATCGGTCTTTCAGCATTGCGTGAATCCGCCTCCTTACGCACCCGACCAATCACTCCAGTCTTGCTCCCTACCATGTTCTCAGCGTCATCCATTGTCACTGCGGCACGTTGATTCCAAGGCAGACCAGGCCCTTAATGATATTGGAAAGTTTCTGAAACTTCACCTGCAGTCCTCCGAAGTGTCTGGAGCGCAGCACTGTCCACAATATCGTTGCTTTCATCCAAAGCTACTGAAAAATTCTCAATTTGCGACTTCTTCACTGAGCTGTAATTTTAAATCAGTACCGATATCTTTGATTGTTCGAGTGATAGTCTGTTGAGACAGATTTACAGATTCCATAAGGCTTTTTTTTTTTTTTTCAGGACACATTTCCTCCATTGCCACATTCATGCAGTTTTTTCCCCCCCATCAGAAAAGGATTTGCACTCACTCCCCAGTAAATGAGCAACGTGGTAACTTGCTTTCACTGCAGTTGCATTTTCTTCTTGTCTCCTCCATAGCATTTGCTGTAAACCTCCGGCCTCTTTTGTCAAAGACATTATCTTTGCAATCCGTTGTGGTCCCTTGTATTCATCATACTTTCCCCTGTGTTTCGTAGTGTCGCTTGATATTATATTCCTTCCACACTGCAACGGTTTCTTTGCAAATGAGACATAATGCTTTACTTTGAGGCACAAAAAATAATTGATCAGTCCACTTATCCTGAAAAACACAACATTCAACGTCTACTTTCTGTTTTTTTTTTGTTGGAGGCATTTTTATAGCTAAGTAATACACATTTACAGCTGTGGCAATGGGTGATGGGTATTACTGACAGGCTGCTTTAACTTGTGCATATGCTTCAAAGGGGC
Source organism: Acipenser oxyrinchus oxyrinchus (assembly GCA_030684275.1). Classification (NCBI taxonomy): domain Eukaryota; kingdom Metazoa; phylum Chordata; class Actinopteri; order Acipenseriformes; family Acipenseridae; genus Acipenser; species Acipenser oxyrinchus. The sequence continues at coordinate 25,018,155 of CM060259.1, forward strand.
AATCTCGTTCAGACTGTGTTAATCATGCCTGAAACGCTTGTATGTGTGAATGGGTAGCATCACAGCAGAGGCTGGGTACTGTCAGGAATGAGACTCAGAGGCAGGAAACTGCAGTTTAAATCATGTTTAATTACCAAAACAGGAGCCATACAAACACAGGAACAAAATAAAGGTTGAAAGAAAACATTTAAACAAACGCTCCCTAATATTTATGCTGGACAGTTGTCTTCTCTGAATTATCCCTCTCCTTGTTCAGCCTGGACAGTCGTCTTCTCTGAATTATCCCTCTCCTTGTTCAGCCTGGACAGTCGTCTTCTCTGAATTATCCCTCCCCTTATTCAGGCTGGACAGTCGTCTTCTCTAAATTATCCCTCTCCTTGTTCAGGCTGGACAGTCTTCTTCTTTGAACCCTCTCTCTTAAACAAAGGGCCTGCAGCGCGTGCATCAAACCATATACCACGTGGCTGGGGCTTGATTGACCATCAATTAGGCAATCAAGACCCAGCCACTTTCTACACAAATTAACCCCATCCCTGCCAAACTTAAATTCAAAGTATTTAAACTTTATTTACAACATATACAATATTTACATGCAGGGCTTCTGCCCTGCCACAGTGTGATTGACTGAGTTTTACGTTTTTCATTGCACTAGCAGCTACAGTTATTCATACTTACTATTGTTTCAAAGAGACCACCTTCTCTCCACAGCAGATGATATTGATCTGTTATGACCTGCAGGTATCCACTAAGCACTATGCTTATAGAAGATAAGCGAAAGGTTACCAAACCCTTCTATAGATCCCGGTACATGGTTAAATCATTACAAGAGAAGATCTCATATCTCTCTGTCTCCCTCAGATCTCATCCTCAGTGTTGCTGTCCTGTGTGCTCATGTCTCGATGCTGGCACTTCAGGCCTGTATTTAAGCTGTTGGCTGCCTTGCTCTTGTTTCAGGTGTTTTCAGAGAGGGGTCTGGAGAGGCAGAGGCCTTGAGGTGACAGAGGCTGATATCGAAGAGGTAAGCGATTGTAGCTAAGAAAATAATTCCATGCCTTGCACATACATTCACTATACAGGGCTTATGTGTATTTTCATTTTAAAACATGATGTCTGTTACTACACTAGCGTAAGAAATCACTGTTTCTTTTGAACCTGCACATCTGAGGTCTATATAAAGGATGCATGTGCAGGGCTGGTAACTGAAGCACAGATATGTGTCTTTATATTGACGCACCAGCACCCTCTAGTGCACTGCTGTGCATTACCAGACAACCAGAACACTTGAGCCAGTGACAGATCACTAGATGGCACTGGCTCTATAAAGACAGTTTAGCTGATCTAGTCTATATTACACATCTCTATTGCAGGCAGCTGGAACTGAAGAGCAGCTCCTGAACTCCAACTGGTTCCTTAAAGCCTTGTGTGCAGGATAGTTAAGCCAGCGTGTCTTTATAGTAGTAAGTTCCAGCTCCTTGTTGTGTATGACTGTATTTGGGGAAAGACCTGTTTCAGTTTTACACGCAGAAAGTGTTGAGTGCTGACACACTGTTAACTGGGTCAGTCTGGTCTGTGTGGCAGTGTTTCTCAGGGTGCTGCTCTCCTTGCAGCTGCAGAGACACACTGTTAACTGCACTGGGTCTGTGTGGCAGTGTTTCTCAGGGTGCTGCTCTCCTCCAGGTGCTGGTCTCCTTGCAGCTGCAGAGACACACTGGAGTTCTATTCCTGGAGTCCTGGAAGGAGCTGAGCAGGCATGTCTGTGCTGTCACCAAGGCTGTAGCAAAACGGCCCTTCAGGTAAGTGCTGACAAGCCCAACCCAATCTACTGAAAAAACCTGCCGTCTGGGTGCAGTAACTTAAATGTGGGGTGCACCATTGAAAACACTAATGTTCTCTTTCAATTTCAATTTCAATCTCCTGTCAGTAAAATCCATCCCCTGCGACGTCTGTAAATTCATCAAGTTGAAGCATCAGTGTGATGAAAACGTTGATGACCATGACATATAGACAGTTCCACAGAAAAGTAAAGAATTGGCAATGAAATGTTAAATCAAAGTATGATAAGCAAACATGCAAGAGTGACAGGATGAACAGACAGTCAGACACCCCGCTATACCCCTAGTATCTGATATTCCAAATCATTTAAACAAAATAATGTTATTACCAAGTTTTATGACAAGTGGATAAGAGGTTCTCCAGATATATGTGCAGGGTATCACGTGTGCAGTGTGTCACATGTGCAGGGTGCCACGCGTGCAGTGTGCAGGGTGATACGCATGCAGGGTGCCACGTGTGCAGTGTGCAGGGTGATACGCGTGCAGGATGCCACGTGTGCAGGGTGATACGCGTGCAGGGTGCAGGGTGATGAGCGTGCAGGGTGCCACGTGTGCAGGGTGCCACGTGTGCGCACGATCGCCTCCACTGTATCCCCTTTGCACAGGATTTTATCCCTGGATAGGGATAGCTTTTTTTAGTAAATGTACTCGCTCTTTAATTTTCAAAAGTATAAATCTGCTTTATTTCAACTTAAAAATAATACCAGGTTGTATTGTGTAAGTAATAATACAAAATGTAACTTGCCTTTTCCATTGTATTAATGTGATTTATTTTACTCAACATATTTTGTCAAAATATTATCATTAGTCAGTATTGTTTGGAATTTTATGAAAATTTGTTTTGTTTTGGTTTGGGAAAATCATAACCGTTGCATCCCTACACTAGAAGACACTCTCTTCCCTCTAACTATCCCAGTCAGGCTTTAATCATTGTCTGTTCAGTCATTTTTGTAGGCCATTTGCTATTCGTCTGTCTGAGAGCCTTCAATTCATCCCATTAATTACCAGCAGGTCCCAAACACCACTTCTCAGAAGAGTCTGCTGTGTCTGCTGCTTTCCTTCCTTCATACAGAATCATTTTGCTCCATTTTCTCCTGACAGCACATGCAGTGGTGCAAACCTTCTCAATATGGTGGTGGGTTATGCTGTTTGGAGAATTATCAGCTGGGCTGCAACAGGATTGATTGACACCACAAGCACTCAGTTATTTACAAGCATCTATTTTTGGCACCAGAAACAGTGAGGACTGCAGCAGAGTCGATAGAAGAGACCCAGCTCTGTGCTGCACTCGGTAGCATCATAAAGAACATGGTAATATTCACAATGGAACATCACACAGAACATGCTAATATTCACAATGGAACGTCACAAAGAACATGCTAATATTCACAACGGAACGTCACAAAGAACATGCTAATATTCACAATGGAACGTCACAAAGAACATGCTAATATTCACAATGGAACGTCACAAAGAACATGCTAATATTCACAATGGAACGTCACAAAGAACATGCTAATATTCACAATGGAACGTCACAAAGAACATGCTAATATTCACAACGGAACGTCACAAAGAACATGCTAATATTCACAATGGAACGTCACAAAGAACATGCTAATATTCACAATGGAACGTCACAAAGAACATGCTAATATTCACTATGGAACGTCACAAAGAACATGCTAATATTCACTATGGAACGTCACAAAGAACATGCTAATATTCACTATGGAACGTCACAAAGAACATGCTAATATTCACTATGGAACGTCACAAAGAACATGCTAATATTCACAACGGAACGTCACAAAGAACATGCTAATATTCACAATGGAACGTCACAAAGAACATGCTAATATTCACTATGGAGCGTCACAAAGAACATGCTAATATTCACAACGGAACGTCACAAAGAACATGCTAATATTCACAATGGAACGTCACAAAGAACATGCTAATATTCACTATGGAACGTCACAAAGAACATGCTAATATTCACAATGGAACGCACACCCTATGCACTGCGCCCACGACTGAGACATTTAATGTATCACCCCTTGTGTAACGCATCCCTCTGGTATAGCATAGGCGTAAAGTAAAGAATAATACTAATAGGATCAACCATACTTTTAAACTGTGTTTAATATAATATATACTACATTTGTAGCAATTAAATCTAAACTGTACGCTTGTTGTAAAGTCAGACGATCCCAATATATAATCTTTGGTTTTCGTTAGTTTTCTCAAACTAAATGATGGCTGGACTGACTTACGATACACAAGTAAACTGCACTCAAGTATACAGCACATTGTGTCTGTAATGTGTATAGGGTGGGGCAATGATTCTACAATTTGAATGTAACACTGTGGCAGGGTAGAACAGAGTCCTACACGTATATAGGGGGCAGGGCAAGGCCCTGCTTGTAAATAAATGTATTGTTTTGGTTTTAGAACGGATGTATTTAATGAGTGGTTTGTAAAGATGTATTGCGTGATTTGAAGGTGGTGGGTGGTTGTTGTTGTTGTTGTTGTATGTATTGTTTGGGGTTATTTACAGGGGAAATAGTGTTTTATAGTTTAAGTGTGGTCAGGCTGAGGCGATGTTAGCAGCTCATCTCTGCCTGACAGCTTGTGAGACTGTCGACCATGCAGATATAAAAACTCTGTGTAGAATGTGACCATCTCCAGAATAATTTGTTGCTAAACTGGAGATGGTCACATGTATAAAAACCTGCAGCTTCTGTTGTTCAGGGGTGGGTTTGTACAGAGAGGAGGTTTTTTGAGAGGGTGGGAAGAATTCAAACGAAAGTAAAAAGAAAAGTAAAGAAATGCAACACGTGCTGGAAAGCACCAGCATGGTACTCGGTGGTGTCAGTTTTCGAGATTTGTTTTTGTTTGACCATTTATTTTGTTCTGCAGTGCAGTGGTTTTTTGTGAGTGTGGTTTTTGTTTAATTATGTTATTTTAAATAAATATGCGCGCACCAGCACTTTCCTCCTGCAAGTACCTGTCTGCCTCTGTATCCGCTTCCTGGTCTGGGGACGTCATTATTCTGCTGTCCTGTCATAAACACACAAGAATATTTACAAACTAGAAGAGGTCATTCAGCCAGTTTATGCTCGTCCGGTTCCTGGATAATCTCAAAACTTTGGCAAGTTAATTGTTAAAGGATCCCGGTGATTCAGCATCAGCAACGTGACTAGGTAACCCATTCCATCCCCTCACCACTCTCTGTGAAGAAGTGTCTCCTTCAGCAACATGACTAGGTAACCCATTCCATCCCCTCACCACTCTCTGTGTGAAGAAGTGTCTCCTTCAACAACATGACTAGGCAACCCATTCCATCCCCTCACCACTCTCTGTGTGAAGAAGTGTCTCCTTCAACAACATGACTAGGCAACCCATTCCATCCCCTCACCACTCTCTGTGTGAAGAAGAGTCCCCTTCTATGTGGCCTCTCTTCACTTTTCAACTGTGTCCTCTGGTCCTGGTTTCTGTGCTGCGATTCAAGTATTGGTTTGAGTTCTGTAATAACTCAACCACAGGCCCCGCTAATTCTTGTTTGTTCCAGGCTAAATAGATTCTGTTCTTTCAGCCTATTTTCATAGCTCAGTCCTTTAATCGCTGGGATTAGTCCAGTTGTTTTTTGCTGAACTCTAACAATATCCTTTTGATGCTGTGGTGACCAGAACTGAACATTGTAAGTGCAGCCTCATCAGTGTGTTGTAGAAATTGATTTAATTTGTGCATGCTGTCTCAATGTGTGTCTCCAGGAAGCAGGCGCAGGCGGAGGGGCTGTCGTTCTGCGCGGACGGCTCGTGGGCTGGAGGGGTGAGAGTGGAGAAGGATGGGGCGGGGCTGAGGCAAGTCTGGCAGAGGCAGCTCCAGCAGCTCAACAGAGTGAGCCCTGCAATGGCAGCAGCCATAGTAAGCGTCTACCCCTCTCCTCAACTGCTACTGCAGGTAAGCAAACCACACAGACCGCTGGGCAAGTTAGTATCATAAAGATGCAATAAATAGGGTGTTCAAAACTAAAAACAATAATCAGATCAGAGCCTTCAGTTCTCCTGAGCTGCTGTGGGGAATTGCTGCGGTGAGGGTACGGAATCTAAATTCGGGAGAAAATCGAGGTCACGTGATTGATTGAAATGGGATACGCAGTGATTTAACAATTGTAATCGGACGTGGATTTGACACCCTCCCAGCAGAGAATGTGAGCGGAGCAGAGTGCTTACGAAAATTCCGCTCACTGCACATAATATCATCCGCTCTTTCTTTTATTCCGCTCCACTGCTTGTGATTCCCGCTTCGCTCCCCTGCTCCAGACAAAATAGTGCAAACTCCATGTATTTAAGAAAAATAAAACCGTGCTCGGTTCTTCAGTGCTGTGAAAGAGCGGGCCGGAAATGTCTACTCCACGCTCCGCTCCTGCAACTACCCAGCTCCGCTCCCTTGCTCCATAAACAATTGGTGCGCTCCGCTCACGCGCTCAGAGACAGATTGAGAATGATGACACCACTGCTCATGTTCCTCTTTCCTTCTGTTTCCTCTGCTCAGGCCTACGAGGAGTGCAGCTGCGAGCGGGACCGAGTGAACCTGTTAGCTGATATAACGGTGCGGGCCGGGGATGGGGCGAGAGAGAGGCGGCTCGGGCCTGAGCTGTCACGCAGGCTACAGTTCTACATGAGAGCCAGGAACGCTGAGCTGGTGCTGGATTCATGTGGGTGACCAGAGTGGAAGAAAGATCCGAGGTAACCAACTGGGGTGCTTCGGATTGATGTTCTGCTATTTAAATGGGAGATTCATTTGGAACAGCTGTGTGTGTGTTTGGTTGCGTCATGGTCACTGTATCACAAAGTAGGGAAGGAAACGTGCAGCTAGTCACAGCTCAGAGAGGGGCCTTTTCTGGGTCCAAGTTGAAATGATGCATCTGAAAGCATTGTCAGAACAACAGGGTGAGGGTGCAGCAATGTGTGTCTGTGGCTGGAGCTGCAGTAGGTCTCCAATCCACCTGCTGGAGACACCGTGTACACTGACATAGCTGGAGAGATCTGTTACCCTCCCATAACAAAGGAACAAGAGACTGTGTGAATGCATCTTGTTCCATTTGCATTTTACAATATCTGCTACTTGATGTTAACTAACCACAGGCTTGTTATGCCAAGATGTTTTTTTTTGCTTCGGCTTGAGGTATAAAATCTTTTTTTTTCTGCAGTCAGAGAATTCACACAGACCTTGTTCTCTTCCTTTTAAAAGACAGATTTGGAGACTGGTTACTAATACCCACAATCCTAACAGGCCACAGCTCCACCTGAGAGTTGAAAGTGGTTTTGAAATGTTTTCATCAGCAGATACACGGTCAGCCTCAGTTAGGATGGAGGTTGGCTGGCAGAACCCTTTCCAATGTGCCTCTCTGATGGGGGAAGTTACCTACTGAGTGTTCAGTGGGAAGGACGCTGAATGCAGGATTCAAATCTTGTCAATGAACTTTACTACCAGGAAAATGCTCAAGGCTGGCAAATTTACTTTTAAATGGGATCCTTTACCGCTGTCTGTTTGCAGATTGGATTGTAGTCTGCAGATGAGACAGAGTTTTATATACATTTCTTATTGTAGTTTGCACACCAAGTCCATGATAGTAATGCATTGATTCTGGTAGCCTTTTCGATTCTGTACGATTTTGCTGCTTAAAATGAAATTACTAAACTGATCCGATGTGCTATAGACTTTTAAAGTATGTGTTGCTAACTCAATTATTATAGTAAATCTTACATATTATATATACTGCCATCATTTTGTAGGTCTCAGAATTTCCTACATGTAAAAAGCGCACATTATGGTGAAGGTGAATTTATTTGAAGCCGTTAGAGAAGAATATTTATTGAACGCTCCTTGCAGACACAGGAAAACAGGGATTTTGACTTTCATATAATAATTTCATACAGATCGATGAAGTGATGGTAATGCATATTTAATAAGATTTACATAATGTACGCCTTTTTCATACAATAAAATGTGAGCCAATGAGTCTGTTATGGGAGTCCTTTTCAAGAAAATAAATGGCAAACATTTAGAATAAGCTTTTTTTTTTAAATGCCTTCAGTCTCATTGTTTTGATATGTAAGGATCTGTTCATGACTCCTAAATGTTTCATGTTCAACTTAAAATATATTAAATTAATCATGAACTGGCACAAATGTATTTTTCAAACTATTTATCAAAAATATGAATTGTAATAAAACATTTTTTTTCACAAAATCTGCCTTCAGTAACTCCAACCTTCAATGTGTTTGTTTATATATTGAAAGTCAAGAGCAAACCTGCCAACAGATCACCTGTTCAAGATAAAATAAGACTAATATAGCAGAAAACATTTCCCTAAGAGCTCACCAAGTCTGCAATCGTCTAAACAATGTTCTTCTCTTCATTTTCACTTTTTCCTTGCCTAGGTAATTAACTGGCGCTATTCACACTTCAGCAAGATGTGCAAAATCAACACACTCTAAATGGGACCATTAGGAGTTCTTTCACACAGTGATAGAAGACATTGAAAAGGACTTCTAGCCAAAACATTTTTTATTACATTTATTTAGTTTCTTTTAGTATTTCTAAATGTTGCTCTATTTGACTCTTCTTTCTTGTGTGTCAATAGAGAATATAGAAAGGATATTGAACCAAAAACTAGAGCAGGCAGAATTTTAGCCAAGTTAGCCGTGACTCCCAATGCATAGCAATTTTAGCTATAATAAGGTTTTGCTGTTGGAATTGTGACAAAAAAAGAATTCTATATAGGTCAGAAATATGTAGCATTTTCATTTTAAAACATCCAGTACAACTTTAGGTTAAAGAAATCTCTGTTTGCAGGCTTTGTTTTCCGAAAGCATTGCACTTTTAAAATGTATTCCCCCGGAGAAGGAAATAGTCCCCACCACTTCTGGGCCGCCTTTCCTGTCAGTATCCAACCAGCTGCTTCCTCGAATGACTGATATGCTCTCAGCCAGTAAGATTCTTGACCCCCGAAGGCACAGCGGAGGTTCGTGGACTTGCATGAAGGGTGAGATTTCTGACAGTGTTATGGCAGACGGTGTATACATGATGTATGGTGTGCTGAAAGTCTTACAGAATGCCCTGCAGTGTTTACAAGAAACACATTACATCATTACTGCTGAATCCCACGGTGTCTGTATAGACAATGTCGACCCAAGGGTCTTTTTCGACCTGAAAAAAAAAACAAGGATCGGGTCAAAAATGGAGATTAGATAAAGGGGCATTCAGAACAGAAAATAGGAGGCACTTTTTAACACAGAATTGTGAGGGTCTGGAACCAACTCCCCAGTAATGTTGTTGAAGCTGACACCCTGGGATTCTTTAAGAAGCAGCCTAATGAGATTCTGGGATCAATAAGCTACTAACAACCAAACGAGCAAGATGGGCTGAATGGCCTCTTGTTTGTAAACTTTCTTATGTTCTTAATTAACTCAACCAGCCCATCACAAAGCAATTGCAAGTAGGGAAGCACGCACAGATGGAGAAGACTAATAATATAGTTAGTCTCAAATTGACACTGCTAAATCCCTTGTGGGGAACTAACCAAAACATCTTGTAATGGTCTAAAGTAGAGAACATTATTTATGAACCAAACATCAAACTTTCTAAAAATAAGTATCAAGGATATAAAAACAACTGAACAAGAGATGGATGAAATAAATAATCATTTTGTACACCCTGTTTATTCTACCTTTTAAGCAACTTGACTAGCAACCACACTTTCCTCACAAATAATTGCTTCTCGGGTGAACCTGGCCCAACCAAGACATGCTGAAGTTGATTGAGCTGATCGCTTGACAGGAGAACTCGACTGTACTCCAAACAACTGTTAGGAAATAGCTGCAGCAAATGCTAAACTCACTGGTTGTGGACAGTAGCCCATCCATACCGAGTCAAATTCAAGTCTGTGATTCCCTTTCAAATCCAATCCAGTCTGACTCAGTAGTCCAAGTCCCCATGCGTGGGACAATATCTGCCAAACCAACCACATGTAGAACAGTGTACAACAGGACTTGTAGTTGAAAGGTTTGCCACTGTTAGTGGCTTAGTGTTATAGATGAACAACCAGCAGCCTTGCAAGACGTATTCAAGAACCGAGTTGAGTTTAAAGGAATACACTGTGATCTCTGAATTTGCATACTATTGTTATCTATTTATTATGCCATGATTGTGTTCTTAATTATCATTCTCTGATCAAGCCAGAGAAAGGAGGATCATTTTCTGTAAGTCTGTAATTGCGCATTATTAATTTCTTCTTCCCCTGAATCAGTGAGTTTGTCAGTTTCTACTGGAAATCTTTCACACACTCACTGTTTCATTGGGGAAGACATTACTGGTGCACATCATTTGTGTTAATTTTACTAGTGGCCTAATTACAGAAATTCCACTGTTCCCAGGCTTGCTTAGAGACAGTTTTCACAGGTAATATATGCTAATTATTTTTTTTCCAGTTTATCCTATTACCTTCCTTACCACAGCAATTCCCCACAACAGGGACAGAAGGTCGGTGGGCATCCTCCCATAGCAAGCCAAGAATCTCTTTTACAGCTACCGGCTTCTGGAGGATAAAGGTCAGCTCACCAGGTGACTGGCCAGCAGGTTCCACTGTAGCGTGATGAGGAGAAACAGCCCCTGACGGTTTTACTTACCTAACCTGTGGCACCGCCAGAGCCAATGCAACGCTTCCTCTGGAATCAGTGAAGACCGATGACTTTCCACAGCCTGAAACCTGCGCTTCCGACTGTGACCCGCCCTGCACACTGTGCGGCTGCACCGTTACCAGCAGAGAACCCGCCCCCTGCACACTGCGGCCGTGCCTTCACCAGCGGGGACCCCGCCCTGCACACTGTGCGGCCGTGCCTTCACCAGCGGGGACCCCGCCCTGCACACGGTGCGGCCGTGCCTTCACCAGCGGGGACCCCGCCCTGCACACTGTGCGGCCGTGCCTTCACCAGCGGGGACCCCGCCCTGCACACTGTCGGCGTGCCTTCACCAGCGGGGACCCCGCCCTGCAGACTGTGCGGCCGTGCCTTCACCAGCGGGGACCCCGCCCTGCACACTGTGCGGCCGTGCCTTCACCAGCGGAGACCCCGCCCTGCACACTGCGCCGTGCCTTCACCAGCGGGGACCCTCGGGACCTCACCCTGCACACCTTGCGGCCGTGCCTTCACCAGCGGGGACTCCGCCCTGCACACTGTGCGGCCGTGCCTTCACCAGCGGAGACCCCGCCCTGCACACTGCGCCGTGCCTTCACCAGCGGGGACCCTCGGGACCTCACCCTGCACACCTTGCGGCCGTGCCTTCACCAGCGGGGACTCCGCCCTGCACACTGTGCGGCCGTGCCTTCACCAGCGGGGATCCTCGGACCTCGCCCTGCACACTGTGCGGCCGTGCCTTCACCAGCAGGGACTCTATTAAGCATCCCAAATCTCCATAAATCCAGAAATGGTAATAAATGAGGATAATAAATAGTGACTTGATCACGATCACAATCATGTTTTAAGTCCTGTTTATTGCGGGTTTCTTCCTAGTTAGGAACTCTTTCTCTCTCATACACACTCGGTCAGCTTTTTAAAATAAAACCACATCACTCTTCCCTCCCACAATAAAAGGGAGCTGAATTCAAGTCATCCTCCAGCCCAATTTAATTACATGGTAAACATCAGAAATATGATCATTTTTTTCTGTACAATAATCAAGACTAAAATGTATTTTTTTTTTTTTTTTTAATTATTATTCCAACCCTAATTAAATATTGGTGTTTGTCAATAACAAAATAATTCCATAAAATGTTCCATGGCATTCAACATATAGAAGTGAACTGAGTAGTTTTGCAAACCTGGATTTCCATTTTAAGCATGCTATCTGGTACTACACTCCGTTAAAGGAATCTCTGTTTGCATGCCCTGCTTCTGATAGCAATTTCATGATCCCCTGGGGAGTGCAATTGTTGCCACCCCTTCAGGGCTGCCTTTCCTGCTGACCCCCAAAACACTGCTGAAGTGACCTAGGAAGTGGAACAGCAACAGACCTCCTGGACTGCAAGCAAACTGACAACTTTGTTTGACCTAATACCAGATGTTTTAAAATGAGGACTTTTTTTGCTGTTTCATGTGTTTTTCAAAACTACACATTTGAGACCGCTGTAGTGACTGGCACTGCGTGGAACATTCATGGGATTATTTTGTTACCTATATAGTGAATGGCAGTGCTCGACAGGTAATACTTAGGACATTACTTTGATACTTTAATTTTAAAAGTTTAGGGCCAACACAAAACACTATTTTGTTAGGGATCCTTCACAGTTCAGTCCGTTCCACGGTGTGGTATTTTCAATCTTCTGGTCAAACCTGCTGTCACTCTTTTACAAGCCGTTTGCTTACCAACGTGTGTTCCAGCACTCACCCATTTATTAATATACATATGATAAGAATATATCCTCTGCCACTCATTCCTCAGGGAGAAGTAAAGCTTAGTGAAAACCACATAACTTAAGTGGCTTTGCAGCAAATTCCATTTGTACAGTATAAAGAATTGCTGGACGTGGCTGTTCCAGAGTTCGTCCTCACAGGACAGCTTGCTCTGCACCAGGTTCAACAGTGCCAGAGTTAGTCCTCACAGGACTGCTTGGTCTACTATTATTATTAATTTCTTAGCAGATGCCCTTACCCAGGGCAACTTACAGTTGTATACATAAAATGCATATCAAGAATTACAGTACAATTAAGAGCAAGATACAAAATACAATGACTTCAGTCCTAATAAGAGCAAATAGAAAACACGAGCAGATAACAGTGTTGATAGTTACATGAGGGTTAGATACGAGTGCAAGTGAAATACAAAATACTACAGATTGGGTTAAGTGCAGGATTAAATACAATACAATAGGGAGCAGATAAGTGCAAGTTAAAGTGCATTAGAGGCAGAGTGCTATATTGTCCAGAAGGGAAGAGTTGAGTTTTACAGGTGCTGTCTGAAGAGGTGAGTCTTGAGGAGGCGCCGGAAGGTGGTCGGGGACTGGGCAGTCCTGACATCCGTAGGAAGGTCATTCCACCACTGCGGGGCAAAGGTGGAGAAGGAGCAGGCTCTGGAGGCAGGGGAGTGTAGAGGAGGTACAGCCAGTCTTCTAGTGCAGGTGGAGCGGAGAGGTCGGGTGGGTATGTAGGGAGAGATGAGGGTCTGGAAGTAGCTGGGTGCAGTCTGGTCCAGGCATCCATAGGCGAGTACAAGAGTTTTGAACTGGATGTGAGCTGTGGGGTCAGAGGGGGGGGGAAGGAGAGGAAGATCTGAGCATCATCAGCATAGAAATGGTATGAGAAACCATAGGATGCGATAAGAGGGCCCAGGGAGCGGGAGTAGAGAGAGAACAGGAGAGGACCCAAGACTGATCCTTGGGGGACTCCTGTTGAGCAAGGGTAAGGTGTGGAGGTTGAGCCATGCCAGGTTACCTGGTAGGTGCGGTTGGAGAGGTATGAGTAGAACCAGGCCAGAGCAGTGCCAGAGATTCCCAGGTTAGCGAGAGAGGATAGGCGAATAGAGTGATCGACAGTGTCAAAGGCAGCAGAGAGATCAAGGAGAATTAGGACAGAGGAGAGAGAGGCATCTCGCAAAGTTTAGTGAGTTGGTGACAGACAGGAGTGAGCAGAGTGGAAACCAGATTGGAGAGGGTCGAGCAGAGAGTGGTTGGACAGGAAAGCGGAGAGCTGGCTGTGTACAGCCCACTCAAGGGTTTTAGAGAGGAAGGGTAAAAGGGAGACAGGACGGTAGTTCTGGAGGGAGGTGGGGTCAAGAGTAGGTTTTTTGAGGAGGGGGGTCTTGTTTGAAGGCAGAGGGAAGGCAGAGACCGGAAAGGAGAGAGGTGTTGAAAAGGGAGGAGATGAGGGGAAGTAGAGCAGGAGCAGCAGCTTGAAAGAGGTGAGTGGGGAGGGGGTCCAGGGCACATGTGGTGGGTTTGTGGCCCTGGAGCAGGGAGGAGAGGTCAGAGTCTGAGGAGAAGGTAGAGAATAGTTTACGTGGGTTGTTAGTGGAGGCTTGGATTATAGATTGGAAATAAGAACATTTAGCAGAAGAGAGAGTAGAGGAGAGGAGGGAGCGGTAGAGGTCTAGGGCAGCAGGGAGTTTGGTTCTCTTCCATTTCTTTTCAACAGATCGCAGTGTGGTTCTTGCTGAGCGGAGCACAGGAGAGCCAGGGTTGGGGAGGGGCAAGCAGGTCGGGAGGTGAGGGGACAGAGGGAGTCGAGGGAGGAGGTGAGGGAGGATAAGAGGGTGGAGGTAGCAGAGTCTACAGAGTTGGGAGAAGGAGTCGATAGGAGGGCGGTGAGAGAGCGGTGGAGGCAAGGACAGAGGGGGAGAGAGCGGAGGTTACAGCGAGAGGTGACAGTGGGGGTAGGAGGAGCAGGGAGAGATGGGAGAGACAGAGAAAAAGAGATGAAATAATGATCAGAGAGGTCCAGGAGGGTGACAGAGAGGGTGGAGGGGAAGCAGGCCCTGGAGAAGGTTAGGTCCAGTTGACGGCCAGCTTTGTGGGTAGGAGGGGATGGAGAGAGACAGAAGGTGAAGGAGAGGGAGGAATCCGACAGAGTGGCTGGGGTTGAAGAGATGGATATTGAAATCACCTAATAGGACAGTTGGGGTAGACAGAGAGGGGAGGGAGGAGAGTAGATAGTGAGTTCATCGAGAAAGTAGCGAGAGGTCCAGGGGGCGGTACAGTACAATTAGCAGGAGTTGACAGGGAGAGGCTAGTTGGACAGCATGAAATTTAAAGGTGTTAACAGAGAGTGAGGAGAGGTCGGAGGGGACAGAACAGAGTAAGGAGGGAGAGTGAAGACCAGTCCCACCTCGCCGCTTCTCCCTGCAGGCCTCCCCTCGCTAGACTCCCGGCTCTTTTGTTGTGAGGCTCTTCGGTTGGCTGGCGCTTCGTGCTGACGCACAACTAGCCCAACTGACTATCTGCCTCAGACTCTGGTTACCGCTAGACTGCATCTATTATCTGCACAGTGACCCTGGGAACGACTTGTCAGTGATTATCTGCACAGTGAATCCGGGAATGACTCGTCAGTGATTATCTGCACAGTGACCCCGGGAACGACTCGGTGATTATCTGCACAGTGACCCCGGGAATGACTCGGTGATTATCTGCACAGTGACCCCGGGAACGACTTGGTGATTATCTGCACAGTGACCCCGGGAACAACTCGGTGATTATCTGCACAGTGACCCCGGGAATGACTCGTCAGTGATTATCTGCACAGTGATCCCGGGAATGACTCATCAGTGATTATCTGCACAGTGACCCCGGGAATGACTTGTCTCAGTTATTATCTGCACGGTGACCCCGGCAACGAGTTGTCTATTGCAGTGCGGTGCCCCCGCCCTTGTGCGTATTTTGTGTTTCATGTTTTCTGTTATATGTGGATATATTGGTGCACAGGATATAATGTGGGGTAATGAAGCAGGAGTGATTTAAAAATGTATATTTGTATTTAGACACGAGGATGGCACAATCACTTCACGTGCAGAGTAAAGTGTGTATTTGTATGTGGGCACAGGGATTGCACAAATTAGTTCACGTGCTGGGATTCAAGTGAATGATTATTTAGTAATGGAATCCCAGCACAGCTCTATATGTAGATGCACGAGTCACTCACTTGGGGTTGGGTGTACAGGGAGGAGGTACGGGGTAGAGAGAGGCGATACAAAAACACTTGCTATTCATGTTGGGAGCTCCAGCACAGTATTTGTTTGGTTTGGTTTTGTTTGTTTTGTTCAACCTTTTACTTTCTGTTTTACAATAAACTGGCACATCAGTGCATTTCATTCACGTTTCACCCTCAGTACTGTGTGTTCTTCCAGGTCTGACCAGGTCACCACCAGCCAGCCTGTTCACACCTACACATTTTCGGTTCTTGAAGAAGGTCAGGGTGCTGTGCCAGGAGTAGTAATATTACTATAGCTTATGTCAAAAGTCTGATTTATGATCCTTTTGACCTTATATGTATGAATTTATGAATATATAATGAGGGGTGTGGATTTATGAATTTATGAATATACAATGAGAGGGCATGGATTTTATATAGGAGTATGGAATATGTGTATATATATAATATATAAACAGACCCCTATGTATTTCACAAGCCCTTATAAACATTAACCCTTTTCGGTCCATTTATTAATTCTGCGTCAGGCTCGCCAGGTCTAATTAATTTTCACACGCGCAGTTAATTTTAGACGCGCTGTTTAAAAGTATTTTTTTTCACAGTCAAACGGGTTTAAAAGGCCCTGCATATCAACAAAGCACTCACTAGGCATCTCCAGCCCCGCCCCACCCTTTCGTTCGCTATAGCTTTCACCTATGTAAGAAATAAATAATAATAATAATAGTCGTACATACCGATCGATCATCTCCTGATCACTCGTTTTATCACCAAACTCCTCAATAATGCGATCCAAGTCATTATTTTATTACTATAACATCTCAAAAAAGCTCTGCAAATGTCCGTGTTCTCTGTGCGCTGATTCACAGTCAGCCAGCTTGTTTACTTACGAGTCTGGGCATGTTTTCAGACCTCATAAAAGGAGGAAAATATTTGTGCAGTTTATTAGAGTGTTACACAAGATGTCTCATGCATGCGTTAGTTTCTGCTCTGAGAAAGTGGATCTTGAGGATCGGCAAATGTCTGAACTTATAAAAGCGTTTAAAAAAAAAAAATGCACATTAGCCCTTCCTCAGAGGCTAAAGAAACCACGGACTGCAAAAAAGGTTCAAGAGAGTCCAAGCAAGGGGCCTTTAAGCATCTGTCCAAAGGATCCTCTGCGCACTGTACATACTCATATGTGGACTGAACTGAAAATAGACCGAAATGAGAGAGAGAGGGGGCGGATGATTGGGGGTAACTCAGAAAACGCCCCTAGGGGCGGTGCCCCTTGGACCCCCCCTCATAGGCTGACACCTGATCTTAGGGAACATACTAAAGGGGGCCCCCCCACACACCTTTTTGATTGAAGGAGTCTGACGCCATGTCTTCTGCAAACTTTAGATACTACTCTGAAAATGCCATTCTTGAAACTAATGATCTTGAGATGGATTGGACCACTGAAGAAATGACCAAGCTTTATAAAAGACTTTGAAAATGTTCCCCTCCTCAACCCTGCAGAGTCTGACGACGACGGTCTTTTAGGCATCTCTTTTGAAAAAGTATTAAAGATCTCTAGGGGTCTCCTGGCTTCTCTATTGGAAGTGATCATTGACCGTGATATGGTGAAAAATTGCAGCGGTTGCGAAGTTGACCACCCAAGCCAGCTGAGACACAGTTGCCTTTATGAAGCGGACCCCGATTTTGAAGAAATACTAGAAAAAATACACGTCCCGTGGCTGAAGCTTCTGGTGGCTAAAGCTCTAGCTTGTTTAAATTTCCATCCATCTTTGACAAAACTTCAGAAACTGGTGGAAGATATTTTAACAGAGCTAAGACCTGAACACAGCATTAGACGTAAACTGAGCCATCTACAAGAAGCCCTGGATGACAAGACCCGAGACATTGTCAACAAAATAACCAAAGCTTTCAAACATCGCAGTTTTACTAACCCCCAAGCTCCTTTAGCTTATTACGGAGCCTATGACTTTGAAAATGGGGAGCGTCCAGACTCGGCAAAACTGAGGGAAAACCATGGAGGGCTGTTGTTTGAGTTAATAGCGAGAAAGTGGCTTGTAAAGACTCTTTCAAAACCTGATCCCCGTAAATGTTAAAATGTTCAACAATTTAAAAAGTGTAACTGATTTAATCCATAAAGATGTTGATGCTCAAGAATGGCAAGAGTTGGTAGATACACATGTAAAACACTGTAACCCCTTAAATACATTTTTAATGAATATATTACCTAAAATGTATGCAAATGTATACATATCATTGTTTTGTATGTTTATGTGACTGATGTCTGTTTTTATAACCTGGCTAGGTTTTTAAGAGATGAAGATATATCAAACGTTGTACAAAATGTCATGGATTACTTAGTGACTAACCATGTACACTACCGGTCAAAAGTTTTAGAACACCTCCATTTTTCCAGTTTTTATTGAAATTTACGCAGTTTAATGTCTCAATGTACTCTGAAATTAAAGCATAGAACAAATAAACAATTGGAGATAAAAAAAGAAATCATGGAATCGGTTTGTTCAACAAAATTTAATCTAAATTTTTGACTCATCAAAGTAGCCACCTTTTGCAGATATAACAGCCGAACACACTCGTGGCATTCTTTCTACAATGGAAATCAAATATTGTTCGGAAAGTTCTTCCCAACACTGTTGCAAAAGTTCCCACAGATGTGTTGCACTTGTAGGTTGCTTTGCTTTCACCCTTCTGTCCAATTCATCCCAAACCAGCTCGATGGGGTTTAAGTCTGGAGACTGTGCTGGCCATTCCATGATTTGAAGCCTACCGTCTTGTTCTTTTCTTCTAAGGTAGTTCTGACATAGCCTGGAGGTATGTTTTGGGTCATTATCTTGCTGTAGGATGAACCCTGACCAACTAGGCGTATACCAGAGGGCACTGCATGGCGCTGCAAAATGCTGTGGTAGCCGTTTTGGTTCAGGGTGCCACTCACTCTGTGCAAGTCGCCAACTCTGGATCCAGCAAAAGAGCCCCAGACCATCACGCTTCCTCCTCCATGTTTGACAGTTGGTGTCACACACCGAGGAACCATCCTTTCGCCTACTCGACGGCGTACAAAAACCCTGCGTGATGAACCGAAGATTTCAAATTTTGACTCATCGGTCCATGAGTGTCTCAGAGGTGTTATGATAAACTTTGAATAAAAACCTTTTGAACTACAGACTTGTTGCAGTTGTGTTATTTTGGTTAAAGATGTCACTTCAGCGTATGAAAAAAATATACTACGATCCCTCAAATCCTGGGGGCTTAGGGGGTTTACACACTCTTCAAAGGGCTCTGGGGCCTGATGGTCCTAAAGTCTCTGAGAGGGCCCTAACAGACTTTTTATCAGAGCAAGACTCATATACGTTGCATAAGCCCTCTAGAATAAACTTTAAAAGAAACACCGTATTTGTATCTAATATCGATACTCAGTGGCAAGCTGATTTAGTGGATATGTCTAGCTTGTCAAAAGAAAATGGAGGTTACAAGTACATGTTAACATGTATAGATATCTTATCCAAATATGCCTGGGTAATACCCCTGAAAAATAAGTCATCCAAGACGGTGACCAAGGCATTCAAGAGGATCCTCAGCACGGGTAGGAAACCTAAAAAACTACAAACTGATAAAGGGACTGAATTTCTAAACAGAGCATTTCAGAGCATGCTAAAAGAACATAATATTCTACACTTTACCACGGGGAATGAACTAAAAGCCTCTATTGTTGAGAGATACAACAGGAAAACAAAAATGTGGAAATATTTCACCGCCTTTAACACTCACAAGTATATGGATAAACTACAAGAAATGGTTCAGGCATATAATAACTCCTTTCACCGTAGTATTCAAATGAAACCTTCAGAAGTTAATGAAGACAATTCATTTAAAGTGTTTAAAACTTTATACTCTAAGAAGAAAGGCCCTAAACATATAAAGTTTAAGTTTACAGTCGGTGATAACGTCAGAATTTCAAAGTTAAGAGCTCCCTTTATAAAAGGCTATGAACAGCCGTTTACGGCAGAGATTTTTACTATAACAGAATGTATACCAAGATTTCCACCGGTGTATAAACTATGTGATTATGATGGAGAGGCTATAAATGGCACCTTTTATGAACCAGAATTGCAAAAAATAAATGTCAAGACTGATAGGTTGTTTAGGATAGAGAAGATAGTTGCTGAGAAAAAGGAAAACGGTAAAAAGTCTTATCTCATAAAATGGGCCGGTTGGCCTGAAAAATTTAACAGTTGGGTCGCAGGGCATCAGGTGGTGGATCTAAAGAGTTAACAAGTCCTGGGTGTATTTAATTACACTTAAAACATTATTCAAGATGTCTCAAGACTCTTTTTATGTGACTCTGCCTAGTAACGCTTCACAGGATGTTTTCCCTAAAAACGCTATAGCCGATTTTACTACCAAGTTGGTTAAAACAATGAATCTACCGGGAAAATGGGAAGTTTGCTTAGCAGAGATTCAATACCCCCATACCTGGGATAATATCAACCTTAATGACAGCAGTTTTATTACTTTCGATATAGAAAAGGCCATAAAACGTGATTATACTATCCCAAAAGGATATTATGAAACCCTTCAGGATGTAATAACGACCATGAACGATGTCCTGCTCGGAAAAGGACTAGATCAGAAAGGTGACAAGGCTCCCGATGAACAATATAAAAATGATTTGAAATTAGTCTATAAACCTATAGAAAGAAGAATTTATATAAAAAGTACTACTCCATTTGTGATTTTTGCCCAAGAACAACTCTGACAAATGTTGGGATTTCCTGAGACTATAAAGGGTGAAACTATTGGACTATTGGGGCCTATTGAGGCTAAACCGTATAGGGCTCATTTGAGGACCCTCTATCCCTCCGATATCCGAGTTGGTTTTTACACCATGTATGTCTATACAGATATCATTACACATCAAGCCGTTGGAGATAGTTACGTGCCTCTTCTAAGGTGTGTCCCTATTAAAGGCAAAAACAGCGATATAATCACGGTAACTTATGACAGACCTCATTACGTACCCCTCAGCAAGACCAGCTTTGATTCTATAACTATACAAATTAAGACGGATCAAGATAAGTTAGTGCCATTCCGTTTTAGGAAGGTTGTAGTGAAGTTGCATTTCCGAGCTGTAAAGCCTCTTTTTTACACCTAATTGAAAAGAAAAATGAGACCTCATGGATATGTCAATCGTTATATTAATTATTACAAAAATCAAGCTGGTAATGGTTTGCCTGGATTTTCTGGAGCTCCTGTGATGTATGGAGCGGGTATAGGGGGTATTTTTCGAAGTCTTTTCAGAAAAGCTTTACCTTTACTTAGAAGGGGTTTTGAAATAGTTAAACCTCATTTTAAATCAGCCGCTAAAAATATTGTTAGTGACGTAGTGTCAAATGTCCTAACAAGTCATAACCCTCCTAGCCACAACAACAGCCAGTCAGGGGAGGGATTGATGGTGATGTCCAGAGGCTACAAGAGAAAACGTAGCAAACCCCCGGGATCTCGCCATCATCATCATCACAAAAAGGCTAAACCCTATACATTCAGGTCATTTAGTAGCGGCAGCCGGAGAAGGAGCAAGAAACCAAAGACTCACGGTACAAAGAAAAACAGAAACATCTTTTAAATCATGACTCTGGTACATCATATGTCTCAAGAATGTGTGAAATCAGAATTGGATCTGTTTACCATCCCCTATACCCAAACAAGTATTGAAAAAACCTTTATGTGGAAATTCCCCCTGTCTGCCTTGTCTGACACAGCTCCGCTCGAATTTTACATAGCGGGGAATGGGGAAGATTATCTTGATTTGAATAATACTCTTTTAAGACTTTCATGCAAAATTACTAAGGCTGATGGCACTGATTTAGCTGCAGACAGCATAGCTGGTATTATCAATTACCCCGTAGCTACCATGTTTTCACAAGTGGATGTAACTTTAGGAGACCGTCTAATTAGTCAAAGTAGTAATACTTATCCTTACCGTAGCATTATAGAAGCAATGCTAACCTTTCGTAAGGACACCCAAGAATCTCAATTCACAGCCGGATTGTTTTACAAAGATGCACCAGGACACATGGATGAGACTGATCCTGCAGGGGATAATGAAGGTTTAGTTAAACGGCATGCTTTTACCAGATTGAGCCATACAGTTGAACTTTTAGGACCACTGCACTCGGATATATTTTTTCAAGAAAAACTCATGCTAAATGGAATTGACCTGAAAATTAAAATGATGAGGACCAGTGACACTTTTTTGTTTAATGTCTGACGCCGCAGAGGCGTACAAACTTAAAATTTTTGAAGCCTGTCTCTATATTAAAAAAGTAAAAATAGCCCCGGAGGTAAGAATCGTCAAGCTTTGATGACCTCTAATGCCAAATATCCTATTGATAGAGTGGCTATGAAAATTTTTAGTGTTCCTAGAGGGAGCAGGGTATGTAATCAGGAGAATTTGTTTCTGGGGCGGTTACCAAAGTTTGTGGTTATTGGTTTAACAGATAATGACGCTTTTAGTCCTACGCTAAAAACCCTTTTAACTTTAAACACTTTGCCGGGAACTTTATAGCTATGTATGTCGATGGTGAACAAGTCCCCTCAAAACCTTTACAACCCAACTATACAGTAAGACACAACCCCGTCCGGGAATATTACAGTCTAATACAAGCCACGGGTAGACATCTCAAAGACAAACCGCTGATAATTGATCGGTCAGACTTTATTAGAGGCTCTGCGCTCTATGCCTTTGATTTGACCCCTGACCAAGAATGTGGAGATCATTTTTCCTTAGTAAAAAATGGTAATATGCGTCTTGAAATGCGTTTTGCCAATGCTCTGCCAGAGACTGTTAATATGATTGTTTATGCTGTTTTTGAGAATGTGATTGAGGTTTCCCACCAAAGAGCAGTTCTCTTTGATTACTGAAAAGTTTGATACAACTTTGATCCTTTTTAAAATGAATACCACCCAGCTTACAGCGTTGCTATCCAGTAACCCCTGATTAAATCAACCATATGCGACCCTCTAATGTTCTTACCCCTAAGAATGAATTCCCCTTGATCATTCCATGAGGTAACCAAAGCATTCTCAGACATTGCGTTTAAAATAAATTTAGCATTTTTCTTAGATCTGGAGGGGGCGCTACTCATAACATCAGTCACAACCTTAGATTCAGATTCTGCATCAGTTTATGCCATTTCCTCACAGGGGGGTGTAATCAAAGTCACGGTATTAAGCTCTTTTTCACTCTGTTTAATCAAGGCTAGATATCTCTGTAAGGAGCTGGTGTATAGCTTAACTTTCTCATGGTCACTGATGTCAGTTCTAAGTGGAATGCTTTTCATTTCAGTCAAGTCTGCTTTCAACTGCTTTTTAATAGGTTCGGGGTGCTGTGGCTCAGGCTGTCGAAGTCTATCGAGTTGATGTTGCGGTACCAGAAACATTTTCTGGGAGTGAGTCATTTTTTACAAATTAACTTTGAGGTGTTAAGAGTCCTGATAAAAAATGCAGAGCAATCCTTATTAAAGCACCAATAAAACCACCACTCTGATTCACAGTTTTTTTCTTCTTTTTAATTGAATGGTTCTTATTACATAGGCTCTTTATAACACGCTGCTGCTTTTTGAGGGTGTTTAACTGACTCGAGGTCAAGGGGATGTTACCCTTTAAGGCGTTTAAGGCAATTTCAACAATAGATTTGATAAAATCGTCTGAGGCGTCTCGTAAAACTGCTCTTCTCTGATGAGCAGAGCCGCGAACTATGCTCTTTAAGAGATGGAGGTTACGTTTTATTCTAGCCGACATGATGCGTTGTTGAAGAGTCTAGATAAATAAAAGTTTTAGCGCTATAACAGGTCGTTTATAAGTGTTTTGTCTTGGTATTTCTCATGATATAAGCAACTGGCCAATCAGGAGTAAATAAACCAGTTCTTAGACGGTATGCTTCGGGGGTTTGTGCTTTTAAGTCTATTAAAAGATAACCATAGGGTTTTTTTGTGGCATCTTCAAACGCTTCTAAGAAAAACTTGGAGTTACCGGGTACATCTGTCGGGCTAGCGTGTTGATTTGAAGTTTATCTCTGGGGTTTTAAACAGAATAATGTAATTGGCATTCAAGTTTATGGTACGGCTCATTTTTCCTTGAAAAACAAATTTTGAACCAAATACAGCACGCATAAATTCCTATGATGAACGTATTTTGTAAAAGCTTTCTGTATTTCATCATTTTCGCTAGCCGCCTCCATCAAGTCATCTATAATGATTAAATTGATTTTGTTAGGAGGCAGTAAATTATCATCGGTTAATGAAGACGGTATGCCTTCAATAAATTTTACATTTTTAAATTTAAGTGCCAATTCGTTGTATAATGGCTGCCAACAGCTATAGCACCATATGATATTCTCAGGGGTTTGGGAAAAGATCTGTTGAGAGTTTTCTAAAAGCTGCTTCACAAAATAACTTTTGCCTGAATTGGAGGGCCCCGATATTATAGCGGCAAAAGGTACGGTTAGTCTAATATCGAAGCCATCTTCAGTAGCCATAAGGAAGAGATGTGTAATCAGACAGCAAGACTCTCTTATTGTAGACTATTTGAAAAGTTTTCTGGAGTGGTTTGTTTTCCAATTGAAATTCTTTTTTATTACGGTGAATCTGGGAGCCTCGAATCATGATATGCTCTGCAGGGGTGTTTCTATCAGGATTCACAAAGTTTTGAACTAGGTCTTTTAATGAAGCGAGGTTAATTAATTTGGAATTCTCATAGTTTAGGGTAATACCCTTTACTTTGAGACATGTTTTTCCTCTGTTTGTGACGTATCCATACGTTTTAGGCCCCCCTGACACAAACTCTGTAATGTATTCCCCCGGCTTCAACTCGCTAGTTAAATCTCCAAGATAATCGCCAAGTTCTGGACGCCAAGCATGGGGCCTACTGACAAAGATCACAGAGTCCGTATCATGATACAGACAACGACCCTGCAGACGATCCATGAGGTTATAGAGCTCTAGCCGGGCGTAAGCGGTTGTAAACGCCGCTATGAATACATTTACATTACCTGGGGGTGTATAGGTTTCAGAAGCATAACGCCACTGAACCTGCGCCACCGTATCACTTACAAAACAAAAATGAGAAACATGATATCTTTTTGAAAAGAGATAATGGAAAAACTGGTCAGGATCTTTAACCAAGCTTGTAGAGAGTTGGTTAGGTTTTTGTCCAAATTTCCCCCAGAGCGAATTCAGAGATAGTTTGGAGATTTGTCTTTTAGCAGGGTTAACATTAATGTTTTGAGGATCTAATTGAATCCCCTCTTTCTGAAAATATTCATCAATATAACGCTCTTTACTCACCTCATCGGTACAATGAGAGGGGTAACCTGAACTTTCCTGTTTCCCCTTGAGATGACTATTAATGTAGCCTGTAAAGAGAGTGTCAGATTTCTGAGGAAAATGCCAAACTTTGTGTATTTTAGACACTTTGTAACCTTTCTCAAGAGCTTTGACTACCTCTACACTGCACCATGTTCCTGTCAAGGCTCTTTCTCCAGAGGTATGGTTACATACACCTGTCTGGTTTAGTGTTTCTGCGCAAGAACGGCAGAGGGTAAACATTAATTTGCCGCAGATTCTTGCAGGCAGTACGGGGGAAAAAAGACCCCTAGGAGGCAGAACAGTTAATTTGAACAAGCCAAAGTACTGCCTCAAGTCCTGAAAATTATGGTAAATTATGGTAGGATGGTCTACAGGGTACACTTTTGTTTTGTTGACAAAGGGATACAAGCTAGTGAAATCAAAGTATTCCAACCTTTCATTTTCCTGGGCCACATAATGTAATGTAATGGCATTTGTACGACCCCCAAACAGAGCCTCACGAGGATTGATACGTTCTGGAAAATCAGAGCGAACCAAAAAATCGTGAACTTGAGGCTGTTTTTTCAGGGCGTTCCATTCATGCTCCCAAATAACTCTGACTTCCAACCCGTAAACCTTTTGCAATGTTTCAATCTTTTCATCAAAGTGATGATACATCGTACCGCAGGATACTTTGCTTAAGGGGTTTACATCGGCGGAATCATAGCATTGGGGGCAACCATGAAAAGAGCACCCTGCAAATTCAAAAGCCGTACGCTTACCATTAATCACAGCATACCCGTCCAAGAAAAAGGGCCCTATTTTAAGCTCTCCATAGTTTAAAGCATGTTGAATGAAAACATTTTCAGTTTCAGATACATACATTAACCATTGTATCGAGGCATTTGAAAAGCTTTTTTGCTGGTCACTGTAATTGTCTGGAGGAATGATAGCTATTGTGTCTTTAGGCATAAATTTACTTCTATACATAGCCATGCACAGTGAAGCAATGGTAGTACATTGGAAGGGGTCTATCTGCCCTATAGCATAAACCTCTGTACGGAATCTGATACAGGCCTCTTCATTTTTGCAGTAGAAAGACATCTCTTCTCTGAAATTAAAAATGCCATTCTTAATCGAATCGTACCATTTGTAAAAGTCATCACGTTCTTTAGACATCATTTGCTGAACACCGTAGTAACGTGGTTCAGGATAGGGCCCAACGTAATTCTGGTTTTCAACAGTATTGAAAAAATGAGGAAAATATCCTTTTCTGGCTTCAAATCCCTTTGCTGAAGGCATTGCACTTCATAGCCATAAAGTTAAAGGAATCAATGCAGCGCATCTTAAAAGCCTCGTCTGTAAAACACATTAACTTGCTACCCTGAGCTATTATATGAGGGTTAACACCGTTGGTAACTAAATAATTCATCAGTAAATAGCTGTCATACGACTTCGCGTTGTGTGCCAAGAAAGTATAGCCTGCGTAAATGGGCCTGCGATACCTTTCAAAAAACTTTTTCACACAATCCTCGCCCTCCCAAAACCATGATTCACCATCTATGTGCATGCAGTACAAATAATTTGGAATGTGCAAGCCATCTTCCTGCCGGCATTCAAAATCATAAAACACATATTTATCTGTGGGCTCATAAGGTTTTGGCACTTGAATGAAGCATTTGTGATCAGTGTGAGGTAACAACACAGCCTTACATATCTTACAGTAGGGACTAGGACATTTATGAGCCGTAGTTTTAGTAGGGTCACATTTATAGAGAGAATAGCAACTTGTACACAGTTTTAAGATGTCACACATAGAGACCTGTTTTTCACTGTTGGCTTTATCTCGAAGAATCTTATGCTCATCATAACAGAGCTGTGATCGACAATAACGATTGCAATCGTTACATTTTACCTTTACAGAGGCATCGCTATTACAGGCTGGTGAAAAACACACATTACAGTGTCCCTCACAACGATGTCCAGATCGGTTACTGTAGGCTGTGTAACAGTAATTGCACAGATAGGCGGCCCAGAAAACCTTTCAAGTTAACAATACCGTAGAAATGGTTCTCATGAAGAAACAGAAATACAGTTTTGTTTTTGGTCGAGTATCTGTTTGGTGTTTCAGGAACACGTCCTTTTGAGGACATCTGTACCACACCACAATTTTAACATCTAGAGCCTGTTCAAATTGATCTATGTCAGCAAACGAAACCCTCTGATGTTCACTTAACCCCACACTCTGTTGAAGTTTTAAAGCCTCAGCCATACACACATCATAGGCACCCCTGAATTCTGGAAATACCAAGCTCAGAACGCTGTAAGCAAAGCATAATTGATTGTCTCTGTTGTAACATATAATCAGATGCTTGGCTTTTTTCTAATAAGCTCACTTTTCATTAAGGTCTGCAAACCTCTCCTTAGACACCTAATAACTTGTACAATCAACATCAGAGTCATCAGCCAAAATTTCACTATGACTTTGAAGGAGAGCTTCAATCTGACTGAGAAAATCGTCTAGACTTAAATTGTCTCCAGTCATTTTTACATACACTGGTATATCTAAGGATCCTGCTCTTAATTCTAGCTGCACAATGTCTGCGGGCCTTAACGTTCTAGAAATCGCACTCAACATATTCTCTAACGTTTCATGCAGTACGGTAAAAACTTCAGCGTAGGAATCCAAATCATACAGGTGTGTAAAGTTAAGAGGTTGTTTCAATTCGATATTGTTAAACATAGGTCTATGTCTAAGCTGTACAGATTCCCCCCCAATTATAGCTCCGTCGCTAACCCTGTTAGGGTTCTGTAAACCAGAGGGACCCGCCACTTGGTCATCATGTACTACACCATTCCCCAGGACTTTTATGCTAAAAGTGTTATCTGACAAGACCCCCCCATTTAAACCTTCCCCTATTTGGTTTTCCATAGCATCTACACTCTCTGTATTAACATGATTTTCTCTAGACATTTCTTGCAAAGAGTCAAAATTGATCTGAGTCAATTTAGCATCATTAATAATCCCTGGGTGCATGGGGGTATTGTTGTTTATATTAGGGGTGGTGTCATTTATCTATCTGTAGAAATTTCATCAATCAGAGCCTTGATTGACGGTAAATTACATGAGTTATAATTTAAATCATTTAATCATTCAAAATTCTCAAAAGCTCCTAAATTTGGTGGATGAACAGTGCTTGGTCTTACATCTGGGGCTGGAGACTTAGTAGGTGTAGGGGATCTTGTTGAGGGAGACATATTTAAAGTACTTTGGGGAGTGATTGCAGCGTTAAACATATCATTATTTAAAGTACTTTGGGGGATGATTGCAGAATTAACCACAGAATTATTTGACACATTTTGACTTAGATCAATTGAAACCTTTTTATTTTTTGAACACATGTCACAGCATCATCATTATCAGGATCATCAACAACAGCATCAGCATTATCAGTATCATCAACAACAGCAATTTCAACATGTTTTCTCTTACAAGTTTTTTTTTCCGAAAGGGCATCATTATTGCTCTACAATGACCAAGTTATTGTTTCAAAAAGCCTAGAGTTTTCAACAGGGTTATTAAGGTCTGAATATTCTGAGCCACCTCAGGGTCAGACACTAGAGCCCTTATAGCGGGGTGTCTGTAAATGAGCTGATCTATAGAGAATTCTACATGCTTCAAGAGCTCTGCGCTGTGATACCTAGTAGTCGAAGATGAGACGTGCGCTGGTTTTGGCCTTTGAGGTACTTCTAAGACTGGTGGGGTGACTCTTGGTCTCGGTGATCTGGGCAGCCTTCTGGAAATTTTTCGTGGTCTTTTAGACTTCGGGTCCCTGATGACTGGTGTTTCGTCCTCTGAAGAATCGCTGGACACAATAAGAGTAGGTCTAGAGGGTCGTTCTAAATGAAAATAGAACAAAATATACATCAGACCAAAATACATTAACAGCTGCTTAATGAAATATTTAACATTCTTTTTTAAAAAATGGTTCATTTTAAAATAGGTACTTACTTTTGAGAGGTCTTTTTTCAGATTTTGGCTCTAAGGGGGTCCTCGCCTTTACATCTAGTCCCTCTGATGTGCTGGCCACGTCTTTCCTTGAGGGTTTTTCAGGGCTTTCTAAAATAATAATGAGATAAAAGGTTGTATATGATTGTTTTAGTCACCTAAAATAAATAATATTAATTATAAATGATCAAACATATTTTTATTAATCTATAAAACAATACTGATCATACTTTTAGACACTTCTGAGTCGGACGGCAGGTCACTGAAAGATGTAATGAACCACGGTTCCAGTTGAGAAGAGTCTTCAAGGTACTCAGATTCTAAAACGGTATGAAACAGATACGTCTTTAAAAATGAAATATATAATAATAATAATAATAATAATAATAATAATAATAATAATAAATAAAAAATAAAAATAAAAATATAAATGAATAAAATATAATAAAAATAATAATCTAAAATAATGTATATAATCCGTAATAATTATACATAACTTAATATCCAAGTATATAATAATTATATATCCGTATTCACTATTAATAAACAAAAACAGACATAAATATAATTAGTAATAGTCCACACTTTAAATAAAACATGAAAGTTTTTACTCACTTTTAGGCGATTCTACCGTCACTGAGGGAGTACTTAAAAAGACCTCAGGGTCAACCATGGGGATCCTGTTGAATGTTCTCTCCGAGGGCAAGTTCTGAAATTTAAAGTCGTCATGAATACTTAGAGAAAAAAAGATCGCGATATTTAGGTATAGCGTCAGTAAAAAATGTCTGACACATACCGTTTTAGCCCCGAGCTTCTAGAAGCCATGTGGGGGAAAGGGGGAAAATAGTCATCTGGTCGTTGTGTGGCTCAGTCACTAACTCTTCATGTGAATTTAACTGTTCTTCTATAAGCTCCTCGATATCTGTAAATATGAAAAATATATAATTAAATAAATAATAATAAATAAATAAATAAATAAAAATAATAATATAAAATAAAAATAATAATACTCAACTAAATTTATTCATGTTAAAATATTACAAAATTCCCAATGTTAAAGTATGTATTTTTATAATCGAGTTTATATCTCTGAGTTATAGGCATCATCTTAACTCTTTTTTAAAATAAATCACATTTTTAAAAATGTATACTGTAAACATGATACCAATTAGGATAACCCATGCTGCGTCACAGACAAAACCGCTAGGGTCTTCATTCACAGCCTAAAAAACACCATTTTTCCATAAGGCGTAACGACACTACATTCCCCAGAATACATTTCTAAACCTCTGTTTGTGACGTATCCATACATTTTTTTACAGAGTATCTATTAGCGTTTTACATACGATTTTTCAAAACGTTACATTTATAATACATACATTTTAATTAGATTTCCCCCAAAAAAAATTATGGCTAAAGAAACATCTTTTTTCACTCTGAGTTAAGACGCCATTTAAGCATTAAACATAGAGTTACGTACTGTGTAACAGATCAGTGTTCTTGATCGGTGCGTTGTCCATTTATTTTGCTAGTGTGCTTGCTTGCTTCCTTCTTGACAGTTTCAGACTTTTTTCAGAAGTGCAGACAGGTCCTGAGAGTTTATATACAGTATAGTTCCATGGTCTTGACGGTCGTAACCCCCAGGGGACCGGGTCAGGAAAACGGATGCCCATAAAAAATCAATTTTCACGATGTTGTGACAACTGCCCCAATAACCCTACTTCAGGGTTAACTTCCTCTGACAAATGCTGTCAGCTTTTTTAGAACCCAATTGTCCCACTCTGTTCATAACGTGTAAAATTGAATAAAAAATATTTCTCCCAAAGATTCTTATATATTTCTCCCAAAGGTTCTTATATTTTTCTCCCGAAGGTTCTAATTATATATATATATATATATATATATATATATATATATATATATATATATATATATATATATATATATATATATATATAATATATTAGAACCTTTGGGAGAAATATAAATTTTTGGGAGAAATATTTTATTCGATTTTACGTTATGAACAGAGTGGAACAATTAGTGTTGAAACGCAAGCAACATTTACATAGGAAGTTAACCCTGAAAATCATTTGATAGGTGTAAACCTTTTGGTGAGATTTTTTTATTATTTCACACTTTAAGGGACGTCTGGTCTGGGGACGGGATTCGGAAAGCCTGGTGATATTTCAAACTGAATATAGTTTCAATCAAAAAGATTATAATAATGTTTTAAGAAAAAAGATATATAAAATCGGAATATGTGTTGTATTGCAAATAAAAAATAAAAGAGAAAAATATTGTAAGTGCTTTTATCATCAACAGATTTGAATAGCCCTCAAACACAATCAAACTATTCTGATGTTTTCAAATTATTAATAAGTTTTACTGTTTAGATTTTTAAACTAAATGAGCTTAGTGCAGCGTTATGTTTTTTTAAATCGGCGAATGTTTGCTCCCCATCCTGATGTAATGAACCATTTATAAGTTATATTATCTAGATATCGTCTATGTTATCTCCCTATATATATATATATATATATTAGCTCAAAGAGCCAGCTGCCAAAGTTTCGATATGTTGTGTATATATATATATATATATATATATATATATATATATATATATATATATATATATATATATATATATATATATATATATATATATATATATATATATATATATATATATATATATATATATATATATATATTGTAAAAGATCGAACCTCTTAGGTGGTTCGTTGCCCCTTTAAAAACACTGACCCAGCACTGCATAAATGGATTTTTGAAAGCCTTGGTTGCGCTATTTTTAATGAAAACACACAGTCAAAATAAACAAACAAACACCTAGCTCTCTTTGAGCAATAACTAAAACAAAACAGGAACCTAAACTAAACACAGGACAGCTAAGCTGTTTACCTGTAACAAAACACACAGAACAGCACATACAAAAAAGGACTCACTCTACCTTTTTTCTCTTTTAAATTACGGCTGTACCCACACACCAGCACAGTCGGGCTTCTACCCTCTTCAGCAGCCTCCCAGAGCAGACTGACTGCTCTCCTTTTAAACCCTGCACCTGGCTCTAATTTTCAATAATAGCCAGGTGCAGGTAATGATTAAACAATAAAACAATCAAACAATTAAACAAAACAATTAACACAAATTAAACAATTAACAAAACAAAACCAAAATGTGCCTTACGCACAAGTTTTCCTATAGGGAGGAATTAACCCCCTCCCTGCTGTCTCACACATCCCCCCCCCATGTCTTTTCAAGACATCGGCCATACAACGGCCACCTCCCTCCACCCTTAACCCTTTGCGGTCCATTGTCGGACTGGGTCCGACATTGCAATTATTCCCACCAGGTCCTTTGTCGGACCCTGTTCCACATCATTTTAAAAATGCAAAAAACGCAAAAAAGGCGGTTTTTCAACGGAAAAAGCCGAGAAAACCATTCAATGGCCGAGTGGGAACGAAAGGAGCCGAGAAAAGCCGACAAAAAAAAAAAGGCGTATCTCATGAATAGTCATAGTACCCCATTGGCATCAGATGGGGCGGTCATTATGGAAACAAGCTGGGAGTACAGTATCAGCGCAGAGACTATCACGGACATTTGCAGAGCTTTTTGAGATGTTATAGCAATAAAATAATGACTTGGATTGCATTATTGAGGAGTTTGGTGATAAAGCGAGTCATCAGGAGGCGATTGATCGGTATGTACGACTATTATTATTTTTATTTGGTAGCATATGTGGCGATAGCAAACAAAAGGGTGGGGCGGGGCTGGAGATGCCTAGTGAGTGCTTTGTTGATGTGCAGGGCCATTTAAACCCGTTTCACTGTGGAAAAAATACTTTTAAACAGCGGCGTCTAAAATTAAATGGCGTGTAAAAATTAATTAGACATGGCGAGCCTGACTCAGAATTAATAAATGGACATAAAGGGTTAAAGACCACCTACCCTCAAGTCCACAAATGTCAATTTTCGCCCTCTTCCACGCGGCGGGCTTGAGGTGGGTTGGTCTCTCCGGCGTTCCAGGGAGGGACCCAGGACCGCGAGGAGGGACCCAGGCGGCTTGTCCAGGGCGACCATAAGCAGACCGGTGACGGGAGCCAGGACTGACAGGCAAAGGCGTGCGCCTGTGGACCTCGCGCAGCGACCTCTGGAATTCCAGGTAGGCGCAGCGATGCAAGGGGCGGAGCAATCAGCAGGGGAACGCTAGTGACCTCTGCCCCATGCATGCGGCGTCTGCCTCTTAGCAGTGGCGTCTGGGATTCCAGGGGAGTGGAGTAAGGGACCAGGTAGCGACTGTGCCTGGCAGTGCTGCGACCTGGGAGCAAGGTCCAGCGCAGGAGGTCTGGGCATTCCGGCCAGGTGTCCCAGGCGTCTGGGCGGCTGGCAACCCCAGGCGATGCGGGCGGCTGGCAACCCCAGGCGTCTTGGAGCGGCTGGCAACCCCAGGCGATCGCGGAGCGGCTGGCAACCCCAGGCGATGCGGGCGGCTGGCAACCCCAGGCGATCGAGGCAGGCATCCTTGGGCGAAATGAGGCAGGCATCCTTGGGCGGCGAGGCAGGCATCCTTGGGCGGCGAGGCAGGCATCCTTGGCGGCGGGCAGGCAGTCAGGACAAGCTGGGGTGCGGGTGTTGGCCCTCTTCTCAGCCTCTGCGGCTGGGCGGTTCTTCCCCGTGCTTCCCTCAGCAGCCTATGCAAGGGCTGCTGAGGACCGCCAGCATCTAGTCCTGGTCCTTCTGGTGACGGGAGAGGCAGCTCCTGCTCCTCTCCTCGTGACGGTGGGGGAAGTGATACCAGCAGGCATTCATCCTCTGCTGGTGGGGGAAGTGATACCAGTAGGCATTCATCCTCTGCTGGTGGGGTTGGCGGAGGCAGAGGCAGCTCCTGCTGCTCTGCTCCTGCCGATGGAGGTGGCGGAGGCAGAGGCAGCTCCTGCTGCTCTGCTCCTGCCAGTGAAGGTGGCAGAGGCAGAGTCAGCTCCTGCTGCTCTGCTCCTGCCGATGGAGGTGGCGGAGGCAGGGGCAGCTCCTGCTGCTCTGCTCCTGCCAGTGAAGGTGGCGGAGGCAGAGGCAGCTCCTGCTGCTCTGCTCCTGCCGGTGGAGGTGGCGGAGGCAGAGGCAGCTCCTGCTGCTCTGCTCCTGCCAGTGGAGGTGGGAGCGGTGTGTAGTCTCCTGGCGGCGGAGGTGGGAACGGCGTGTAGTCTACCCTTGTTTCAGGGGACTGGTGCGGCCCTCCCTCTCTTGTAGGGGACTGGTGCGGCTCTGCCTCGGAAGGGGGACCCAGCAGGCCTTCACCCTCTGCTGGTGGACAGGGACCCAGCAGGCATTCACCCTCTGCTGGTGGACAGGGACCCAGCAGGCATTCACCCTCTGCTGGTGGACAGGGACCCTGCAGGCATTCACCCTCTGCTGGTGGAGGAGGCAGAGGCAGCTCCTGCTGCTCTGCTCCTGGCGGTGGAGGTGGCGGAGGCTGAGGCAGCTCCTGCTGCTCTGCTCCTGCCAATGGAGGTGGTGGAGGCGGGACCAGCAGGAATTCACCCTCTGCTGGTGGAGGTGGGAGCTGCAAGCAGTCCTCCCATGGCAATGGAGGTGGACCCAGCAGGAATTCACCCTCTGCTGGTGGAGACTGGGGCTGTGGACGCTCTACCTTCCCCTTCTTGGGCCGTGGACGCACCGACTCCTCCCATTCAGGCGTAGGACATTCGGGCTCCTCCCACTCAGGCGTAGGACGTTCGGGCTCCTCCCACTCAGGCGTGGGACGTTCGGGCTCCTCCCTCTTGGGTGCTGGAGATGGCCGGGTCTGGTCCACTGCCCAGAACCACTCCCCCACTCGACCCTGGTTCCACGCCTCTTCAAACTGGGAATCCCGTAAGGGCAGTCCTCCCTGGCGTGCCCAAACTCGAGACAGGCGCCGCACATGGGAGCCCCTCCTTCCTCCACTGCTCCTGTTCAGCTGCCCAGTCCGGGGTCCAAACTTAGTTGGCACCGGGACCACCACCTCTTGTTCAGCTGCTGTGGTTGCTGCTGTTGCCGCTGTTGTTGGGGCGGTGGGAGCAGCAGTCTACCTCCCCCTGCTGGTGGTGGAGACTTGGGTGGTGGACACTCTGCCTTCCTCTTCCCCTTTCCCCTTCTCTGCCTCCTCCTCACCTTCCTCTCCTGGGCCAGTTCCTCCTCTCCCTCTTGGTAGGGGCAGCGCACCACTGGGTGCCCGAACTCCCCACAGGCAAGGCACCAGCCTTGGTCCTCTAGACCACCGAGGAGGACCTCCAGATCCTGGCAGCCATCTCTCCAGTTCCAGCCTTCCATTTTTCCCCCTTTTATTTTTCAAAAAAAAAAAACAACAAAACCTGCGGTTCCCGCTCTGGCCTGAGTCCTGGAGGCGCTGTTATCCCACTTCTGACACGACGTGTGACAGGATGACTAGGCGGTGACGTCACGGCAGAAGCAGGAACAAAACGACAGAGAGGAGTTTGGTGTAGCTGAGCGAATGCTTTCGCTCAGCGTTTAATAAACAAACAGACAGAAAATAAACGGTTGTAACAGAACACAAAACACACAGGACCCGGCACTTTCGCCAAAATAAATATATAAACAAAACGCACTAAACAGTAAACAAAACAGTGGACGGACAGACAAACGAAACACGGTGAGTGAAATCATAGACTTAGTTTTACTTTAAGTTTCTCCTTCTCCACACCCGTTCTCCACTCACCGAACACCCAACCCCGAGTGAGTGAAAACATGCTGTTTTTATGCAGTTGTACCGAGACTCGATTGCTAGTCAATCATTCAATTGGAATCTCGGTACAACTGCACGTGAATTAATTAAGTGCACTCCCGTGACCACACATTACATTTTAACCAGCACGTGAAGTGATTTGTGCCCTCCTCGTGCCTAAATACAAATCTACATTTTTAAATCACACGTGAAACACAGACCCGTTTATATCCCGTGTACCGATGACTATACACTAACATTTACACACAACACGTAACATATAATACACAGGGGGGGCACTTTGCCACACTCCTACACAGCTGTTTCTGTTTCAGTTAATGATTGTGTTTCAACCTACATATTGAATTGATGATCATTAGCACCTGTTTGGTATAATTGTTTAATCATACACCTGACTATATGCCTACAGAATCCCTGACTTTGTGCAAGTGTACCTAGAAGAATTGATGCTGTTTTGAAGGCAAAGGGTGGTCACACCAAATATGGATTTGATTTAGATTTTTCTTCTGTTCACTCACTTTGCATTTAGTTAATTGATAAATATAATCTATTAACATGTCTATTTTGAAAGCATTCTTACTTTACAGCATTTTTTCACACCTGCCTAAAACTTTTGCACAGTACTGTATATATATATATATATATATATATATATATATATATATATATATATATATATATATATATATATATATATCCCATAAGCATATATGTCTGTGACCCATTTTAAAATGACAAAACACTCAAAGTTTTACTATGATTTCTGTGTGTGTTTTCTGTAAATGCTTTTAAATGTCGAATAAGTTGTTTTCTTTTTTGTTTTTTTTCTTTTTGCTTTTAATACCCTATTTTAAACTTTCTCCTTTTTCATTAAGTGTCTTATGTAAAAAATACTAAGACTTTAATGTTGTATACACCAGGCATAAGTTAACATAAGCATTTATAAAACTTGGGTAACCCACTGTCCCCTGATTACATAAATAACATATTAAACACTGATTTTTGTACATATCTTATAAAAGTTCAATAAGTTTATAGGCATATATATGCCTATATTCAATAAGCATATATAAAATCCACGCCCCCTCATTATATATTCATAAATTCATAAATCCACACCCATCATTATATATTCATAAATTCATACACATAAGGTCAAAAGGATCATAAATCAGACTTTTGACATAAGCTATAGTAATATTACTACTGCCAGGTATCAAGATGAAACCCAATTATAGAACCCTGGCCAAACCACAACGAGAAGTTGATTTTATCACCTTTGTGATGCAGTAAACCTGGAACACAGAGTACAGTAATCTACAGATTCCTTTTAGACAGCGTTTTACGTATGACTTGGATTTTGTAAATTAAAGTACTACTTCAAAGCTGCACACTTTCCTGTAACACAAAGTTCACCTGCTCGTATGGGTGCATGTCTGCAGCATCAAGATCACCTTGCATAACTGACTATTGGGCACTACTTTGTTATATTTGTCTCACTTTTAAAAAAATATTTTGTTTATAATTTAATCTTTAATTTACATGTCCTAATATTCATTTTCTTACCCATTTAATATCTCATTTTGCATGTTCTGTAGGATTTTCTATTGCTGCTAGAAATTATTGTATAAATGTTTGCTTCTAAAAATACTCCTCACACTGATTGCGGTGACGCACGTGTAACACTGATATGTTTCCCCCGCATTTGTCCCTTACCTGTGTACGAGAGGCCCCAGCTGTCCATTTTTCCCCAGAAGGCTGCAGAACGTGTGGTGAAACTTGTCCAGATTCACATTGGAGGTTCCAATTCCCACCATCTAGGGGAAAAACTGGGATAGTAACTAAACCCTAGTAACAATAGTATATTTTAATATTCACCCCATCCCATAATGTTAAACAACATGCTGAAGCTGTTTAAAGATGCTCACATTAAAACATTAATCCAAATGACCTTAAACTGAGCAAAACAGCACGTGGGCCTACACAGGATTCTACACACATGGAACAAATAAAATCGTGACAATATATTCTGCAAATATAACCTAGCTCCATCAAAGGTGAACTAAAAATTTATTTGACCCTTGACCTTTAGAGTTTTCCAGAAATTTAGGGAGAGAGAACAATCATTGGAACAGCTGAGATGGTATTGATTGACAGACTCTACAACAGGACTGGAGCAGTGAATCTGAACCCAATATTTCCCAAATGAACATTTATTTCCTGATCAACTTATTTCCTAGGACACCGGAACCCTCTTAATATACACAGATAATACTCGCACACAATGGCAATGTGCACTTCCCACATTGCCAAACATCCATTTTGCTGTTACTAAGGGAAATCAAATCTGTCTACAAAAAGAACACAAGTTGGACTTTTAAACTCCCTGAACTGTCTATATTATACTTTCTAAATCCTGGTTTAAGCAAGATACATCTTCTGAAAATTGTTTCTAGCATGCTAAATGAAATGAACACCAATTTGTACAGTGAAGTGATAAATATAATTGCTGTCTCAGTTTGTATATCCTCCATGTTTCTGGTTTCAGTGGTGTGCACATTCACAGATTCTCAAAATGTGTTAATTAAAGTGCTAATCAGTAGCTATCTCAGACTTAAAATACATATGCCAGTTTGCACAGCGGTAGCTCTTAAGGTGGATCTAAGTGTTCACGTGTACATGATGAATCAGTTGCATTTGCTGGTTGGAATACTTTCATTGTTAGTTCGTGACCTCGGTACAAAGATCAGCGCCCTTGGGGAAAGGAGAATTGGCTTATAAATCACTCGACCAGACATGGGTCAAATGCATTTAAATGCAAATGCAAATAACTTCATGTTTTTGAAATTCTGAATTTGCAAATGCAAAATGTGATACCTTCACTACCAAAACTAAATGCAAATATGTGACTTATACCAAATACATTTCAAATACTTTTCCATACAACAGACATTAATTGACTGATTAGTCTATACAAACATTCGTACAATTTGGGCCATATTCATAAAACTTACCATCTCCTTTATCGTGTCGTTAACAGTGTTTAACATTATGGTATTTTATCGGGCAAATGGCAACGCCATTTACCATTGAAAAAAAAAATCTGTATTGTACCGCTATGTGACCCTTATCAGCATCACATTTAACACGTGAATTAATAGAACTATGCTAGAATTAATAATAATTACAAGGTATGTACCAGTATAGGAAGCAAGTTACATAAATGATGATACATATGTGTACACTGAACAGTTTATTGTTTTAATTGTTTTTATTGTTCCATTTAATAAACATTAACTTCTCAGAAGTGGAGTCCTTTAGTTTGCATCTTCAGCTGGATAAACTTTACCAGCAATACTGAAAAGTCTTCTCTACTGGCGTGGAAGGAGCAATCTTTGCCAGAGATGGGTAATGGCTTCCATGTCCTTTCCAAAACTCCAGAGGGTTTGCTTCTTCAGGCATACATGGTTCAGATAGGTACTTTACAATCTCAGCCTCTACTGTAGAATGTTTGGCCACACCAGAAGGAGCACACAGAAGTTAGCTGAAAAATCCTTTTCTTTTCTTTGCAGGTGGTTCAGACTTCCTTTTCTGTTTCTAAGGTCATACAAGCAGTTTCAGATGCAGCCTTCAGAATAAAGTTCTCTTTTGTGCTTGCTGCTTCATTGTATGTGCACCACTGTAACTTGAAATGTGGAGATTGAAGCTGTTATGAATACATCATGCTCTTCATAAGGTGACAGGCGCTTGTTTACACAGGGTTGCAAGGCATACACAAAGGGTGACTGATATTTCTGACAAAGTCTTTATCTCAGCCTTCAGAATCCTCACACATGGCATTGCCATACTTCCAGTGCCAGTATTCTCACCTTGAATGCAATGAGTTGCACTTTCAAATGGTGCAAGAATCTCCATCAAGTCAGAGTACATTCCTATCATAAGCACGAGATGCTGTGGAGTGTCAAGTTCTCGTAGCGTCTTATCTGGCACCCTCAGGATGGAGCGGATCATGCTAAGTTGAGAGTTTCCTATGCATTGCATTGGCTGTCTGAAGGCATTTTTCAGACTCTAGTATATCTGATGAACAAGTGGACCTGCGGGCAAAAGAAACTATAGAGGCAGTTTTGCTCAAAACCATGTTTATTTGACCACCTTTCTTGAAACCATCTTTGATGACCAACTGTAATGTGTGAGCAAAGCAAGGAATGTGTTCCCACTGTTCCAACTGTGCCTAGGTGGTGCTGTCAGATTGTAGGCAACAAGATCGTCATCATCAGTATTATCAGCACAAAAAGCACTGGAAGAATCCTTAACATCTATATTCTCAAAAGCCAGGTAGAGAGAATGCCTTAATTATATTGCCAGCATTATCTGTGGTTATGTTGGTGACTTATGAGATTAAAGCCAGCAATGGTCTCATGATACTGTTCAGCTATACTCTCAGCTGTGTGAGACCCACAAAAGTGCTTGCAAGCAAGCATGACAGAGTTAATTGTCCAGTCCTGAATGAAATGAGCAGTAATCCCAATATAACTGCGCTTCTGCCTGCCAGACCAGATGTCAAGGGTCACACAGACATTCTGGGATTGCTGCATACGAAGGACGAGATCTTCTTTGAACTGAATACACTTCTCATGAATCAATGTTGAGACAAGATGTGTTCTGCTGGGAACATCATAACATTGGACTAGCTTGTTCAAGAATGAACAGAAGTATGTACTGTCAACCATAGAGAGTGGGATCAAGTCGCCTGCAGTGAAGGTCACTAGGGCATCAGTGATGTCAGTTTGGAGACGGTCTGTGGACTTGTATTTGCTCCTGCTGGTCTGCTTAACATTTCCTGGCACTTTTGAAGTGTACTCATTGTAGACTTCCTTGTGTTTCCTCTGAAACAAAACAAAACAAAGTAATAAGACATACACTTGCATATATCATCTTTTATAACTGCCTGTAAGGAAGTAATCATGCCATGTAAGCTCTGTATAATTGGTTGAACACACTCAGAATATGTATAAATCTACATGAATAATTTCTTTACATTACATTGTTTTATATTGCACTTAATTTGGAAGTAAACAAAAAGAAAGAGATTACTTTAAGATGATTAAGAAGACCGGATGTTGCTTTAGTTGAGCCAGAAAGCTCAGCATAGCAATAATTACATTTTACAGGGTATTTACCCTTGTCACCTGGCTTATCAAGCACTTTATAGTACTGCTGTATCACAGACTGAACTGTACGTGACATCTTTACAATAGGGTTGACTTTCCTAAGTAGAATGATACCACAATGCTCTGTTGTATTTTTTTGTATATGTTCTAGCCTTCTAATAGGGGTTAGACACAGGTGAAAACAACTTTTGCAATTCATTTAACAGTATTTAAATGCATTTGAAATGTTTTTGAAGCTTTCCCATGATTTTAAATACAAATGCAAATACTTGCATTTCAGAATAGGCAAATACCAAGTGAAATGCAAATAGCTCAGTGAAATAGAACTAGAATCGTCACTGTCAGTGCATTAGCAAACAAGTATAGCTACGGTACTGGTGTCACGTTTTAACAGCACTTTAGTTTGCTAATACTAACTTAGAACATGTTAAAGGGAATTACTAGGAAAATCAGCACACCCTGAAGACAAAGAAACTTCATAAATTCAATGACAAACATTCATTCACAAAGTTTCTTTTAGAATTTCTAAATGTAGCACTATTCAGTGTCTAACAGTAGGGCTAGAACTAATCTGACTAAAAGAATATTTTAGGTAAAAATTGTGAAATAGATAGATCAGTTGCCGCTTAAACATTATTAATAAATCATGTATTTGACAATGTCTGGTGTTCTATATGAACTTTCTGTTTTCCAATTCTTTGATGTTGTTGTGCACTATATTTTAAAGCTGCTGGGACGTTTTTTAAAACATTTATCAATGTTATACAATGTCATGTACACATATTGCAACTGCAACTGCACTCCCGCGTAGTCTTCTTTGTTCAAGACTGAATAGATTCAATTATTTTAGCCTGTCTGCATACGACATGCCTTTTAAACCCGAGATAATTCTGGTTGCTCTTCTTTGCACTCTTTCTAGAGCAGCAATATCCTTTTTGTAACGAGGTGACCAGAACTGAACACAATATTCTAGGTGAGGTCTAATGCATTGTAAAGTTTTAACATTACTTCCCTTGATTTAAATTCAACACTTCTTACAATATATCCGAGCATCTTGTTGACCTTTTTTATAGCTTCCCCACATTGTCTAGATGAAGACATTTCATAGTTCCTTTCTTCAATTTCAGTATCTCCCATATGATATTTATAATGCACATTTTTATTGCCTGCGTGCAATACTTTACACTTTTCTCTATTAAATGTCATTTGCCATTTGTCTGCCCAGTTCTGAATGCTGTCTAGATCATTTTGAATGACCTTTGCTGCTGCAACAGTGTTTGCCACTCCTCCTATTTTTGTGTCGTCTGCAAATTTAACAAG
The DNA here is from genome assembly GCA_030684275.1 of Acipenser oxyrinchus oxyrinchus. Lineage (NCBI taxonomy): Eukaryota > Metazoa > Chordata > Actinopteri > Acipenseriformes > Acipenseridae > Acipenser > Acipenser oxyrinchus. The sequence goes on from CM060259.1 coordinate 25,060,308, forward strand.
TTTGCTTACTACTCCAGAATCTAAATCATTAATGTAGATTAGGAATAGCAGAGGACCTAATACTGCTCCCTGTGGTACACCACTGGTTACCTCGCTCCATTTTGAGGTTTCTCCTCTAATCAGTACTTTCTGGAAATCTAAATAAACCATGTCGTATGCTTTGCAGTTATCCATTTTCAATGTTGCATCCTCAAAAAAATCAAGCAGGTTAGTTAGACACGATCTCTCTTTCCTAAAACCATGCTGACTGTCTCCCAGGATATTGTTACCATATAGGTAATTTTCCATTTTAGATCTTATTATAGTTTCTATAAATTTCCATATAATAGAAGTCAGGCTTATTGGTCTGTAGTTACCTGGTTTGGTTTTGTCTCCCTTTTTCTGGATCGGTATTACGTTTGCAATTGTCCAGTCTGTCGGTATAACCCCTGTGTCAAGAGACTGTTGCATGATCTTGGTTAGCGGTTTGTAAATAACTTCTTACATTTCTCTGAGTACTATTGGGAGGATCTCATCCGGCCCAGGGGATTTGTTTATTTTAAGAGCTCTTAGTCCCTTTAACACTTCTGCCTCTGTTATGCTAAAGTTATTTAAAACTGGATAGGAACAGGTCGACATGTGGGGCATGTTGTCCGTGTCCTCCTTTGTAAAAACCTGTGAAAAGTAATCATTTAATATATTTGCTATTTTTTTTTTCTTCGTCTATGATTTTGCCATTTGTGTCTCTTAGGTTTGGTCTCTTAGGTTTCTTAGAATTGGTTTTAGCCCCCTTAGCAATATTGATTTCTATCTCTCTCTTGGCCTTTCTAACTTCCTTTTTGACTTGTGTTTGCAGTTCCAAGTACTCTTTCTGTTTACTTTGTTTTTGGTCCCTTTTAAACGCTCTGTAAAGTGCCTTTTTTTGCTGAATATATTTTTAAATTGATCTATTAAACCATTTTTGGCCATTTTGTTTTAGATTTAGATTTGTCTACTTTTGGGATGTAATTGTTTTGCGCCTCTAGTACTACATTTTTAAAAAACAGCCATCCTTTTTCTGTGGATGTTTTCTCTATTTTACTCCAATCTGCTTCTGTTAGTCTCTGTTTCATACCTTCATAGTTTGCATTTCTAAAATTGTAAACCTTAGCTTTTGTCATTACTTTTGGGGTTTTAAAAAACACTTCAAATGAGACCATGTTGTGGTCTCATTTGAAGCGCTCATACCCCCAGTCTCAGACTCACCTGTAAACGATCATACCCCTAGTCTCAAACTCACCTGTAAACGCTCATACCCCCAGTCTCAGACTCACCTGTAAACGCTCATACCCCCAGTCTCAGACTCACCTGTAAACGCTCATACCCCCAGTCTCAGACTCACCTGTAAACGCTCATACCCCCAGTCTCAGACTCACCTCTAAACCAGGGCTTGAATTTCATTTTTGTGTGCTTTCCCCCCTATGCTGCAGCCAATGGGCTGGGGGCTGGGGGAATTCCAAAATTTTAGGGAGGAATGGCAAAAGAAAAGGCACTTTTGCATATAAAAATATATATATATACAGTGCCGTGAAAAAGTATTTGTCCCGTCTGATTTTCTGCATTTTTGCATATTTTTGACACTGAATGTTATCAGATCTTCAACCAAAACCTAATATTAGATAAAAGAGACCCTGAGTGAACAACTAACACAAAAAATTGATACATATTTCATTTATTTATTAAAGAAAGTTATGCAACTTCCAATGCCCCCGTGTGAAAAAGTAATCGCGCCCTTCGACTCAATAACTGGTTACGCCACCTTTAGCAGCAATAACTGCAACCAAATGCTTCCTGTAGTTACTGATTAGTCTCTCACAGTGCCATGGAGGAATTCTGGCCCACTCCTCCATGCAGAGCTGCTTCAACTCAGTGACATTTGTGGGTTTTCGAGCATGAACTGCTCATTTCAGGTCCTGCCACAACATCTCAATGGGGTTTATGTCTGGACTTTGACTAGGCCATTCCAAAACTTTAAATTTCTTGTTCTTCAACCATTCTGATGTAGACTTGCTTGTGTGTTTCTGATCATTGTCTTGCTGCATGACCCAGCTGCACTTCAGCTTCAGCTCACGGACAGATGGCCTGACATTCTCCTGTAGAATTCTCTGATACAGAGCAGAATTCATGGTACCTTCAATGATGGCAAGGCGTCCAGGTCCTGATGCAGCAAAGCATCCCCAAACCATGACACTACCACCACCATGGTTGACCGTTGGTATGATGTTCTTACTGTGGAATGCAGTGTTTGGTTTTCGCCAGACATAACGGGGCCCATGTCGGCCAAAAAGTTCCACTTTTGACTCATCTGTCCATAGAACATTGTTCCAGAACTCTTGAGGATCATCCAGGTGCTTTTTGGCAAACTTGAGACGAGCATTCGTGTTCTTCTTAGTGAGCAATGGTTTCTGCCTTGCTACTCTGCCATGAATCCCATTTTTGTCCAGTGTCTTTCTTATGGTGTAGTCATGAACACTGACCTTTGATGGTAAGGGCCAAAGTTAGTCAGATTTATATTGGGCAGGGCTGGCCCAAATCAGGCCTGGTTGTTAACCAAAGTACTTAAACAGCTGGCCCTAATTATCCCTTTAATTGGGTTGAGTTAACTAGGGGGAGGGGGGGTCAATAACTTTTTCACACCTGAAGATTGCATGTTTGATTACCTTGCACACCAAACAAATGAAAGAAGCACCAAACTTTGGTGTCATTATTTCTCTCAGACTCCCTCTATATACTACTACAACCCACAAAAAAATCTGACCAAATACAATGTGAAAAATGTGCACAAATGCAGAAAATCAGACAGGGGGCAAATACTTTTTCACGGCACTGTATATATACAGTGCCTTGCAAAAGTATTCAGACCCCTGACCAATTCTCTCATATTACTGAATTACAAATGGTACATTGAAATTTTGTTCTGTTTGATATTTTATTTTAAAACACTGAAACTCAAAATCAATTATTGTAAGGTGACATTGGTTTTATGTTGGGAAATATTTTTAAGAAAAATGAAAAACTGAAATATCTTGCTTGCATAAGTATTGAACCCCAGCGCTGTGGAAGCTCCCAGTTTACACCGATGAAAGAAATTGCCCTAACGAGGACACAATTACCTTACCATTGGCCTCCACCTCTGAACCATTAAAGTTGCTGTCACATTTTCTGGATAAAAACCCCACTGTTGAAGGATCATTGGTCAGGCTGTGAATCTGAAGGAAAATGAAGACCAAAGAGCATTCTACAGAAGTTAGAGATAAAGTAATAAAAATGCATAGATTACGGAAAGGGTACAAAATAATATTCAAGTGTTTGGATATCCCAGTGAGCAGAGTTGCATCAATAATCAGGAAGTGGAAGCTGCATCACACCACCCAGGCACTGCCAAGAAAAGGCCGTCCCTCAAAACTCAGCGCTCAAACAAGATGGAGACTTGTGAGAGAAGCCACAGAGAGGCCAAAAATCACTTTGAAGGAGCTACAGAGTTCAGTGGCTGGGAGTGGAGTAATGGTGCACCAGTCAACCATATCAAGAGCTCTGCATAACACTGGCCTGTATGGGAGGGTGGCAAGAAAGAAGCTGTTACTCAAAAGTACCATCTGAAAGCACGTCTGGAGTTTGCCAGAAAGCATGAGAGTGACCCAGCTGCGATGTGGGAAAATGGTTTTGTGGTCAGATGAGACCAAGATAGAGCTTTTTGGCCAAAACTCAAAGCGCTATGTGTGGCGCAAACCTAACACTGCCCATGCCTGTGGGGATGCTTCTCATCAGCAGGGACTGGGCATCTTGTTAAAATTGAAGGAAGAATGGATGGAGCAAAATACAGGGAAATACTGCAAGAGAACCTGCTTCAGTCCGCTAAAAAACTGAAGCTTGGGAGGAAATTCACCTTTCATCAGGACAATGATCCCAAGCACAAGGCCTAAGCAACATTGCAGTGGCTCAAGAACAAAAAGGTGAATGTCCTACAGTGGCCCAGTCAAAATCCTGATCTCAATCCCATAGAGAATCTGTGGCACTATTTGAAAATTGCGGTTCACAAGCGTCGTCCAACCAACCTGAACAACCAGGAGCAAATCTGCCAAGAAGAATGGGCCAAAATCACTCCGACACTGTGTGCAAAGCTGGTACATACTTACCCCAAAAGATGTAAAAGGCGAAAGTTGGCTCTACCAAATATTAATGTGTGGGGGTTGAATACTTATGCAAGCAAGATATTTAAGTTTTTTATTTTTCTTAAAAATATTTCCCAACATAAAAGCAATGTCACCTTACAATAATTGATTTTGAGTTTCAGTGTTTTAAAATAAAATATCAAACAGAACGAAATTTCAATGGCTGCAGCATAGGGGGGAAGCACACAAAAATGAAATTCAAGCCCTGGTTTAGAGGTGAGTCTGAGACTGGGGGTATGAGCGCTTACAGGTGAGTCTGAGACTGGGGGTATCAGCGCTTACAGGTGAGTTTGAGATTTTACAGGGGGTATGAGCGTTTAAAGAATTTTACTGCATCATCATTCACACTGGTGTTGCTTTCAGGAGACCTACAGCTGTTTATCACTGTGAGACAGAGCACTCTCCATTGCTTTTGCCATTGTCTGACGTGAAGTTTTTGCAGCAGAAGAAAAAGGTGCTTTTCTTTTTAACCAGTGCTCCATTTCTTTTTTTTTTAACTCTTTACACTCAGCCCTATTTCCACCTGTTTTCCACTGTTTTCATTTAGGTAACTACTGGATAGTTTGTACTGCATGCATGTAACATATCAAATGAAAGGCTGAATTTCCTTTCATATTATGTAAGTTGCAACAGGATCAGGCATACTATAAGTGGTACAGATGAGAATATATGTAGGAAAAAAAAAAAAAAGTTTTTCCAAAATAATGGTCACTGCTATATATATATATTGTAATCATAGATGGCTCAAAAAAACACTGCACCATTGAACCTCAATATGAAGTGAACATGGGGGGAAGCTGAGCTTCTAAGCTTTCCAACAATACTGCCCCTTTCTGTCTAGCTACTACGGAGCAATAGGCTCAAAACGAAACCTAAGCTGTGAACTCTGTCACATGATGAGAGGCTTAACTTCAGGTGATCGTAGTTCCAGCTAGGAGTACCGCATACACACATTGAATAAGTCATTGGAAAGCCCTGAGTCTGTACTTTTAAACAAGCCATGAGGTGGCTTTTATGGTGCCTGAGTAATATGTGCGTAACCTTCGGTGCACTGGCGCCCCAAAATGAATGGGGTTGAGTGTTAAGAGTTAAAGTGAAGTCACCACTTTGCAAAACAAGACCTTTTTTTCCAAAACTGTTTACTTACTACAGTGTAGCGAGTTTCTATAATCCTTAAAGATAGCAGCCGAGAATCACGTACGAGAGAATAAAGTCTCGCGGCACTTAAAATATCCAGCACTACTTTTATTTATTTATTTATTTTAACGAGAACTACTCAGAATGCGTCTCATAGTGCTTTCGTCACTGACGCCCACTTCCTTATAGATTGTTGTAGCGTTTCAGGCATTCTAATTTGGGTGAAAAATACAGTAGCTTGCTGTCTTAAAATATCTCTGCGGGATTTTCCCGCACTGAAAGTTGCAGATATGCGGTAGCAACTTGGAAAATGCGTGATTCCCGCGCTGAAATTCAAGCCCTGCTAAATGCTCATACCCCCAGTCTCAGACTCACCTGTAAGCGCTCATACCCCCAGTCTTCAGTTTCGGAGGCCAGCGCGAGAGTCTGGGCATCAGCATTGCACTGAATGCCACTCCAGACAAAGTGCCATCCCTGGCCGTTCCTGTTCCGCCGAGACATGCTGGGGCAGGTGTGCAAAACAGCAGAGGTTCACAGTTTCAACCTTACCGTCTCATAAGAAAGGATGTAAAGCCTGTATTCCTGGAGAGGTCTCCGAACACTGACTTTATACTGCTTGTGAATAGGATGGGCAAGTGGTCCTCTTTAAGAACCAGTATTGTATCATTGCACAAAGAGGCGCATTGGCTTATACTTGGGTACACACCGTTTCATGATAGGCACATTGGCTTATACTTAGGTACACACCGTTTCATGATAGGCGCATTGGCTTCAAATCTGTTTCAGTTGGGTAACCAGCCCCAGTTAGGATTGAGGGCTGGCAGAGCCCAATCTCTTCACACTGATCTGTAAGTTAGCTAGTGCACTTGTTCCGAGAGCCGGTGTTTAAATCTCTGTCTGCAGAAAGTTGGCTGAGCATAAAGGCTGTGGATATATTATACCATTGGGGAAATATTCTACTAGCCAGAGCCTTGCTTGTTTAATTTATTACATGTTTCTTTTGTTTAGGAGGAATAAGGAGCCAGGGGCTCCAGCCACGGAGCCAGCCTCACCCCATGACACCAGCACTCACCACAACAGCGCTGTTTTGAAGATCACAGTTTCGTGCACGGGGACATGGATTGGGGATTAATTATTGTTGTTTTTGTTTTGGCCTACAAGTCAGCCACGTACCCCCCCCCCCATACCATCGTTGGTAGAGGGGTGGCCCTTTTTGTTATTTATTAAATAAAACATTTTTGGACTACGCGACCAGATATCCAGAGGCAGTACCACTGAGATCCACTAGTGCCACAGCCATTGCTAAAGAGTTAGTGCAGATTACAGCGAGAGTAGGGATTCCAAAAGAAATCCTCACTGATCACGGAACGAACTTTATGTCACAATGTTTAAAATAATTGTATAAATTATTGCAAATTCGAACCATTCGGACCTCCGTTTATCATCTGCAGATGGATGGTTTGGTGGAACGTTTTAATCAGACTTTGAAACAGATGGTGAAGAGGTTTGTCGACCAAGAGCAGAAACATTGAGTTAAACTCCTCCCTTACCTGATGTTTGCAGTGAGAGATGTGCCTCAGAGCTTGACCGGGTTCTCTCCCTTTGAGCTGCTGTATGGGAGGCAACCACGGGGTATCCTCGATCTTGTGGGAGGAGCAAACAAAGAATTCTAAAAACATAGTCAAATAATGTAATTCTGTTAAAAGACTGCCTGGAATTGGTTGGTCGTTTGGCCCAAGACAATTTAAAACTGGCTCAGCATCTCCAGGAGCAGCAGTACAACAAACAAGCACAGATTCAGGAGATAACAGGGTTAGAAACTCACACTCTCCCGCGGCAAATTAAATCTGATGAGGACTAGTTGATGTCTGTGTCTCAGTAGTCCTCTAGGCGAGTACTTAAAACAAATGTACACATATACTCTCAGTCTTACATTAAAAAATGCAGGGAAGTCAATTTTCTACCGGGGTGTAGCAGTAACCCACAAATAATGCTTAGAAAACAGTCACTCGGAACTCAAACCTCCCTTCATCTCCCCCAATTAAAAACGTTTTATGTTTGTGTTCTCCCTCTGTGCGGGATGTGAAGTTTATCGTTTGAATTTACTGAAACACGTTGCATCTTTTGAAGTAAGTGTAAAGTCATTTTACAAAAATGTGGAGATTTATACTTGGTTACGACGCTGACTGAAGATGTCATTAGCAAAGGGGGCCGGTTGTACTAACGAGGTCAAACAATAGGCCACGTTTTACTAAACATTTTAAAACTAATAAACAAACAATTACTATAATGAACATTATCGTAGTATGATGCTTAAAACATAACAACACAATATATTCATAATAAAGTTGAGTTCTTATCTATAAACAGTAACACGTTTAAAGCTTGGGACTCACTGTCTATAGATTGGTGTTGTTTACATTATCGTCAGCATATTTTAAGTGATTGGAAGCTGAAATTACTTTTTTAAAACTCACTTTTCTTATACCAATACAGTACTGGTGAGCAATCAGTTAGTTTGAAAACCAGGCTTTAATCACTGATAATTGGTGCACAGGCGGTGATTTTGTGAGCGCTCCGGGGCTCAAGCACCAACGGGGGAAAATAAGGTCACACACAGTGCAAATAAATCATCTGTTCTGTCAAATTATAGTGTGGCTTCACAAGCAGAACTGTTATTGCAGCGTTTAAAAATATAAAATCAATTTATACAAAGTCTCCCAGCTTTCTTGAAAAGATCTGCATTGCCCTTGTTTTTCTTTTGTATTTTTTATGCTCTCATTAGTATCTAAACCTAGTAAATACAGTGTCCGTCAGCTCTGGCAGATTCTACTGTACTTGCTGAAGCGGTTTTCTCCCACTGCTAATTAAAAACAAAAATAGCCACCTAGCTAACAATGTCATCCTGAGGGCTACAGTGAAACGTACTGTCTTTAAATTGGGATTTTAGTGAAGACCGCGTGGTACATTTATTATTGTAGAGTGTAATTCATAGTCAGCCAGCATTTTTGTAAATAGCATCACATGTAATGTACAATAAAATAAAAATTTTATTTGTGTCATCTGTGTCAATTCCAGGCGGAGCTTCATGGTCGGCAAGGTGATTCGGCTGAGAGAATTTTTTCCTCTGTCATCCCGTCTGGTGCTGTCAGTGTCAGTTTCTCAGCACACAGTACAGTTAGTCGCTCAGCATCGAGGTGCAAACAGGGGATTGATCGATCTGTATGAGCGTTTACAAAGGTGCTTGGTTAAAAAAAAAAAATAATAATGTAAATCTAAATTTATAACAGTGTTTATTTTTTAGCAAAATAAAATCTAAGCCTATTTTTAGGGACCCCAGCTGTTGTTGATTCCAACTTAGGCACTTTACATAAGGACTAGATAAGTTTACATCAGGACTAGCAAGTTTCAAAAGGTACTAGTCCTTTGGACTAGTAGCACAGTATTGTTAGTTTCTAACTCTGAGATAAGGTACTGTTGTTGTGGTACGGGGAACTGGTAAAGTGAATTATGAAATCAGGCAACCCGATTGCCGAAATAAGACAGAAATTTATCACATTAACCTACTAAAACTCTGGAATGAAAGGGAGGCCTTATTTATAGCTTGTGACAGTTTGGAAGAGGATTTTGGTCCTACTGTCAGTCCACCAGCTACAACTAAAATTCCGATGGGGGAACAGTTAGTTCCGGGTCAGAAACGCAAGCTCTACCAGTAAGGATGTTTTTTTTTCAGACTTGCCCGGGAAGAACTAATGTTATTCAACAGCTGGTGTAAAGGTTCGGGAGAGACCGTACCGGATCCTAGAATGCCGCAGGGGTCCCGTTTGCAAGGAGGTGGATGTGCTCGGGCTTGGGGTCAATGAACCTTCCCAGAGCAAGTGGTGCAGTCCTATCATGATGGTGGCCAAGAAGGACGGCTCCACTCTTTCGAAAGATTAATGCCATCTTCAAGTTTGATGCCTATTCAATGCCTGAGTGGATGAGCTCCTCGACTGACTGGGTAAGGTGCAGTTAAACTCATCCTTGAACCTGATGAAGGGATACTGGCAAATCCCACTCACTCAGAGTTTGAGAGAGAAAACTGCTTTCTCTACCCAGATGGCTTGTTCCATTTCAGGACCATTCCCTTCAGGTTGTATGCAGCTCCCGTCACCTTTCAGTGACTGATGGACCAGGTCTTAGCTCCCCATCATCAGTACGCAGCCGCATACATTGATGATGTGGTGGTTTTTAGCTCCACCTGGAACAAGCATATTATTAGACCTTCAGCTGTCCTACATCTCTAAGGGAGGCAGGGCTAACAGCCAAACTGGGCAAGTGTGCATTTGGCAAAAAGGAGACCCAATATCTTGGCTACATTATGGGTAATGGCCGGGTAAAGCCGATTGCCTCCAAAGTCCAAGCGCTGGTGGAGATGGCGACCCCGAGAACCAAGTCACAGGTAAGACCACTACTAGGGTTAGCCTGCTATTATTGCCGTTTTATCCCCGAGTATGCCACCATAGTCAACCCCCTGGTAGATCTCACCCGAAAGGCTGCTTCAAAAATAGTTAAGTGGACAGGGCAGTGTCAGGAGGCATTTGATATGATTAAGAAGCGACTCTGCCAAGCTCCCACTCTGATTTCACCAGATTTCAGCAGAGTTCATCCTTCAGACAGATGCCTCCCAGATTGGTCTGGGGGCGGTCCTGTCCCAACAAGTTGACAGGGTAGAACACCCCATCATTTATTTGAGCAAAAAAATGTCTCCTAGGGAGATTAACTGTTTAGCCATCACATGGGCTACTCACGCTCTTCGCTATTGGGACGTTCTTTCTCTCTCGTCACTGATCATGCTCCTTTAAAGTGGTTACACACGATGAAGGACAACAAAGCCCGGATAACTCGGTGGTACCTGCCGTTGAAACCCTTCCATTACACAGTGAAACATTGTGTGGGTAAGGAGCATCAAAATGCTGATTTGTTTTTCATGGGAGGGGGGACCATTGGGGAATGTAGAGTTGGCCGAGTGTTCCTTCGCCATCACTCTGAGGGGTGAGATATGTGATTAAGAGAGAAAGAATTGAGTAAGGTTGATAGTAAGGTTGTGTAAGGTTGATAGTAAGGTTGTGTAAGGTTGATAGTACACTTCCCCATAGACGGGTCGACTCGATGGTGGGTGGAAACAGGAAATCGGCCATCTTGGAAGAAGAGCGTAGCTGTGTGTACTCGAAACGATTCCCATGCGATCATCTGTGGGCCAGGCAGAGGCCCTTTTCTTGTTAAACTTAGCAAATAACAAGAATGCAGGACCTTAGGGACCACCCAAATTTAACCCCCTCTGAAATTTGAATTTTTGGTATTTCTACCGAGTTTAGGCCGAAATAACTCACGTGGGGGGGCTTCAAAGAAAGGTGCCTAAGGTTCTTACAGCAATACTAACACTTTAGGACCTGCATCCCCTACAGGGTAAAGGGTTGGGCTGAAGTTCGAATAAAACTCGTCACTTACCCCTCATCTGGCAACTTGTCAAAAGTGAGTTAGATGCTCCTGGTATTTTTTTCTTGCAAGCCCTATTCATTACAAGTCGAACGAGATGCTACACGTGATGGTAGTGTCTAAGTTGAGCCCAGGGTGATTTTTCTGGTCAGGGTCACTTTTTCACTTTAGGTTGACCTTTGCCAGGTCACAGCTCGAAGGGGAAATTAAAAAAAAAACATGATTGACTCTCTGAACTCAGCGGGCCCAAAATCCCCCAGGTGAATTTGTCTAGCAAAATCTGAGACGGTCGGGCAACGGCTCTGGTTGAGTTGGTATGGAATGACTCCTAAATAAAAATGTTGCTCTGTTGTCAGATTTGTTAAATATATTTTTAATAAAATCAAGAAGACTATATTATTATTTTATTTCTTAGCAGACACCCTTATCCAGGGTGACTTACAATTGTTACAAAATATCACATTATTTTTACATACAATTACATTATTTTTTTACACATTATTTTTTACATACAATTACCCATTTATACAGTTTTTTTTTTTTTACTGGAGCAATCTAGGTAAAGTACCAAGGGTGCTCAAGGGTACAGCAGCAGTGTCCCCCACCTGGGATTGAACCCACGAACCTCCGGTCAAGAGTCCAGAGCCCAAATGCATGGTTCTTCTTGTAAAAGAATCCGAACTATAATCTAGGTCATCCTGGGTGAATTGCAACGAACGTGTAGATTAGTATGGAGCTGCGTACCAAGTTGCGGACTAGCCTGGCTAATACGGTACTATCTCATAATCATCCCCAGAAGTGTATTGACTCAGTACCAACTGCAACGAAAAAGATGGGGGGTGGGGGGATTAAGTTTCTTTTTTATTTTATTTTTTAAAGAAACCTAACATCTTAATTATTGTTTTTTAACTTAAGAAAATTGTGTATGGACATGTCTTTACGCACGAAAGTAAATACTAAGGCTGCATTGCATGAGAATATTTTCCCATTTTCTAAAATCAAATTCACATGTATAATCTAATTGTCCTGTGTCTGCTAGTTTTCATTCCAACTGAGCACTCAATTACTTAACTATACCCTTAATTGAACTGATCATTTGCTCAATTAGACTTTTTAAAATTGTTTTCAGATCTCCTAAACAGTTGCATATTTCAAGTTAGCTATAATCTCAAGTACCAGTGTTTCCAGCAGGGACCACCAGGTGTACCAGTAACTATGTGTAATCTTAAACTGCTGTTGTAAAACCGAGACTTACCCCATTACAACCAACCTCATTCTGCTGAATGGTTAAGCTATGCAGCTGATGACTGTAATTAACTCAGCATGTTTGTATTTTACATATTTAGCAAGTGTTGTGTATGGAATTGGTGACTGCACCTTTAATTGTGTGGAGTTGTAATATGGAACTAGTGAAGTCCTGATCTGACAGCATGTAACACAGACAGCTCTTATGATTACATGTTACAGTTTATTTTTCACTAAAAATAAGTTTAAATTGCAGTGAGTTCGTTCTGCTATATTTACAATATTAAATACACCATAGCAAGCACGTGGCCATATATTTTAGATATTTTCATTAGCACAATCTGAGAGCTAAATTTAGTGAATTACTTTTTTTTTTTTACTGCAGTCAAGTAAGCTGCAGTACATTTCATTTTTAATTCCTTATTTTTTTATTTCTTCTGAGCAGTATGCTTCCCAATTACAGTCCCAAGTGTTGCTGTTCGTTCTGTTAATTCGTCTAGTAGTCTTAACTAGTCCTAATTCAGAAGGTATTGCACATTTTAGTACACAGGAATTATCTGTCAAGGTCAATCGACAAGTGTAGTTTTTATGCAGCTAACATGCGCATCAGCGCCAGTGTTTGCGAGGTCTTAAGTATGAAACTGCTACATTTCATTTAACGTAGTGTGTCCTGGTCTCCACCAGAGCAGACAGACACTCAGCCGGCATGCAGGCTCAGCTCAGCGGCCGACTGCCGAGGTCTGTCCCGCAGACAAGCACTAGCCAGCACTGACCTCTGGACGTTTGTACCCAATTAGACTTGATTTTTATTACAGTATACTTCCTTGGAACATATTTTAAACGTGTTTATGATATACACAAAATACGCATTATAGTGACAGAACACCGCCTCTATCTGTTCCTGGCTGAAATTACAGAATTCCCACCTGAACCAGAGTTTTAGCGCTGTCTCTCACAAGATGTGTTCCTGTATCCCGTCAAAGTGGATTTCTCCTTTTTATCTGTTTACCGTTACTTTCGCCTACTTTTCTGACAGACGTAAACAATAGAATTTTTTTGGCCAGCCCCTAGGCCTAGTTTTTTGGACAGCTCCTCACCTCTGTCGGTGTCAGTCAAACAGTGTGGACGGGAGTGAAGGACAGAAACTGCAGCCTGGGTTCGCCATTGTGGCTCTCACTGTTCTGGTGAGCAGCGCAGTACCAGCCTGTGCTGGAATCTGGAGCCACGTGGCGTGAGTTTCATAACCTGTACGCAGTGATTGTCGTGGCGTACAATAAAATATGGGTCAATTGTGTGGTCGAGATTTGGATAATTGTATTTTAGAAGACACCATTTTCTTTCACTTGTCAGCAGAGCACATTTTAATTGCGTGACACAAGGGAGGAGGCGTGGTATATGTTTTAGGTTTTGTGGGATTGGATGAATGGTGTCGCCGGGAGAGCAGGAAGTGAAGATAAGTGGAACAGCAGCATGGCGTCTGAAGAAGGTATGTATTACTAGTGTAATATTAAATGCAAGTACACCAGAATGTGAAAGGGTGACTGTGACGCCAGGTCTGTTTTTATTTGGTATTTGTTAAAACGCCAAACGGCTACTTTCTTTAAAAAATGTACAAAAGTTTATAAACGGCTTTGCTAGTTATTCAGTTTAATTTCACCATAGACAGTTCAGGGTGTTAGGTGATGTTACCAGTGTTAATTACTCATAATTTGGTGTTTCTTAGCTTGTAGCAAAAGTATTATTTTGCAATAATGTTTGCGTGTGGTCAAGGACAGTAACCAACGGTAGGCTTTCTCGCAACTTTAAGTTTCCGTGTAAGATGAGGTACGTCGACGGTTTGCGTGGAGTTTTCAAGTAGCCTACGATACAGGTGGATGAATACAGTTTGCAGCATTCTGTATTTAATATGTTATAAATAATGAGGGTTCCGTGATTTCATATTGAAGTTCTGTAAAATAATTAATGTAGCATAATGCATTCTGTTAACTAAAGTAGTATTTTATGTAAGGACTGGGAATCACCAACCTGCGTAAATGTAATCTTCATTTAAATGTATAAATATGATGATAATGAATAATAATAAGTGTAACACGCTTAATTAATCGGATTTCCATGCAGATCAATTTACACGTGAAATGGCGATGCGCGTGCACGTTTGGGGGAATTGCTCGTGTAAATCAGGTTTGTAGCCGAAAAAAACAGCCAAAGAGAGGGATAGGGTAAATTTCATTTACTCGTGTAAACCCACATTTCACGTGTAAATGTTAATGAGCCTGTTTATCCTTAACTGTAAATACTGCAAGGGAGCATGTTCGTTTTTACTGTGGTTCCAAGACGGCAGAAAGTAGTGGCTGATGGGCGATTTTATGGTTAGCAGTGGTGTAGTGTGCCTTAATGCTAATGCCGGCGGCTTTTTTTATTATTGTTTTTTTGCTGGGGTCTGGTCTGTCCTGTTGTATATCTCTTGTGGGTTTACAGTTCTGTATAAAACTACTTACCATGAACTGCGTTATGCCCTTGTTACAGTATTATGCAGCTGTTTGAGAATACCCTTGCTGTACGCTAAAGTTAAACACCAAGAGCAAGTGAGCTGCTTAAATGTCTAACTGAATTAATTCCTGACCTTTTTTTGATCCCAGTTATGTCCAAAGACAACGCGTGTCTGCCCTGCACAAACTGCACAACAACATACAAGTTGTTGATGATCTCTCAGAACAGACCAAATAAAACTGCAAATGAACGTATTGATTGTGTTTTTATTTGTTTGCATCATTAATATTTAACACAACAGTAAATCCAACACAATTTACAAGAAAGGAGAGAATCTCTGACAGCATGAGCCTCAGATCGCTGCTGTCCAATTGAAACTGGCGGCCGAGGTAACCTTCCCAATCCAAGTCCGCTTATAATAAGTGGCATTGGGCTTGTTTTTGAGAGTCTCGGGTTGGATTTTGCATAAACACCCATACTCTAACATGAGTTGTGCTTGTTTTGGGCTAGTTTAGAAAGGCAGCTTTTTTGTCTTGGCAACCCTGGTAACATTCCCTGTGTGTCTCACAGGCAGCCTGATTCCTGAACATCTCATTTTGTTGTTGACAGGAGTTTGTGCAGGATACAGCAGGAAGTGGCAATTTTGGGAACAAATTAATGCACTGCAGTCCGTTTCATCAGTATCTGCCACCTCCCTTTCAAGTGCCCACTACCCGTATTTGCCCAAGTGTGATGTTGAATGCTTCCTTAGCAGCTGTCATCCGTCCGGACGGGTAGGGTTTCTAAGCCAGGGTAGCACACGCAGCATCACCTGATCCCCTATATGCTGTATTGCCTGAATGAAAGGGATATATATATATATATATATATATATATATATATATATAATATATAAACATCTCCGATTGTTTTCAGCCATGGTGATCTGCAATACCTGTTGGTCAGTTTCATTTTATACTCATTATTCATTTTTAATTAATGAGTCGTAAGATAAATTTGTTGAAACAGTATTCACTACTAACGATATGACACCACGCTAATGACATTTGAAAAACAATTTGGGCAAGAGTAGTCAAACACATTATTAACCAACCCGGCAGGAGGTATTTTGCTTTATTACAGCAGCTTAGATTCACTGGTGTACCAGTTCTCTGTGCATGGAAACCACATTTTCACAAAATTTCACTAGTAATCTTCAAAAACAGCACAAGTTCTTTACGCATAGCTAATTTACATATCAACCCCCACCTTTCCTATTCATTTGCATGATGCTGTGTGAAAAGCCCGGTTTACTCGAGTAAAATAAACTGAGCGGAAACCCAAAATAACATTTTACGCAAGACATTTTTCTCGTGTAAATGTCTCAAGGTAGTGCATGCCTAAACAACTTCTGTTAAGAAAGCAGGGAAGCACCCATTCAAATCTGGTACGTTATGCTGTTTTCGGTCTTTTACATCTACGATACACTTAACTCGCATACTCAAGTAGAAAATTCTGCCAAATTTTGCTCGTTAAGCTTTACTAGGTCATTTAAGAGAAATAAAGCGAGGAAAATCGATTTGTTTATAAAATCTAGGTTAAAACGTTACTGCGTATAAAAATAGAAAATTCTGCTTATTTTCTAGTGTCGTCCGACAATCGCCATGCTTGAAAACAACAGTCGCTGGCAGCGTCGCTTAGAGTTCAAATCAACTGAACTTTGACCTCATTGCTGACCTTGTTGCTAGATGATAAACGCTAAAATGGATGACAGGCTGTTTGTTGAGAAGCTGCTCAGTATAATTACTGCCGGTCCCTGTATGTATGTAGTAGATAAAGCAGATCAGTAGAACAAAGAGAATGCTTGAGTATTTTAGACTCAGGGCAAATGAAAGGCTTCAAGATTGTGTTTCTTTTTGACCGGCACATAATGTCATCGTACTGTATATATGTTCAAATAATATATATGTTCAAATAATATTAAACAACGACAGTGCGGAACTATAGGACAATACAATGTAACTATAAATGGAATATAACAAATAAAGGATTTGAAATCAAATGGTATATCTGTCTATCTAATCAAGCTACCGACCTACCTACTACATAGGTTTTTTTTTCTTTCTTTGAAGAATGCAGTCAATAAAAATAACAGAATGAGAGCTAGCCTGCATTGCAATAAAGCGCAAATGAAATCCACATGAATTCATAACAAAACGGAACTCCAGAGCTCAACAAATAACAACCCCAGGCCGTCTTTTTTTGTAATCTGTCTAGAACATGCGTATTGTATAATACCAAATGCCAGAATACATCTGCATGTATAGCGCAGGGATGGAAATAAGACACTCATTGCATAGCAGTTTGAGACATTTCAGTTTTTACCAGCTGCAGGCTCTTGACGAAGCAGAAAAGCAAATATATTTGGTTTTCTGCTTCATTGGTACATTTGTACACGAGCCTGGATTTCAGACCATAGAATCAATGTTTACTGTGTGTGAATAGACAGACAGAGACTGTACAAATAACTACGACCTGATAATGGCCTTAGTATTGTGGTGTGGATATTTGACAAAATATGCCAGTTGTGTGAAACGTTTTGTTTTTGACATTTACAATTTAAATATATTTAAATTACCATAGCTCATCAAAGTGAAATTAAAATTATTGAAACTCGGTACAGTTTAGTAAGTAAACGGTTTAGAAAAAAAAAGACAATATTAAATCTATCTAGGTGTTGTTTTGCAAGCGGTGCCTTCGCTTTAAAAAAAAGAAATGGAGCACTGGTTAAAAAGAAAAGCACCCTTTTCTTCTGCTACAGGCAAAAAAGTTTGCCGGCCTTTAAATGAAAACAGAGCAGAGTGTACAACGCAAACAAACAGCAGTAAAGGGAAAGGCAAAAATGATAAATTTCAGCCAAACTGGCTGAAGATTTAACCATGGCTGGCGTTTAGTAGCGGTGAAATGAGCTGTTCAGTCTGCAGTCTCTATGCAACTGTAAAGTTTACTAGCTGCTGTTACAAAACGTCTACATTATTGAGACATTCTAATGGCAGTACACACAACGCAGCTTTGAAAAAGAAACGCAAAGTAGAAACTTCACATCAGGCAATGGCAAAAGCAATGGAGAGTGCTCTGTCTCACAGTGATGAACAGCTGTTCGGTCTCCTGAAAGCAGCTTATTTTAAAGCAACACCAGTGTGAATGATGATGCAGTAAAATATATATAGTTTTTATATGGAAAAGTGCCTTTTCTTTTGCTATTCCCCCCTGAAATTTTCGAATCCTCCCCATTGGCTGCAGCATAGGGGGGAAATCCCCCCAGCACACAAAGTGAACTTCAAGCCCTGTGTTCCCATTTTTCTTTTTACTTGTTTGTGGTTAGGTATGTACATGTGTATAGACATATTATTTAAAACGTCTTGGAGGCATCTAAGCTAAATAGTATTTGTATTCTCCTTTGAAGTAAAAAGTAACTGAAGCGCTTCATCTTCCATTTCTGTTCAAATACTTCTCGGGTCAAGCGTCGCTGTGCGTTTCTAGCACGGCGATGGCATTGTGTTGATAGGGTGATAATCGACAGCTGACTGTCACTGGGATTTTAGACGAGCGATGGAGTGTAAACCGGCCTTAAAACAACTTTTGTTGAATTCTTATTTTAAGCATACACTGCTTAAATGCAGCACAACATGAAGCATCAATCCTGTTCAGCTGCACACAACTCAGCTATCCTATTGTTGTCTTCAGATATTTAAAAAAAAATCCACACATCGCTCTTTTTAGACATATTTACTGCAGGTTGATCTCACCTTGCACAGCACTGCAAGGAAAACGACTGTCGCAGTGTTCTTGCGTCATTAATATGCGCACCTGACCAAACATGTTCTGTGCTGGAAGAAATTCAAGCATGAATATCGCTTGTGGTTTTTTTCCTTATATTGATGCCATGCCGATAGGCTACCGATTATCGGTGCACCCCTACTAATTTCAGTATATACTTTGATGTGTACATGTTTATTTTTTTTTTACTTTGTAGTTAAGTCTTTCGATGTTAAAACATTATTTACTTATTTAGGG
The DNA here is from genome assembly GCA_030684275.1 of Acipenser oxyrinchus oxyrinchus. Lineage (NCBI taxonomy): Eukaryota > Metazoa > Chordata > Actinopteri > Acipenseriformes > Acipenseridae > Acipenser > Acipenser oxyrinchus. The sequence goes on from CM060259.1 coordinate 25,078,904, forward strand.
GTTCTTTGCTTGGGAAATGTTAACCAGGGCTGTCAGTATACATTGGAATGTGTGTGTGTGTGTGTGTAGATATGGTTTATACGCTGACACCTGCATTTTTTGACCTGAAAAAATAAACAAGGACCAGGGGTCACAAATGGAGATTAGATAAAGGGGCATTCAGAACAGAAAATAGGAGGCCTTTTTTACACAGAGAATTGTGAGGGTCTGGAACCAACTCCCCGGTAATGTTGTTGAAGCTGACACCCTGGGATCCTTCAAGAAGATGCTTGATGAGATTCTGGGATCAATAAGCTACTGACAACCAAGCGAGCAAGATGGGCTGAATGGCCTCCTCTCGTTTGTAAACTTTCTTATGTTCTTATAGCATTTAAACGTTTATGAAACTGTACCAAAAGCACATTCCTAACCTATACCAAAATCTGGTAGCGTACCACTTTCGATGTGACGGCGTACCACTTTCTGATCAATCTGGTCAAGTTTTGGTATACATACCACATTCTGATGATGTAGCACTTTCTAACACTACAGCGGTACACTTCACTCACACACTGAAAAACAGAAAATTCTGCCAAATTTGTCATGAAGCTTTAATAGGTCATTTTAAGAAAAAATAATGAGGAAAATACAGAAATTATGAATTTGATACAGTATTACCATTCAGTTCAGAGCGGTGACCATCGGATGTAGTAGTTTGTGTTTTTGTGTGTGAGTTAAGTGTAACGTACCCTAACCTATTTTTCAAAAATATTTATATGAAATCACGGAACATCAGTTTATAACATAATGCAATAATGAAAACTGCATTCATCTACATGTAATTTTAGGCTACTTGAAAACTGAACAGGAATTGTTATGCATGTAGCTTATACATTGTTAAAGCTGTGCTAATTTTTGCACAGCATAGTCCTTCAGTACAGTCTCTTATCTTAACCATTTAGCTGTCACTCACTGAAGTAGATTTTACAGGAGGGTCATTCCATATGAAATCAATTAAAAAACTGCCATTTTTCACTTCACCTCTGATTTTGTGTTTGGAAGAAATGTTTACACTGTCAATTGTAGGACTGAGTAAGGCTGCGGTGATACCTTATTTTTCACTATCGATATATCATTCTCCAAAAAAGCTGAAGCATCGATTTAATCGACGTATAAACAGGTAAAAAAAACTCCCACTGTAATACATGTGGAGCTGTGGATTAAGGCTGGTTCACACTAGGCATACGATTCAGACGGATGCTACGAACGCACCACCTTCCGTTCAAATCATAGACGCTGTGGACGAGTTGGTAGATTTTAACTTCTCAGCGTCAAGTTGGTGACGTCACTCGCGTTCAACCAATCACACGCCTTTCTCTTTCCTTTAGAATTTTACAAGTACAGGCGCTCATCGACTTACGACACTTCGACGCACGGCACTTAAGACTCTTTTGCATTATTACCCTGCTTCGACTTTATGATATCGAGACAGCATTTACGACATGGCGTGCGCACGCTCAGTGTCTGAACCGCAGTACCTGTTGTGGGCGCCCTTTGTTTTTTAAGAATTTATTTGCGCTTAACAATGCCTGATAAGAGCAATGGACTCGAAACGAAACCTAATCTGTGAACTCTGTCACATGATGAGGGGCTTAACTTCAGGCCATCGTAGTACCTACACACACTGAATACGTCATTGGAAAGCACCGAGTCTGTACTTTTAAACAAGCCAGGTAGGTGCCTGAGTAATATGTGCGTAACCACTGGGGCGCCGGCGCCCTGAAATCAACGGGCTGAGTGTAAAGAGGTAAATAAATATTTGCATGAGTACAATATAACGGGTCATTTTTGTAAAAATGTATTATCTGGCCAAAAATTCAGGAACGTAACCCCAATTTATAACATTGTTCCTATGGGAGCGTGTGCTTCGACTTACCACGAGACTTTTAGGAGCCATTTGTGTCATAAGTGGGAGGACTGCCTGTAAAATACAATTTAGCGTTTATTATTTGAAATAAATTATACTTGTAGCGGAAAATGACTAAAGAATTTAGTAATTAAGCATGTGCGGTACCATAAATAAACCGATAAATAATCAGAATGAAAACTAACAACTCAGGAATTTAACCCCGTGTTTGATACGTGTCTCTCAGCAGCCTACGTACAGTGCTTACTGAAAGCGGGATGGTTAAATTGAGCGGGTCAGCTCAACAAAGTCTGAGCGAATGTCAGTGATTTTGCCATGAAACTGAATGGTGGCATTTGCTGTCAATCACACTAATTGTTTTTTATTTTTTTGGATCAGCTGTTTATATAAAAAGAGGTGTTGCGGTTATAGTTGTATATATAAGTTAAATGCAGCTGTGTGCACGATTACGAACGATAAAGTTGTGTGAGTCTGTGACCTTTGACCTCACCCTTGGATTTTTGTCAGTGTTTGATAGATTGTAGCCTAGACCCTTATCTACATTTCCTGCAGGTTTCATTTTGTGCCAGCCATTGGTTGAGGCACAGCACAGAGTTGAATGCAGAGTGTCGGATGAATCTTCTAAGTGAAGCGATTACACACCTAATACAATTAAAAAGAAAATGTAGTTGTAATTGAGTATACCCACCTGTTAAATTGAAGTTGCAGTGAACTGGTGTAGCTGTAACAGCTATTATTATATTAATGAATTTACCAACGTGCCCTAGTTACACAATTGGCTAAAACAAACAAATACAGGTGAATTAAATATAAATCGATACTGAATTGTGCACATTTAATTTTGTCCCCACCAGTGGTACTTCTGTCAGCGCATGTTTGATATTTTAAGTGATGCTTCTCCAGGAGCTGTAATTATCACTGTTCAAATCCAATGAATCACTGAACCTGGAAAAGAAAACGTATTGTTAGAAGTGGTGGAAATTAGCTATTTCATTTTCAGGTCTCTGCATGCATCCTCTTTCTGCATGCAACGCAATTTACCACTCACCTATGCTTAAGTTGCCCTTTTCCTTCGTAGCCACTCTGTGAAGGCTTTTGATGCTTTGGCCATCTCCTTGTCTCTCAGGGTGTATGTCCTTCCTGTTGCAGTTGTTGGCTCCACTGATGTCAGCACATCCCCCATGTCTACAATAAAGTGATCTGGACGGCATGGAAAACAGGTGTGCTGGTCCATTTGGGTGCAGGAAGTTTATTTCAGCCTCCCGTTTCTTCTGATCAGCAGACACCACCAGCCCGAGCCACCAGTGACTATCATACTGAACAGTAACATATCCTTTCACTTGGTCAAATGGTAGGACATCCTCTTCGACTGTGATTGATTCTTCTCTTTGTTTTGTTGACTGGGAGAACTCTTATACGAGGACTTTTGCTTTGGAAACTGGTTGAAAGAAATTGAGATGTCATGTGCCAGGCACAGTTCTTATCTTGAGGAATCGTTGCTCCAGAAAATCTTGCTCGGCTTGCCATTGTGCTATCGTGAAGTATTCTACTTCAACAGCAGGAATGTTGTCTTTTGCAAACCAGAACAAGTGGTGTGGAGTCTGGATCTGGTAATGGTATGGACGCTGCAAACTAGCTTTTGTTGCCATTCGTTTAAAGGGTCCTTGCCATGAGATGTTACAAAGAAGTTCCACTGTGCTTCCACAACAAAAGCTTCCAAGTGCTGGCAAATGTTGAGGACATTTTTAAAGTTGTTATATTGCCCTGCACACCCGTCAGGGAAGTGATAGATTTTTCTTAGGCGCCTCCCAAATTTGTTCTCCAAGAACCTCAAAAGGTGCTTTTGATAGAGATAAACAGCGACTGTAATGAGTCATGCATTCTGATATTGCAACATATGAGATGTGCTGAGAATTCCCATCTTTGTCTCGCCAATAGCAAACAAAAGAATATATGGTTGCCTGAGAGTTGTTGCAATTGTGTAATTGTGCTTCATCTTGCATGACGAAAGTGAAGTTTCCTGCAAAATCACCAACAACTAGAAATTAATTTTCTTGAAGGAGTTCACCCCTTGACTGTTGATAATATGCAGTCTGTATCTTTGCGATGAAATCATGTCAACAAAGATGTTGGAGGTGGCTTGTTGAAAGTCTATGAACTGATCAACAGGTTCATTGATTGTCTGAAGGGTGGATCTGTCAGTTGTAGTCCACTTCCGATACTCAACAGCGTCCAGCAGGCAATTTTGAAAGAACATTTGTAGATGACTCTTGAAGTCTTCAAGTGATGGACAATTTTCACACTTTCCTAAGTGGCAGTCGACGTTAGGTGGGGAGCACATGAGATAAAATAAGCAATGCTGAAAGTGATTCAAAGGCACATCTGTAGTGGCACTCAGTTGTGGAAGCTTAGAACAAGTGAACATCAGCTTTACATTCTGGTGTGCTGTACAGACACACACAGCATGTGTACCGCTACTGCCTGTCAATACACACTCCTTTTGGTTTCAGCTCTGCAAATTTGGAGAATCCAATCTTCATGTCAGGATGCTGTAATCTGAAGAAACTATAGGCCTCTGAAATATTGCAGAGAACAAGCCGTTTCTGTTGGTGCTGTCTCCTCCTCGAGTCTTTATTGTAAGCAGGAACTAAATCTTTCTTTCCGGCCGTGAGTCGACTAACATCTTCCCTCTTGTAGAACAATTTTACCATTTGAACAATCTCCTCTGTTAGCGTTCTCCCCCCAATTTTTGGAGTTGGATCTGATAGGCATCCCTTCTCTTCCTGTAAACCTTGGCTGTCCTGGACGTCGTAGGTAGCACCAAACTCAGCAGCAGTCCTCCGTATAGACCAAGACATTGGGACAGTTGTCAAAATATGAACTCTTCGACAGATATTTGAATGAAAGGTTTCCTTCAGCTGGGCCATCATCTCTTGATATGCCTGAGCCTGCTCCTTGATTGTTTCATGGTCTTCCACTTCTTCATTGCTTCTCTGACCTTTGTTACCTTCTGAGCTGCATATACCTTTTGTGACAATGTCTGTCTTCAGTGGAGATTCTTGTATTGCCTCCAAGGCCTGTTTATTTGTGAAATCTCATGTTCCTGTTCAGGTTGTTTGTCTTGAACAGCATGAGGGCTGGATTCTCTGGAACTCGACTCCTTGGGGTCACTTTGTGTTGAAGGTGTTTGTCCTGGTCAGGAGGACAATGGGCTAGCAACTTCATACAAGGGTAACATAACCTCTGGCCATACACAAAGTTCATCTTCTGGTGATCCTTGATCAGCTTCTTTGTGGCACACTCCACGATGCTTTGCAAATGGGTCACAGTATGCCTTGTCTTTAACGCCAAGAAAGTAATTGGAAGTACTTGCCATTGATGCAACAAATTGTCTTCAATGTCAAATAGACTGCAAAACTGCTAGAATAATTTTAGCTACAAACATTTAATGTCACAAATGTAAGTATAATATATAAATATTTTTTGGAAGAGTACCAGGTTTAAGGACACACCTTAGTTGAGTTTTCTTGTTTTTCACTTAAAGGGCACATTTCAGTATTGATCTGTATGTAATTCACCTGTGCTACACTTTAGTCACGTGTTAACAGGCTAAATTGTTTAATTAATTAACACAAATCTCTTACAGCTACACCAGTTCACTGCGTGCTTCAATTTAACAGGTGGGTATACTCAATTACAACTACATTTTTTGTTTAATTGTATTAGGTGTGTAATCGCTTTGCTTAGAAGATTCACCTGACACTCTGCATTCAACTCTGTGCCTCAACCAATGGCAGACACAAAATGAAACTTGCAGGAAATGTAGATAAGTGTCTAGGCTACAATCTATCAGACACTGACAAAAATACAAAGTTACACGATTTGACCTTGGTGAGGTAAAAGGTCACAGAATCACACAACTTTATCTTACAGAACCTTCCATAGAACGAGAAGATAGTGCTATTCGAGAGCTTTAAAACAACACCAAAACTACCTTTCTGTGTCAAATGGAGGAAGTTATGACCATGGAAAGCCTGGGAGAGGAGTTCAAAATGGGTCCACTTTGAGCTGTATCTCATGAACGGGATGTCACTCAGGCCTAAAATTTACACTGTAACCACTTCTCCCAAAGGCAAACGTGAATGGAAATTGTTATCCAGATCAAAGGAGGTTGAGCTTTTGGGTGATAGATTTCATATGGAATGACCCAGGAACAAAAAATGTACAGATTCTAGTTACTGACACTTCGTAGAACAAATGGTTTTATTTATTTATTTATTTATGTGTGTATTCATTTTTTTAAATCCCCTTACAAAGTTATGATACTCTAGTCTACACCAAATATGTAATATACACTGTTTTAATTGCGAGTCTATTTAACGAAAGATGTTAAACATTTATATACAAACATACTGTATATCATTTATATTAGTACTGTATTTTTAATCAAACTGTTGGAAATGTGTATTCTAAATTGGTTTTCTTAAAAGGAAAAAATAAACTAGAATGGTGTTTACTCAGCAAATTGTGTCAAAGTGTGCTTGCCGGGGTGCACAGTAGGGGTAAAATTCAAGTATCTGGCTTATTATATCTTTCTAATTCCTGTGACTGGCGTGAGAAGTGTGCTCTGTGGTTGCAAGTACACTACATTTTGCTGTGGAAGATACAATTTTTGCATTGGCAGCTAAGGTCATGTGACGTCATGCTGCAATGACGTCACATGGAAAACCTCAACACCATTATGTCTACACTGTTGCACATTGACATCAAACTGGTTAATCATAAACAAGCTAAAAAAAAAATCGTTCTTTACAAAAAACATTGCTATGAAATCAGATAATTATAGGTGTCAATGTCCCGCTGTCAGAAACGTGTTTGGCCTTTTCCAGGTCTGGTAGCAGATGCTGAAAATGGGTTATGCTGTCAGTTATTAAGAACATAAGAAAGTTTACAAACGAGAGGAGGCCATTCAGCCATCTTGCTCGTTTGGTTGTTAGTAGCTTATTGATCCCAGAATCTCATTAAGCAGCTTCTTGAAGGATCCCAGGGTGTCAGCTTCAACAACATTACTGGGGAGTTGGTTCCATATCCTCACAATTCTCTGTGTAAAAAAGTGCCTCCTATTTTCTGTTCTGAATGCCCCTTTATCTAATCTCCATTTGTGACCCCTGGTCCTTGTTTCTTTTTTCAGATCAAAAAAGTCCCCTGTCTATACCTTTTAGGATTTTGAATGCTTGAATCAGATCACCGCATAGTCTTCTTTGTTCAAGACTGAATAGATTCAATTCTTTTAGCCTGTCTGCATACGACATGCCTTTTAAACCCGGGATAATTCTGGTTGCTGTTCTTTGCACTCTTCCTAGAGCAGCAATATCCTTTTTGTAACGAGGTGACCAGAACTGAACACAATATTCTAGGTGAGGTCTTACTAATGCATTGTAAAGTAAACACTTCTCACAATATATCATCTTGTTGGCCTTTTTTATAGCTTCCCCACATTGTCTAGATGAAGGCATTTCTGAGTCAACATAAACTCCTAGGTCTTTTTCATAGATTCCTTCTTCAATTTCAGTATCTCCCATATGATATTTATAATGCACATTTTTATGCCTGCGTGCAGTACTTTACACTTCTCTATTAAATGTCATTTGCCATGTGTCTGCCCAGTTCTGAATGCTGTCTAAATCATTTTGAATGACCTTTGCTGCTGCAACAGTGTTTGCCACTCCTCCTATTTTTGTGTCGTCTGCAAATTTAACAAGTTTGCTTACTATACCAGAATCATATCATCATTTGAATATATTTTGCCATGATACTAACACCTCTTTTGCTTATCTAATGACATCTAGGTCAGTATTCAGTATTATGTTATTTGTTGGAATTAAACAGATGTAGAATATTTAGGTTGCTGTATGATGTGTTATTTTATTCTGAATACAGCAAAAATGATTATTTGGTGCTGTTTTGTACTGCACAGCTTTATGCTACGGTTGGTTTAATTGGAACGTGAAGAGATACACGCTGTGACGTTGCTGCTCAACTGCGTCTTGGGAACGTAAGAGCAGGGACTAGAGTTCGAATGTCGAATACCCCATTTATTTGAAATTCCCATCCCTAGTTTGATTTATAAAGACAACTATAGTGAAATTTAGGCCAAAGAGAGAGACACTTTCACACAGAGGGTGATGAGGGTATGGAACGGGAATTTAAATGGAGGTAGATTTATGATAGAGGAAAGGAGACACAGAGTGATGAGGGGATGGAATGGGTTACCTAGTCATGTTGTTGAGGCAAAATCACTGGGATCATTTAAGACCCAGGTTGACAAAGTTCAGAGGTCAGTCAGCTACAATGAACCATGTGAGAGTAGATGGACCGAATGGCCTCCTCGCTTCGTAAACTTTATGTTGAGGCATACACTGCCTGGCCACTTTATTAGGACCAGATTTGCAGTTGGACAGTGAATCCTAGTTTTGTCAATGACAGTGTATCTTATCTTGTGTATCGATGCCATTAGTGTATAGAACATGTGACCCAATTCTAAAGTATGATTTCACACAGATTTACTGGATGACAAAACAAGCCTGTCAGTAACATCCACCCCCCTGCCATGGCTGTGAATTCAGAAGCAGAGCTGTCAGTAGGATGAAAAAGTTTATGAACATGATATTTGAACAGTATGTACAGAATAGTATAACATAAGAATGAGCAACTTTCATGACAATTTGATAAGCGTTTATCCAGATACATGTAAGTGTGACATGCAGATGGAAAGACATCCACTATATCCCCAGACTCTGATACTGTCATCAGCTTGTGCTAAATAACGTTAATACCATGTATTGGGGTGGATAAGCGGTTCTCCAGGTACACTAACAGTGTGAAGTGTGGCGTTAGCTGTGCATGCGTACGCACGAGCGCCTCCACTATAGCCTCTTCCAGGAGTGTTCTCCCCCAGCGGGGAATTCAAGAGGGTTTTACCTGACGGCCTTATTGTTTCTCCTCTCAGGGAAGGGTAACCTGGCTCTCGTTCAGCACATCGTGTTGGTTTTGTCAGGGAAAGGAGGGGTAGGGAAGAGCACAATCACCACCGAACTTGCCCTGGCATTGAGACACGCAGGGAAGAAGGTGAGTCACGTCGGTATAATCCACTCTCGCTGGGAGAGCTTGCCCTGGCATTGAGACACGCAGGGAAGAAGATGAGTCACGTCAGGGTATAACCCACTCTCGCTGGGAGAGCTTGCCCTGGCATTGAGACACGCAGGGAAGAAGGTGAGTCACGTCGGTGTAATCCACTCTTGCTGGGAGAGCTTGCCCTGGCATTAAGACACGCAGGGAAGAAGATGAGTCACGTCAGGGTATAATCCACTCTCGCTGGGAGAGCTTGCCCTGTCATTGAGACACGCAGGGAAGAAGATGAGTCACGTCAGGGTATAATCCACTCTCGCTGGGAGAGCTTGCCCTGGCATTGAGACACGCAGGGAAGAAGGTGAGTCACGTCGGTATAATCCACTCTCACTGGGAGAGCTTGCCCTGGCATTGAGACATGCAGGGAAGAAGGTGAGTCATGTCGGTATAATCCACTCTCGCTGGGAGTGTTTGCTACTGGAAGGTTTTTTTCGTCTTATTTTTAAACAAATTTAAAGAAACTCACAATGGTTTATAAGATGGAGAATGTTGCCAACAATTAACCCTTCAATGGGTACAATGAGTCCTTTTTCCAGAAAAAAAAAGAATATTTTCCATTTATTTTCTTCCAAATGACCCCAAACTTTAGTTGCATTGGCTCGCATTTGAGTACCAGTCACTGCTTTTCCCATTCCTTCCTGTGACTTCAGGAAGTACAGCATTGAAGTATCTGCAAGGAGCGTTCAATAAATAAAAAATTAATTGCCATACAAAAAATGTGTGTGTTTTTGATAGAATCAAAGAATTGTGTATTGGGTGAGATTTAGTGGAATGGTTTTGTCAGCACCGGTGGTGTATCTTGCTCTTTCTGTGTTGTTGCAGGTGGGGATCCTGGATGTGGATCTGTGTGGCCCCAGTATCCCCCACATGCTGAATGTGCGCAGTAAACACGTCCACCAGTGTGACGCGGGCTGGGTCCCTGTGTACGCAAACCCTGAGCAGACCATCGCTGTCATGTCAATCGGCTTCCTGCTAGAGAACCCTGACGATGCTGTAGTCTGGAGGGGACCCAAGAAAACAGGTAGGATCTGCGGGCCCCAGACCAGGGCGGTCCTGCATCGGCTGCATGTTTGAGAGTGGTCCAGTGGTTAGAGAAAGGGGCTTGATGCCAGGAGGTTCCCGGTTCAAATCCCGACTCAGCCACTGACTCATTGTGTGTGACTTGCTCAGGGTCAATTAACCTCCTTGTGCTCCGTCCTTCAGATGAGACGTAAAACCGAGGTCCTGTTGTAAGTGACTCTGCAGCAGCAGCCATTGTTGATGCATAGTTCACCCCCTAGTCTCTCTAAGTTGCTTTGGATAAAGGCGTCTCATAAATGACTACATAACTGTCCTGAACTAGTGTTGGGGAAGTACAAGTAACAAGTACTGTGTAAAAGTTAAAAGTAAGCAACATTGTAACTAGTTACAGTAACTGATTACTTTATAAAAATGTAACTAGTTAGTTACAAATGGTTACTTCTCAGGCACAGTTTACATTTTACAGAGATTTATTTTCAGTTTGGTTAGGCTGCAGCTTGAAATATTCTTTTGCGGTCCTATGTCGGACCTGGTCCAACATTGCAATTTTCCCTTTCCGGTCCAATGTCGGACCCTGTCCGACATCATCAAAAAGACGAAAGAAAATCAGATCTCTAGTCGTTTTTTCTCCGGAAAAGACGAGAAAACCATTCAATGGCGAGTGAGACCGATAGGAGCCGAGAGAAGCCAAAAAAAAAAAAAAAAATGGGCGTATCTCATGAATATATATAGCCCCGACACTACATAGATAACACGGACATAAACAAACAAGATAGCTGCTTCTGCATCCTGCGCTCAAAGAATATCACAGACATTTGCAGAGCTTTTTTTAGATGTTATAGTAATAAAATAATGACTTGGATCGCATTATTGAGGAGTTTGGTGATAAAACGAGTGATCAGGAGATGATTTATCAGTATGTACTATTATTAAGACGTATGTGAAAAAAACAGCGAACGAGGGGCGGGGCTGGAGATGCAGTACCGAGTGTCCTGTTGATATGCAGTGCATTTTAAACCTGTTTTACTGTGAAAAAAAAATACTTTTAAACAGCGCGTCTAAAATAAACTGCGCGTGTGAAAATAAATGGACCTGGGCCTGAGATCCCTGTGTTGCTCAGTTTGTATAGTCCTTGGATATTAACCCATTGGATCCCTGTGGTCGCTCAGTTTGTATAGTCCTTGGATATTAACCCATTGGATCCCTGTGGTCGCTCAGTTTGTATAGTCCTTGGATATTAACCCATTGGATCCCTGTGTCGCTCAGTTTGTTTAGTCCTTGGATGTTAACCCATTGGATCCTTGTGTTTCTCCCGGCAGCCCTCATTAAGCAGTTTGTGTCAGACGTGGCGTGGGGGAAGCTGGATTACCTAATCGTGGACACTCCCCCAGGCACCTCCGATGAGCACCTGGCTGTGGTGGAGAGTCTCCGAGGGCATGGTGTGGAGGGGGCGGTGCTGGTCACCACACCTCAGGTAACAATCCAACATGCAGAATACACTAGCATTCCTGACTGGGATTCCAGCCTGCTGTACACGTCACACACAGGGGGACTAGAAGAAGACCAGCTCTTGACCTGAGTGCTTGGTGGTGCAGTGGGGTAATTCCTTGAAGTATGAACTTGATGCTAACAAAATAATTCCAGTAAGTCTTACCTAATATACAGGTAGTGGACAAACAAATGGAAACACCTGGGTAAATGAGGGACACCAAGTATATTGAAAGCAAGGGCTTCCACACAGCATGCTTAGGGTCATGTATAAAAATGCTGGACAGGCCTGGTTTCCTAAAATTATGGCTAGCATGGCTGCAAGAGGAGACCTCACTGACTTTGAAAGAGGGGTGATTGTTGGGGCGCGTTTGGCAGGAGCTTTAGTGACCAAGACAGCTCAACTTGCTGATGTTTCACGAGCAACGGTGTCTAAGGTGATGTTGGCATGGAACTGCGAGGGAAAGACATCATCAGCAAAGGGCAACAGTGGGCGAAAGCGCATACTCCAGGATCGTGATATCCGTACATTAATTTGAAGTGCAAGGCAAAACAGGCGAGCAACTGCAGATCAATTGACTGCAAATTTCAACCTGGGGCACGAACAGCCAGTTTCATCAAAAATGGTCCGCCGAGAACTCCATAGAGCGGGGTACCATAGTGGCCCAATGCCCTATTAAGTGACTTTACATTGGTGTTTCCATTTTTTTGTCCACTACCTGTATATTGCCTTCACACAGTAGGTCTCAGATTTTCTTATATTATGGTAAAGGTGAATGTGATTTTGAAATGGTAATTTATATGAAGCTGTTAGTGAAGAATATTTATCGAACGCTCTATCAACTCCAGGCAACTTCTGCTTACAGTATTCTCTTAATCCGACATGCATACTCAGATTAACTGTTAAGCGTAACTATATTTTGTTAGTAATTATACATTAATTCAAACCATTATTAGTAGTAAAAGTAATGAAAGAAAGAAAGAACATTTCTCAAATTCTCTCTTACATAGGAAAATGTGAGATCTACAAATTGATGGCAATACATCTTGGATAAGATTTACTGTTAGCTATTATGTGCTTTTAAGGTCTTATCCAATCGGAGAACATTTTTATTCAATGGCAGAATCTGTTAGTCTCTACATTTTTGCTAGAATTGTGCGTGACAGTGGCATGCATATATATTAATGACTTAGTGGATAAACATCCTGCAAGATGATGTGCAGTCTGTGCCATGTCAAGGCTGTGATCAGGTCACAGGTGAACAGAGACCTAACCCCATATTACTAACAGGTCCTAGTAAAATAGCCAGGCAGTTCCTGTTACTGACACACTTTTTATTTGATTGTTTTTCCAGGCAGTTTCAACCGGGGATGTGAGACGGGAAATCACATTCTGTAAGAAGACTGGCTTACGAATCCTGGGGATCGTAGAGAATATGAGTGGGTTTGCCTGTCCACACTGTTCTGTGAGTTTACTGAGAAGACAAATGGGTTTGCCTGTCTGCAGTGTTGAGAATATGAGTGAGTTTGCCTGTCTGCACTGTTCTGTGAGTTTATTGAGAATACGAGTGGGTTTGCCTGTCCGCAGTGTTGAGAATACGAGTGGGTTTGACTGTCCGCAGTGTTGAGAATACGAGTGGGTTTGCCTGTCTGCAGTGTTGAGAATACGAGTGGGTTTGCCTGTCTGCACTGTTCTGTGAGTTTATTGAGAATACGAGTGGGTTTGCCTGTCTGCAGTGTTGAGAATACGAGTGGGTTTGCCTGTCCGCAGTGTTGAGAATACGAGTGGGTTTGCCTGTCCGCAGTGTTGAGAATACGAGTGGGTTTGCCTGTCCGCAGTGTTGAGAATACGAGTGAGTTTGCCTGTCCGCATTGTTCTGTGAGTTTACTGAGAATACGAGTGGGTTTGCCTGTCCGCATTGTTCTGTGAGTTTACTGAGAATACGAGTGGGTTTGCCTGTCCGCAGTGTTGAGAATACGAGTGGGTTTGCCTGTCCGCAGTGTTGAGAATGCGAGTGGGTTTGCCTGTCCGCAGTGTTGAGAATACGAGTGGGTTTGCCTGTCCGCAGTGTTGAGAATGCGAGTGGGTTTGCCTGTCCGCAGTGTTGAGAATACGAGTGGGTTTGCCTGTCCGCAGTGTTGAGAATGCGAGTGGGTTTGCCTGTCTGCAGTGTTGAGAATGCGAGTGGGTTTGCCTGTCCGCAGTGTTGAGAATGCGAGTGGGTTTGCCTGTCTGCAGTGTTCTGTGAGTTTTTGCTGAGTGTAGCGTATGGAAGTGGAGAGCATTCAGGCTTGTTTGTGTAGAGGGCTAATTCTCTTGCCTTTTAAAGTGTTGCAGAACACCCTGCAGTGTTTACAAGAACCGCATTACATAACCTATGCTGTCCCTTATAAAAATTGATCACAGTATTTTCCCACGCTTGTCTGATGGTCATACTACATTTACCATAGTTTACCCTGGTTTGTCATGTTTAGTAATATGCTTTACCATACCTTGCTGTTCTTTAAAATGCTTACCTATGCTTTACCATGCTTTCACTGTGCTTTATTATAATTTGATATGCTTTTATGTGCAAAACTTTTATAAGGGATGTCCCGTATGGCAGTGTTACATTTAAACATATTAAAACAGATGGGTCATAAATGAACTAGGGGAATACATTTCTTAGCATTTACTCAGGAGCTTTCACCAGGAGAAAGAGAATCTCTGAACATCTCAGTGTATCCAGATCACACTCCCTCCTGCAACAGTAATCTCTCTGAACATCGCAGTGTATCTAGATTACGCTTCATCCTGCAACAGTAATATCTCTGAACATTGTAGATCACGCTCCCTCCCGCAACAGTAATATCTCTGAACATCGCAATGTATCCAGATCACGCTCCCTCCTGCAACAGTAATGGATTCTGTTCCCACAATACGCCACTCATTTTAATCAGTATACTTTCCTTATATTTGACTTGTAATTTATGTTTTTTTCAGGAATGTACAAATATATTTTCCAAAGGCGGAGGAGAGGAGCTGGCCAAACAGACAGGAGTCCCCTTTCTAGGTGAGTTATCAAAGCTGGGGGGCCTCTTGACAAGGAAGCTGAGGGGCAGAGCTGTGCAATGAAGCAGTCACAACAGCACATTGCTCCCTAATTAAGTGTAGTTTGTCCCATTCAGTAAGAAGGGGGGGAAATTTATCAATTTTATAACTTTAGCTTGACACTTTAATTTAGTTGTCAGGTCTGTTTCACATACTCTAAAAACAACGCAAGGGTCATCAGCAATGCTCTCGGAAAACCTGATTCACTGAAGTAATATAATACTGCTACCCTTATAACAGAGTCATGTAATAAAGCATGGTACACCCCAGAGAGGTATGTTAAGTCATATTTAAAAACATGGCAAACTGTGCTAAATGCATACTATAACCACAGGAAACTGCAAAATGACTGGTAAATTTTTATAATGGTAGTGTCGCCATTTGAGGCTATTTATAGTGCTTATCAGCACTGTGGGGTTATCGATTGGACGAGAGAACTAAAATAAAATTAGTGATGATGGTATTGTTTCTGACCAACCAGTTTTAACATTTGACCTCTGTGTGTGTGTTTTAAACTCAAGATGATAGGACCTTTTATGCTCTTATATTTCAAATTTGTTTTTCATAGAATATTTATTTTCTTGCCCTTCTGGACTGTAGATAAATGTAGACAGAAGGCATGAAGGTGTCTGCATTAAAAGCAGTGCATTGTATAACAAAGGGCAAGGCATCGCTGTGCACCCTGCAGTGCGAGGCGCGGAGGTGTTCACGCTCATTGACTGGGTAATGCATCGCTGTGCTCCCTGCAGTGTGAGGCGCGGAGGTGTTCACGCTCATTGACTGGGTAATGCATCGCTGTGCTCCCTGCAGTGTGAGGCGCGGAGGTGTTCACGCTCATTGACTGGGTAATGCATCGCTGTGCTCCCTGCAGTGTGAGGCGGAGGTGTTCACGCTCATTGACTGGGTAATGCATCGCTGTGCACCCTGCAGTGCGAGGCGCGGAGGTGTTCACGCTCATTGACTGGGTAATGCATCGCTGTGCACCCTGCAGTGTGAGACGCGGAGGTGTTCACGCTCATTGACTGGGTAATGCATCGCTGTGCTCCCTGCAGTGCGAGGCGCGGAGGTGTTCACGCTCATTGACTGGGTAATGCATCGCTGTGCTCCCTGCAGTGTGAGGCGCGGAGGTGTTCACGCTCATTGACTGGGTAATGCATCGCTGTGCTCCCTGCAGTGTGAGGCGCGGAGGTGTTCACGCTCATTGACTGGGTAATGCATCGCTGTGCTCCCTGCAGTGTGAGGCGGAGGTGTTCACGCTCATTGACTGGGTAATGCATCGCTGTGCTCCCTGCAGTGTGAGGCGCGGAGGTGTTCACGCTCATTGACTGGGTAATGAAGTAACGGTCTTGGTGGGGTTCTTCCGGCAGGGTGTGTGCCTTTGGACCCTCAGCTCAGCTCCAGTTTAGAAGAAGGCGGAGATTTCATCCAGGCTTTCCCGCTGAGTGCTACCTTCAGTGCCATTAACGAGATTGTCCAGAAAGTGATGAGCGGAGCTGCTGTGAGACAATGAGGAACCACCGGGCTGTGCTGAGCGTCGGGAGGGGCTGATTCCACAAGAAATGACTTTCCACATATACCTTCATGCTTTTAAAATGAAATGTTTGATGTAACATGCAGTTTTGAAAGAAGCGCATGTTGAGACCTGGGTATATAATGGAGGTACAAAACAGATTTATCAGATTATTTTGTTAGGTCCAATTACTTTACATATGTCACACTATATATACAGAACCGCTGATCCTTTTAATTTGCTATTGACATTCTTTAGTTATTATAAAATTATTAGAATGCTTCGTCAATCTGCCTTTTTTTTCAGACGTGCATTTTGGGTTAATGTTGACATTTCTTTAACCACAGGAAAAGCAAAAATCATGTTATTAAATGTATACAATAAACCAAAAATGCAGTGGTTCTTGAATTATATTCACCGGTACTCCAAAAATATGAAGAAAATAAAGAGTGCACCATCTGTTCTCTAATGTAGGACTGAATTCAATCGTGTTGCAATGTGGAGTGTGTGTGTTTAGTTGTGTTAATTCAACTAAACACACCTGATATAAAAACCCATTTAAACAGAGATTTCTTTATCCAAGTGTAGTACCATATATATCAGCGTCGTTCAATCCAGCCTGTGAGAACCTTCCGTCTGGTTCGTCGGATGTCAGCTGGGGGGGTTTAATTACGTTTTGCGGGAGAAAATTATACTAGATGGGTTGTCTATTTTTGGGTGAGTTTAGCAAAATGCTGTGGTTTTTTTTGTTTTTTTTTTTAACATGAAATCTATGCCATGATTGACACTACATGATTAACATATACATCCAATCAGAATCTGAGTAAGAGCAGAACACACATTATTGTAATAATAACAGTAAAATCACTTTAATTTACACGGTTTAAATGTGAAACAACTAAATGGGTTTTTAAATCGTACAAGTCTATCATTAAATGAAGAACGAAGAATAGTGATTGTAATAAAGTGTGTCCTGCATCCCAGGGTGTCAGCTTCAACAACATTACTGGGGAGTTGGTTCCAGACCCTCACAATTCTCTGTGTAAAGAAGTGCCTCCTATTTTCTGTTCTGAATGCCCCTTTATCTAATCTCCATTTGTGACCCCTGGTCCTTGTTTCTTTTTTCAGGTCAAAAAAGTCCCCTGGGTTGACATTGTCTATACCTTTTAGGATTTTGAATGTTTGAATCAGATCACCGTGTAGTCTTCTTTGTTCAAGACTAAATAGATTCAATTCTTTTAGCCTGTCTGCATACAACATGCCTTTTAAACCCAGGATAATTCTGGTTGCTCTTCTTTGTACTCTTTCTAGAGCAGCAATATCCTTTTTGTAACAAGGTGACCAGAACTGAACACAACATTCTAGGTGAGGTTTTAATAATGCATTGTAAAGTTTTAACATTACTTCCCTTGATTTAAATTCAACACTTCTCACAATATATCTGAGCATCTTGTTGGCCTTTTTTATAGCTTCCCCACATTGCCTAGATGAAGACATTTCGACGAGTCAACATAAACTCCTAGGTCTTTTTCATAGATTCCTTCTTCAATTTCAGTATCTCCCATGTGATATTTATAATGCACATTTTTATTGCCTGCATGCAGTACCTTACACTTTTCCCTATTAAATGTCATTTGCCATGTGTCTGCCCAGTTCTGAATGCTGTCTAAATCATTTTGAATGACCTTTGCTGCTGCAACAGAGTTTGCCACTCCACCTATTTTTGTGTCATCTGCAAATTTAACAAGTTTGCTTACTATACCAGAATCTAAATCATTAATGTAGATTAGGAATAGCAGAGGACCTACTACTGATCCCTGTGGTACACCACTGGTTACGTCGCTCCATTTTGAGGTTTCTCCTCTATTCAGTACTTTCTGTTTTCTACATGTTAACCACTCCCTAATCCATGTGCCTGCATTTCCTTGAATCCCTACTGCGTTCAGTTTGAGAATTAATCTTTTATGCGGGACTTTGTCAAAAGCTTTCTGGAAATCTAAATAAACCATGTCGTATGCTTTGCAATTATCCATTGTCAATGTTGCATCCTCAAAAAAATCAAGCAGGTTAGTTAGACACGATCTCCCTTTCCTAAAACCATGCTGCCTGTCTCCCAGGATATTGTTCCCATATAGGTCATTTTCCATTTTGGATTATCTTATAGTTTACATAAGTTTACATATAATAGAAGTCAGGCTTATTGGTCTGTAGTTACCTGGTTCGGTTTTGTCTCCCTTTTTGTGGATCGGTATTACATTTGCAATTTTCCAGTCTGTCGGTACAACCCCTGTGTCAAGAGACCGTTGCATGATCTTGGTTAGCGGTTTGTAAATAACTTCTTTCATTTCTTTGAGTACTATTGGGAGGATCTCATCCGGCCCAGGGGATTTGTTTATTATAAGAGCTCCTAGTCCCTTTAACACTACCCTAGTCCCTAAGATTAGCCCAATACTGTGCCGACTCATAAAACAATAACAGTGAGGCTGGAAAAACTTAAGGAAAATTGTGCTGCAGCTGTTCATACAAAACTTTCAAAGGGAGAAAAAGTTGCAATTACCACAGACTCGTGGACCCCATTCCCCAATCTTCCCATGCGTGGAAGCCTTTTTTCACTTGAAATTGTTCTGTAAGCTTTTGGACCGAATGGTCGTTTATGTTTAGTAGTTTTTATTTGTATGTTGGAACTACTGCACTAAAGTAAAGGACCTCTGAGACACACTTCAAACAGGTAGGCCAGGCATCTCTATTTACAATTTACTGCAAAGTTGTGTTGATACGTGAATTTGAATACTTTACGTTATTCAGTAATACTTGACCATATACAATTAACTGCACAAGAAGGCAAACATATTAATTACTTAATATATCACTTGAGTATGTGTTAATTTGGCATTTAAAATAGGACTTGTGGCAATGTTTGGGAGTACAAGAGGAGAGTGGCGTTTGATTCGAGTACTTGGAAATTATAATGCTCAAGTACTCGTCTTGAGCAACAATAGATCTCAAAAATCCCACCAATACTGTCAAAGACCACAAACTTTTAAATCTGTGAGGTAGACTTTTTAATATCAGTCACAGTGCTCTTTAAAATTCCAAAATAGTGTACTATTTTATCCCTGGTAATTACCTTTTCCAGATGTGAAAGTATTTCCAACTTTTTTTTTCAAATGTAAGCACAATTCGCTTTCGCGCTGTACAGTGGATGATGTTCGTCTCTTGTAATTTTTTTCTTTTTAAACAATATCATTTGGGGCAAAGTTACTTAACAAAAAAAATAAAAAATACAAAACCATGTAATGGGTTCCTGTTTTGTTGTTATTAAATGAACCTTTAAGAAACACACTGTTCTAAAAACATTATACTATCCAAAAATGTGTTCAATATGTATATAGTATAAAGTATAAATATATCTTCACTAGCAACTTTAATTACAACCATAAATATAAACATTTCAATATATACTTTGTGTAGGTTTTTTTTTACTTTGTAGTTAAGTCTGCGATGTTAAAACGTTATTTGCTTATTTAGGGTTTATTTGCTTAGAAAATACTAACCAGGGCTGTCAGTATCAGAATGTAATATAAAGAGTGTTTGTATGTGGTGTTTAAACGTTCATAAAAATTTACCAAAAGCATTATATAAAGTTATATTACGTAACCCTTAAAAAGGAAATATTTAATACGTTTGAAAGCCACTTGTTAACAGTTAATAAAAAAATACCCCTTTAAAATGTAGCATGATTAAGAGTAACTCCTTTATAAAAATAAACTCCTTTATTTTCAAAAAAAATACAAGGCTTTTTTATTCATGCTGATATTTTTCAGTTTCCATTGTATTTGAAAGAAGTAATTTATTAGAGCGCATCTTTAAACAATGAAAGTAAATAGCAAAGTAAAGTCGTCTTCTTTCAGGGTGGCTAATTTCTGATCCAGGAGACAGCTAAAGGCTTCTGCAAACACTGCAGAGTCTCAATAGGATGCAAAAACAACAAAACATATTAACAATGCTGCTACACATTCTGCCTTGAATAAAATAACAAACAGCTTCCAAGTAGCACCCGTGTTGGAGGTTTGTGACAAAAAGAGAAGCGCAGAATTGAAACGAGCGTTGAGTTTCAAATTCTCAGCACGTTCAGTCCATCGATCACGCCAGCATCCTTGCTTGCTGTCTCACCGGCGAAACGCTGAGAAAAAATGGCGCCAAAGCCAGTGTGGGATGTCGTCAGAGAAAGTCTCATGATCGATTTTTGAGTATTGTCATATATTTACTGCTGTAAAACTTTTATAATTAACTACACTTTGTTAGTCTCTATTAACAATAAAATTAAATAACTATATATTTAAGCTGTAAGTGCAGCGCGGTTCAAATAATTGAAGGTAAGCAAAATAAACCAAAAAGCACGAGTCAGTATGTCTCAACGGATATGATAAAACATTAATTTAAATACGACGGCGAGAGAGCATTTATATTTCTGTTTCCAAGGATTCTGACCGGATTTTTGCCGTTCCGCTTCAGCTCTGAACCGAACCAGAATTTTTGGCTCCTGTTCCAGAAGTTCTGATTTTTTCCCGTTCAGGTTCGAGCTAATGAAATACCGGTTCAATAGTTTTTTCTAGCCAAATAGGCAATTGTATTGGTGTTCATAGGTCTTCATTTTCTCGAATTAAACAAAAAGCATGAAATACAGTAAACTCCAGATAACTCGGCACTCAAAGGGAAAACAGTGTGAGCTGTCTGAAAGAAGTTATTTACAAACCGCTATAACCAAGATCATGCAACAGTCTCTTAACACAGGGGTTGTACCGACAGACTGGAGAATTGCAAACATAATACCGATCCACAAAAAGGGAGACAAAACCGAACCAGGTAACTACAGACCAATAAGCCTGACTTCTATTATATGTAAACTTATAGAAACTAATAAGATCCAAAATGGAAAATTACCTATATGGTAACAGTATCCATATTTTGGATTTAGGACTATACCACTGGTTGCACTTCAGTGATGTCTACGCCTCTCATTTCTTAAAGTGTAACATATTTTTGTAAATTGATCTGATGGTTGTAGTTAATAAACATACAATTGAACGTAAGTTTTCAAATTTCATACATTAATTTACAATCACCAGTAGAGGGCTAGACGTCATCTGTAGCTTTACTGCTCCTCTTCGACAATACCGTGGGGAACGCGTTCGTCTTCAGCTGCATCTCATCATACCCACAAGACAGGGAAACTTCATTTATCACATAGCAAGATGGGGCAAAATGAGCGGAACAGACAGGAAAATTGAGAAGGCCTTTCCAAACAATGGTAAACTGAACAAACTTCGTCAAGCTCTGAGCTAGCTTCTTTTCTTTCGGCCATAAATGAAGCTTGATACCCCCCACCCCCACCCATTGCCGTGGCATCGTAAAAATAACTAATTTAAAATAAATGATTTAGAATATAATATGAGTAAGAAAATAAATTAAACAAAAATAATAATTAGTGTTGTAAATGGAACCCTGATTTTGCCATTGATTTTGTGCAAATTCAAACAACGATTATCGATCATTATCGAGTTAAAATGCTTTTTAAAAAAAAACTTCCCTCACAATAACAGTTTAAAGAGACAATAAGTCCTCTTTTTATACAGCATGGTATAAAAAACAAATTCAAACAAATCCCAATGTTTCAAGACACATTTGATAAATACATTGGCATTTAAATATAGCACTCTCCAATTTTTATATTCCTGCCGTCACTAGCCTTTGCCTTGTTTTGTGTAAAATCTGATGAATTTCAAGTGTAAACATAACAGTAAATTAAGACAAAAAAGAAAGAAAATAAAACAACCCCATGGTCCAAATGAGAAACAACAAACTACATTTTTTACTCTTTTTTTTTTTTTTCAAATTGCTAGATTGGGTGGGTTCATGCCCAGTTGGGCTAGTATTTTTTTTATTGTGCGTGAATAAAAATGGCTTTGGGCAGGTGCCTGATTTGTTAACACTGTAGTTTAGGTATCCGTTATAAGTGGTTATAAACAATCTAGAAACACGTTATTAGTGTGTTGTTCTACCTTAAAAGCGTCAATAGATGTCGCTGTGACTAGGCTTGTGCTGTAGTGATATAAGCAGAGGATGTAGTGGAAATGAGGGGAGTTCTACACAGTACAGAGTAAGAGCAGGTACTGCTACTGTTATCTACTTGTTGAATAAACCTGTTATACTTTACCAACGTGTCTTGATTGTCTACAACAAAACATATTGGCGACGAGGATGTCTCTTGTTACCCTGAATCCACCTACTGCCTTTCTTCAAAGCCCTGGTGAGCTTACGATTTCTTTTAAGGCTTGGATTAAAGTATTCGAAAACTACTTCCTGGCAATTGCTGATAGGGACCTTTCGGAGGCCCGAAAGCGTGCTCTGCTGATACACTGCCTCGGTGCAGAAGGCCAGCGTATATTCTACACCCTTCTTTTGGTGGATGATAATTACGATACTGTTCTTACACAATTAAATAATTTTTTTGTGCCTAAAATAAATGTGGTAGTAGAACGCTACAAATTTCGCCAGCGTGGACAAAAACAGGGCGAATCTAGAGAACAGTACATTGCTTCTTTACGGGAGTTAATTGTAAGATGTGAATTTGGAGACATGGTGGATGAACTGATCCGAGATCAGCTTGTGGAGAAAACTACAGTACTGTGCAAAAGTTTTAGGCAGGTGTGAAAAAATGCTGTAAAGTAAGAATGCTTTCAAAAATAGACATGTTAATAGTTCATATTTATCAATTAACAAAATGCAAAGTGAGTGAACAGAAGAAAAATCTAAATCAAATCCATATTTGGTGTGACCACCCTTTGCCTTCAAAACAGCATCAAGCATCAATTCTTCTAGGTACACTTGCACACAGTTTTAGAAGGAACTCAGCAGGTAGGTTGGCCCAAACATCTCGGAGAACTAACCACAGTTCTTCTGTGGATTTAGGCAGCCTCAGTTGTTTCTCTCTCTTCATGTAATCCCAGACAGACTCGATGATGTTGAGATCAGGGCTCTGTGGGGGCCATACCATCACTTCCAGGGCTCCTTGTTCTTCTTTACGTTGAAGATAGTTCTTAATGACTTTCACTGTATGTTTGGGGTCGTTGTCATGCTGCAGAATAAATTTGGGGCCAATCAGATGCCTCCCTGATGGTATTGCATGATGGATAAGTATCTGCCTGTACTTCTCAGCATTGAGGAGACCATTAATTCTGACCAAATCCCCAACTCCATTTGCAGAAATGCAGCCCCAAACTTGCAAGGAACCTCCACCATGCTTCACTGTTGCCTGCAGACTCATTCGTGTACACTCTCCAGCCCTTCGTGAACAAACTGCCTTCTGCTACAGCCTAATATTTCAAATTTTGACTCATCAGTCCAGAGCACCTGCTGCCATTTTTCTGCACCCCAGTTCCTGTGTTTTCGTGCATAGTTGAGTCGCTTGGCCTTGTTTCCACTTCGAGGTATGGCTTTTGGCCGCAAGTCTTCCATGTAGGCCACTTCTGACCAGACTTCTCCGGACAGTAGATGGGTGTACCAGGGTCCCACTGTTTTCTGCTAGTTCTGAGCTGATGGCACTGCTGGACATCTTCCGATTGCGAAGGGAAGTAAGCATGATGTGTCTTTCATCTGCTGCAGTAAGTTTCCTTGGCCGACCACTGTGTCTACGGTCCTCAACGTTGCCCGTTTCTTTGTGCTTCTTCAAAAGAGCTTGGACAGCACATCTGGAAACCCCTGTCTGCCTTGAAATTTCTGCCTGGGAGAGACCTTGCTGATGCAGTATAACTACCTTGTGTCTTGTTGCTGTGCTCAGTCTTGCCATGGTGTATGACTTTTGACAGTAAACTGTCTTCAGCAACCTCACCTTGTTAGCTGAGTTTGGCTGTTCCTCACCCAGTTTTATTCCTCCTACACAGCTGTTTCTGTTTCAGTTAATGATTGTGTTTCAACCTACATATTGAATTGATGATCATTAGCACCTGTTTGGTATAATTGTTTAATCATACACCTGACTATATGCCTACAAAATCCCTGACTTTGTGCAAGCGTACCTAGAAGAATTGATGCTGTTTTGAAGGCAAAGGGTGGTCACACCAAATATGGATTTGATTTAGATTTTTCTTCTGTTCACTCACTTTGCATTTAGTTAATTGATAAATATAATCTATTAACATGTCTATTTTTGAAAGCATTCTTACTTTACAGCATTTTTTCACACCTGCCTAAAACTTTTGCACAGTACTGTACTTCTACTCGCATCAGGGAACGCTTGCTGCTGGAATCAGACCTGACACTATAGAAGGCCATAACACATGGAAGAAGTGTTTGCAGAACTTCACGGAGCGAAGATGTTTTCTACACTGGATTTACTAAGTGGGTACCACCAAGTGATGCTACACGAGGAAAGCAGGGACCTCACGGCATTTATTACTCATGATGGACTGTTCTGTTTTAAATGTGTGACATACGGACTTGCATCAGCGCCCAGCAGTTTTCATAGAATGATGTCAACCGTTCTAAACAACCACCCTGGAGTACAGTGCTATCTAGATGACGTCATTGTGTTCGGAGATACCCCGGAAGCACACGAAAAACACCTACAGGCTGTACTTCATCGCATCAACAAGGCGGGGCTGAAACTGAACTTTGCGAAATGTCACTTCAGACAAACTGTCTTTCTTGGGACATGTCATTTCACGGATGGGACTGAAACGTGATCCAGAACATGTCATTGCTGTTACACAGGCACCCCCGCCTAAAGACATGCACACTCTACATTCGTTCTTGGAACTTACCTCCTGGTATGCAAAGTTTATACCAAACTATGCTTCAGTAGTGGAGCCTCTGAGACTACCAGATGGCCAAAGAATGCCAAATGTCTAGATTCTGCTTTACTGCCGTTCTTCAGAATTCAAACTGAACTGTCTTTGCAAGCTGGATGTGTGATTCGCGGTACTCACTGTCTTATTGTTCCAGCTGAACTGCAACCTAAACTCATTCACCTTGCGCACGATACTCACCAGGGGATCGTCAGGACGAAACAAAGACTGAGTGACCTCTACTGGTGGCCCGGGATGGATGCTCAAGTCGAAGCAGCTGTCAAATCTTGTGTTACTTGCCAGTTACATGACAAGACAGCGGTGACACATGTGCCTCCGTTACAACCAGTGCCCTTCCCTAATTCAGCGTGGGACAAACTGGCTATCGACATTGTAGGACCATTTGAAAGTGCTCCACTGGACTGTCGTTTTGCCATTACTCTGATCGACTACCACAGCAAATGGCCAGAAGTTGCTTTTACTTCACAAATCACTTCTACAGTGATTACATTCCTGTCTACTGTCTTCAGCAGAGAAGGAAACCCGAGGGAACTCGTATCCGACAACGGATCGCAATTCACTTCACTGGAATTTGAAACTTTCCTACAAGAGAGAAATATCACACACAGAAAGTCTTCAGGTTATTATCCTCGAGCGAACGGGGAAATCGAACGCTTCAACAGAAGTCTGAAAGAGAGTCTTCACACAGCTAAGTTAGAAGGTAAAGCTTGGAAAACATTCACTACAGCGTTTCTGCAAAACTACAGAGGTACTCACCATGCCACCACACAGAGATCACCTGCTGAACTACTGCATGGGAGAGAAATGCATACAAAGCTACATATTGCCGGTTTACAAATGCAGAAGTCTAACGCGCCATCTTCGCTGGATATAGCAAGTACTGTCCGACAGAAACAGCAAAAATATAAAGAGTACACAGACAAACGCAGAGGAGCCAAGGACCGGACCTTTGAATGTGGAACGTTTGTGAGAGTTAGAAAACCTGGAATTCTGCGTAGAGGAGATTCAAAGTTTACAGCGCCTCTCAAGATCATTGAGAAAAAGGGACCGCACACCTACAAACTGTCGGATGGACAAATTTGGAATGCTACCTACCTTTCACCTGCTTGTCAAGGGAGAAACAGAGACATAGCAGATCACCTACCTGTTACGGATGCTTTCACCATACCATCGCCTGTGCGAGAGACACCAGTTGAGATTACACCTGACATACGTGCTGCCAGAATCAGACACAAGCCTGCATGGACTGAAGACTATATAATGTAAAAAAAAATAAAAAAATAATACATGATTGATAATTACTTGTTTCCTTATTTACAAATTATTATTATTATTATTATTTGTTTATTTAGCAGACGCCTTTATCCAAGGCGACTTACAGAGACTAGGGTGTGTGAACTATGCATCAGCTGCAGAGTCACTTACAATACATCTCACCCGAAAGACGGAGCACAAGGAGGTTAAGTGACTTGCTCAGGGTCACACAAAGAGTCAGTGGCTGAGCCGGGATTTGAACCGGGGACCTCCTGGTTACAAGCCCTTTTCTTTAACCACTGGACCACACTGCCTCCTCGTGTGTATTATGTAATGCTAACGTGATATGGTTTGCTTCATATTTCTACTGTGAAACGAGTAATGCTTTTATTTTTTTTTTTAAAAAAAGGAATATGTGGTGTTCTACCTTAAAAGCGTCAATAGATGTCGCTGTGACTAGGCTTGTGCTGTAGTGATATAAGCAGAGGATGTAGTGGAAATGAGGGAAGTTCTACACAGTACAGAGTAAGAGCAGGTACTGCTACTGTTATCTACTTGTTGAATAAACCTGTTATACTTTACCAACGTGTCTTGATTGCCTACAACACAACAATTAGCTTTGCTATCAGATCACCGCGTAGTCTTCTTTGTTCAAGACTGAGTAGATTCAATTCTTTTAGCCTGTCTGCATACGACGTGCCTTTTAAACCAGGGATAATTCTGGTCGCTCTTCTTTGCACTTTTCTAGAGAAGCAATATCCTTTTTGTAATGAGGTGACCAGAACTGAACACAATATTCTAGGTGGAAAGGGTGTCACAGTCAAACACACCAGCGGCTTCAAAAATTAGGGCAGTGGAAGAAATAAGCGAAACATTAGTAGTGATGGGAGAACTGTTGAAGTGTACTGGGAACTGGATTTTCTCATAATAGACCAGAAGGGGAAACAGTTTTGCCTCATTTGTAGGGAAACTTTATCTGTTCGTAAAACAATTTAATGAAACTCGTCATTCTGACTGCAGAACAGAGTGTCCTGTGGGATCTGTCTTGCGTGTTCTACAGCTTGCACTGTTGAAGAGTGGCGGCCTAGCTTCACAGCAGCGTGTGTTTAAAAGTGCTATGGCAGAAAGTGATGTGGTGACTGTGACAAGTTATCGCATTGCTTGGTTGCTTGCAAAAAATGGAAAGCCATTTTCAGATGGAGAATTAATCGAGGAGTGTTTTATTGAATCTTTGGGTATTTTATTTGAGGAATTCAAAAACAGAGAGGAGATTCTGTGACCTGAGAAACAATCATTTCTTTCATTAACAGATTTTGTTTTCTGGATATCATTAGCACTTTTTTTGACATTTAATTAATTTGTAAGACATTGTATGCATAAATGTTTTACAATAATGATTCTTTATACCCATTTTTATTTTTAACAAATACAATGTTTTCTTCCATATCAGTCTGTATCATGTCTAATACCATTGGTTTTAATGAAATGGGGGTTATAAAATCTGATTGGAGAGGGGCACAGTCGGGGTTGTAGGGAGCTATCTTATGATTTTTAAGTTTAAGACCCTTTGTTTTTTGTTTCCTCTCGCTTTTCAGGAGGAGTTCAATCTAGTACAACGTGACTACGCTGAAGTTGTGGAAGATGTCACTGTAAGAAAAACATTTGTATTTTAATAGTCAATTACACTGAATTTTATATTTAGTAGTTTGGGTAAAATCTTAATCAATAGTGATACCAAAAAGTCCTGAATCTGTGCAAAGCTGTTTTGTTATCAAGGCTTGTGACTGTAAGTCTGTCTGCTTACCGCTTACCTGACAAGTGCTGCTCAACTGCTCAAGATGCTGTCATTATACAGATTTGTTTTATTTTACTGCCAAGAAGGAAGTTGTTTATTTACACTGAATTGTTTTTTCTAAGTATCAACAGGTTAGTGGAAGTACATGAAGTGTGTGATATGTGTGGTTTTCTATCTATGTGCTTTTCACACAAATTGATAACCAGACTTGATATTTTTTCTTGTTATAGTTAAAGCACCTATCTTGTCATAACCCCATCATCTATTTTGATCCAAAGTTATTTGAGTCCTATTGATTATCTCTCAGCCGCCCCTGAGGTCTCCTGCTTCAACAGCCTCCCCCGAGGTCTCCTGCTTCAACTCAGCCTCCCCCGAGGTCTCCTGCTTCAACTCAGCCTCCCCCGAGGTCTCCTGCTTCAACTCAGCCTCCCCGAGGTCTCCTGCTTCAACTCAGCCTCCCCGAGGTCTCCTGTTTCAACTCAGCCTCCCCGAGGTCTCCTGTTTCAACTCAGCCTCCCCGAGGTCTCCTGCTTCAACTCAGCCTCCCCGAGGTCTCCTGCTTCAACTCAGCCTCCCCGAGGTCTCCTGCTTCAACTCAGCCTCCCCGAGGTCTCCTGCTTCAACTCAGCCTCCCCGAGGTCTCCTGCTTCAACTCAGCCTCCCCGAGGTCTCCTGCTTCAACTCAGCCTCCCCGAGGTCTCCTGCTTCAACTCAGCCTCCCCGAGGTCTCCTGCTTCAACTCAGCCTCCCCGAGGTCTCCTGTTTCAACTCAGCCTCCCCGAGGTCTCCTGCTTCAACTGAGCCTCCCCCGAGGTCTCCTGTTTCAACTCAGCCTCCCCCGAGGTCTCCTGCTTCAACTCAGCCTCCCCCGAGGTCTCCTGCTTCAAACACCTTGTTAAATCACTGCTCTCATTAGTCAAAGAACAACACCATTGTGATAATTATATTATTTTTATGATGGACATTAAATGCCTCAACACCGTTATCCCCAACAGTGAAGGTTTCATAGTGAAAGAGTCCCCAACAGATACCTTTCTGAGACTGGCTGAACTTGTATTTACTTTGAATTTGTTTTTCTTTTAATGGAAATATTTACCCTCAAGTAAGGGTTGTTCGCATGGGAACTAAAAGGGGAACATCATATGCCTGCCTTGCGGAATCAGCTGAAAACAGATTTTTACAGCAATACATTGAAAAAATACTTAAGCTATATCTCAGATACTTTGAAATGTTTTTTTTTTTTTTAGACAAGACCATTACTGAAGCCGAGTTTCTAATAAACAGAAATGATGCTTTAAATAATAGCAGTAAACAACATGCAGATGACAGAATTTCTCTGGTCCTCACTAATCACCGTACAAACAGAGAAATACAGAAAAGCAGGCAAAGAAACTTAAAAAGTGTACAGGAGGATCTATTAACACTGATATCATATAGAAGAGACACAAATCGAAGAGATATTTGTCCTTCTAAGGAACTTTTAAAAAGCACACTACTATCCAATAAATGTACTACCTGTAAATACATTAACACCCAAACTGAGATCAGAGGCCCTAAATCATCATTCATCATCAATGAACATTTTACATGCACCTCTAAAGTAATAGTATACTGCATTATCTGCAAGAAATGCAGCAAACTGTACATTGGGAAACTAAAAGGCGTTTAGCAGACCGCTTTGTAAAACATTTACAAAGCATTAAAAAAAAAAAAAACATTAAATTAGCAGTAGCCCAACATCTCAACAGTAATAATCACACTGGTGAAGACATCACCATCTGTGGGATCAGTCAGTGCTGTGGAAGAGGTGCTGCTTGTAAAACAAAGGGAAAGTATGTTGATTTTGGAACTAGGAACTTTGCAACCTCTTGGAATGAACATTAGATTGTGACACAATCATGACATCATCCATAGAAGTACACTGAGTGTACAAAACATTAGGAACACCTTCCTAATATAGAGTTGCACCCCCTTTTTTCCAGCCAATGTTTTTGCAATCCTCCAGTGTCCAGTGTTTTCGTTCCTTAGCCCACTGCAACCGCAGTTTCTTGTGTTTTGCTGAAAGAAGTGGAACTCTGTTAGATCGTCGGCTGCCGTACCCCATTCGTGTCAAGGTACGACGAGTTGTGCATTCTTTTATGGGTCTTTCAGCACCAATGTTGTACTGGACTGTCAGTTGACTAACTGTAGCCCGTCTGTTGCTCTGCACAATTCGTGTCAGCCTCCTTTGGCCTCTTTCATCAATGAGCCGTTTTCGACCACTGGCCTGCATTTGGCTGGATGTCCTTTGGGTGGTGGACCATCCTTGATACACACGGGAAACTGTTGAGCGTGAAAAACCCAGCAGCGTTGCAGTTCTTGACACACTCAAACAGGTGCGCCTGGCACCTACTACCATACCCTATTCAAAGGCACTTAAATCTTTTGTCTTGCCCATTTACCCTCTGAATGGCACACATACACAATCCATGTCTCAATTGTTTCAAGGCTTAAAAATCCTTCTTTAACCTGTCTCCCCTTCATCTACACTGATTTGAAGTGGATTTAACAGGTTACATCAATAAGGGATCATAGCTTTCACCTGGATTCACCTTGTCAGTCTATTTCATGGAAAGAGCAGGTGTTCCTAATGTTTTGTACACTCAGTGTATAATATTTACTCGAATTTAAGTGGCCCCAGAATTCAAGCCACACCCCCAAATACGGGGACCGAAAAAAGTTACTCGTTTAACTCTTAATGAAAAAACATAATAATGAACGGTTAAATTAATTGTAATGTGTGCAAATGTCAATAGACTGTGCAGGGAAAAGATGAATGCAGAGAATGCGAAGAAAAAAAAACAAAACTTATTGAGGATCTTGAAACAGCCTATGCTTACCAAACACCACAAACAGGTCAAATAAAATTGGTACCTCAACAATCGCATGAGAAATGCCAATCTATAATCTGTAAACTCAGACAAAGACAGGGTATTCAGCGAAACTTCCTGAAAAGATCGGAGAGACATTGAAGCGTGACAAAACCCAGACACATCGAGTACAAATGAAGAGAGATGGGAGTAAAAGAAAAATATAGATGAATTCATAGATCTGTCAATGGGGGCTATTTTAAAAATACATATTGGGATTGCTGTAGGATTGGCTTTCATAATGACTATCGTTATGTTTTGCTGTCTTAAATTCTTGATAAAGAGCTATTATAAGGATATTATAACTATTAAGAGAGGATTTTGCAGCTGTAACTAATAATATTAGCCAAATAGGAGGGTCTTACAATTTTTTAAAATAATTATATTATAGTGGAACACGCAAGTAACGCAAGTTAACCTATGTTAGAAATATAACATATGAGCTTTGCATTTTGAGTAATATTTTTTTCTAATATGTAAAGAGTTATAATATGTAAAGTGAGGTGGAAGCAATTCTACATCTAGGGGCAGCAGTGTGGAGTAGTGGTTAGGGCTCTGGACTCTTGACTGGAGGTTCGTGGGTTCAATCCCAGGTGCGGGACGCTGCTGCTGTACTCTTGAGCAAGGTACTTTACCTAGATTGCTCCAGTAAAAACCCAACTGTATAAATAGGTAATTGTATGTAAAAATAATGTGATACCTTGTAATAATTGTAAGTCGCCCTGGATAAGGGTGTCTGCTAAGAAATAAATAATAATAAAAAATAATAATAATCTACAAAGGAACTAGACTAGGAATCAATTGGCCACTCTCCAAATGAAGGTTGTAGTAATCTTTGTCGACCTGATTTGCTGAAACTGAAACTAAGTAATAATATGAGTAATGCAGTTCAAGGACTGCTTGCACAGCATCAAATGGGGGGTGGAAAAATTAAAATGTTGTTTCTGAAATATAGGAAAATAGTAATGTGATTATGTGCACCAATTGGACTGTATAAGAGAGTTTCTTTAGAAAGTAAACTAGAAACTTCTGCTCAGCCGTGGCAAGCTCCGTGGCATGTTGTAATCTAGCTGTGCAAAACTAAGAGATGTAAAAGGGAGTAATAATAAGGATGTCAGGGTGTATAAAAGGCAGTGAGTTATACATGTTAGGGAAGATAATTTCCTCTTATTAGTTCTCTGGATTTAACCTTATGAGGAAATGAGTGAATGCAGAGCCCCGAGGGGTAAAGAATGATCTCATATGTGGCATAACTCAGATAATATTGATTATTTTGAAACTGTTAAAGCTATCTGATCAATATTTTCCATCTAGGAGTATATTTTGTAATAACTGTTTGTTTCTGTGATATCAACAACCAATCGATATTATTATTAAATAAACTCTGGTTCGATTCCTAAAATGCTGTTTTCATTTGTCTCTGTTATTCACTATTAATTAATACCAAGACCTAGGATATTTCATATGAATGGCAGGGGGGCGCAAGGTGTTTGGAACCCCCCTTGGCAGGGTCTCCACATCAATGTTTTAGAACTGCAGGCAGTTTACCTGGCCTTGCAGAATTTTTTAAGAGAGATATGTTCTTGTCCGTACAGATAACACAACAGTGGTGGCTTTCATCAACTACCTGGGTGGCCTCAAGTCACCCGGTCTCCATCATGTGGCCTGCAAGCTTTTGCTGTGAGAGCATGAGAACCTCCTCTCACTGCGGGCAGTGCATCGGCCCGGGGTGACACACTGGGTGACGGAACTCGCCTCAAGGAGAGTTCCCAGCGCCTCGGAGTGGAGGCTTCACCCCGTGGTGGTGAGCCTCATTTGAGAGAGGTTTGGGAGAGCAGAGATAGATCTCTATGCCACCCAGGAATCAACCCACTGTCCCCTCTGGTTCTCCTTAACAGGGGACCTGCTGGCAATAGATGCCTTCTCACACCAGATATTATAACTATTAAGAGAGGATTTTGCAGCTGTAACTAATAATATTAGCCAAATAGGAGGGTCTTACAATTTTTTAAAATAATTATATTATAGTGGAACACGCAAGTAACGCAAGTTAACCTATGTTAGAAGTATAACATATGAGCTTTGCATTTTGAGTAATATTTTTTTCTAATATGTCAAGAGTTATAATATGTAAAGTGAGGTGGAAGCAATTCTACATCTAGGGGCAGCAGTGTGGAGTAGTGGTTAGGGCTCTGGACTCTTGACCGGAGGTTCGTGGGTTCAATCCCAGGTGGGGGACACTGCTGCTGTACCCTTGAGCAAGGTACTTTACCTAGATTGCTCCAGTAAAAACCCAACTGTATAAATGGGTAATTGTATGTAAAAATAATGTGAAATCTTGTAACAATTGTAAGTCGCCCTGGATAAGGGCATCTGCAAAGAAATAAATAATAATAATAATTTGGGTCTGTCCAATAGGGTTATTGACACCCTGCAAAATGTCAGAGCAGCGTCCATGCATTTCCAGTACAGGTACAAATGGGGCATCTTTCAGACGTAGTGTCTGCCTCGCAGGTTTTATCCCACTACCTGTCCCATGGCAGTTATACTGCAATTTTTGCAGGACCTATTTGACAAGGGGAAATCCCCATCCAAGTTAAAGGTCTATCTGGCAGCCATTTCGACCTGCCATGTCAAGATTGACTCGGCCTCCCCAGGAGCTCACTTCCTGGCGGGCAATTTTGAAGGGCTCGGCGGCTTCAGCCGCCTATGAAGGACATTGTTCTTCGCTGGAGTCTGAACGTGGTGCTTGAAGCACTCGTGAAGCCTCCATTGGAGCCCATACATTCAGCTGAGCTGAAATTTATATCGCTTAAAGTGGCTTTCTTGCTTGCTATCATCTCCACAAAGCAGGTGAGTGAGATGCAAACATTCTCCATAGCTAAAGCCTGCTTAATTTTTACAGAGGCCAGGACAAAGGTCACGCGCCGTACCAATCCTGCCTTTTTGCTGAAGGCTATCTCGGCATTTCATGTGAACCAGTCTGTGGAATTGGAGGCTTTCCATCCACCTCCTTTCCAGTGACAGCTCCATACACTCTGTCCAGTGTACTACATAAGAATATAAGAAAGTTTACAAACGAGAGGAGGCCATTCAGCCCATCTTGCTTGTTTGGTTGTTGGTAGCTTATTGATCCCAGAATCTCATCAAGCAGCTTCTTGAAGGATCCCAGGGTGTCAGCTTCAACAACATTACTGTCAGCTTCAACAACATTACGTTGACTGGACAAAAAGATGGAGGCAGTCTGAACAATTTTATGTCTGCTATGGGGCTGAATCCCATGGTCAAGCCCTGTCTAAACAGAGGCTGTCCAAATGGATAGCAGACACGGTCAGGACTGCCTATGAGCTGGTCAACTTGCCCTGTCAAATAAAGCTCACTGCCCATTCCACCAGGAGCATGGCAACTTCATGGGCTTTATTCCAGGGTGCATATGTTAAGGACATTTGCAATGCAGCAGTGTGGGCTAATCCTTATACCTTTACTAGGTTCTACAGACTTAGGTCGTGGATCCACAAAACCCTGGTTTTGAAACTAGAGTATTAAGGTCGGCTTCAGGGTTGACCCTTACACCATAAACATAGAGGTGAGTTTCTCCCTCAATTTCTTCGCCCTAGCTACTTGTTACTGTGGTTCCATATGGTAACACACAAGGCAGCCTCTCGGCTTAGCCTTGTAGCCTTGCGACGGCTTTGGTACACTCACCCATGCAGTAATGGTTACATTTTGTACTTGAAAAGTATTCTCATAACTCAGGTTCCCTGAAATGGAAATGTAACCATTAACCTTCACAGCTGCTGCATCCATGATTGCAGCAGGCTTGAAGGAAAAATGATGCTGAGGTCTGTGTGTGCAGTGCTTTTATGTCCTTGGGGCATGACTGCGCCACAGGTTCAGTGAGAAACTTTGATATATCTTATTCAGGTTCAGGGTCTTTTGGAGGTAAATACCCATACAGTAATGGTTACGTTTCTATTTCAGGGAACCAGGGTTATGATAATAACCTAACATTATTAGTACATTTCACGGTAAATAGGATAAGTGTAGCAAGAACTTGTTAATGTAATGGCAAGTTTTGAGGAAATGACGCGTTAGGGTTATTGGGGGGTAGCAAATGATTCGCTACAGTGCAGGTTATGAGCCTGATACAATGTAACCAACAGGGTTGTGTATGCAATTAAATTTGTCTGTTAAGGAAACGGGGTGATGTCACCCAAGGTTAGAACTGCCAATTAGCTCAGAGCATGCATTTCATTAGTCTGAAGTTGGTTGTTAGCTGGTATATAAGGAGAAAGTACTTGAGCACCTGGGAACTCTGGGGATTCCAATCCAGAGGACAAGACTTCTAGCCCTGTCTTGCACAAGAGTTCCCGGTATAGAAGGGAGAAACTGAGCCATCTATTGCTCTTACCATATAGCTAGTTGACTAATATAATCTGTATAATGATAGATTTTGCTGTAATTGTTTGCTGTATATCACTATGCAATAATGGAATATGTGTTATTAAATAAACCGTATAATTCAATATATTATAATCAATACATGTCAGTACAGGTAGGGTTGATGTAGGCTTCTGTCTTGCAGTAAAATAATACATATTAATTTAAAATGTATTTTTACACTGGTGTTGTAAGTAATAAGATAGTAAGGGATTGCTGCCAGTTCATTTAAAGAGATTATATTTCTTACTGTAATCATTACTTGTTATTGTCTTTACTATTCACTATTAAGTCATATAAGGTTTAGGATTAAGGTAAATACCACAATTCCCTACCACTGTGCAGCACACACATCTTCATCTGCAGCACTAACTTGCTGAAGGACTGTGCAGCACACACATCTTCATCTGCAGCACTAACTTGCTGAAGGACTGTGCAGCACACACATCATCATCTGCAGCACTAACTTGCTGAAGGACTGTGCAGCACACACATCTTCATCTGCAGCGCTAACTTGCTGAAGGACTGTGCAGCACACATATCTTCATCTGCAGCACTAACTTGATTTGAAAGGCATCCCGCCCACCATTGTTTTGGATGTTTGGAATATGTTTTGTTTGAAATGCTTTCATCGCTTGGGCAGTAACCAGGAAATACCTGCCCGGGGTGGCCTGCAAGACTGCAGCTTTGCTGTGTGGAGGAAGATGAATCTTGGAGAAGCAGTGATTATTATGGCAGTCATGGGCTCGTTTCAGTGCTCGTCCGAGCTTCCACCTGGGGTAGATCACAGTAAGAAAGCTCCTTTGATCTTTGTGTTGCTGTGCTGATTGTATTGGGTTGTGTGCAGATAAAGACTACTCTTTCTAGATCATGTTTGTGCTTGATGTACTCCAGGCTGTGCACAACGGGTTATACTGGTTGTGATGTGATTGTTTTCAACAGATTAAGGTGACCACCTTTTCAAAATGCAATAATGGGACGTCTGCCATTTTTTTGAGGGGTAGTGGGGCATTGTATATTTACATATTATATACTGTAGATTTAATAACAGTATTTCAAAATGAAATAGGAACTTATCAACCTACATGTAAAGATCAAGTCCCAGTCCCGGACTGAATGACTTCAGGATGGAATTTGTCCCGGATTCCTAGACACAGTGCAATGTTACAGTTTAGCGCCATAGTCAAACCATAGCATATCTGTTTGTGGCAAAGCCCCGTTCTGCATCATTTTCAAGGCCTTACAGCCCCAGAATGAGTGACACATTGGACATAAAACGACAGAGTCCCACTATCATGTCACTTTTTACACTCACATCATGTTCCTCAACAGCCTGACACTGATCTGCTTTGGCGACAGCAAACAAAATGCAATTTGTAGAATATTTTAATTTCAGTGTTTGTCATTGAGTAATTTGAGGGACAGCCCAGTGACACAAAAGGGCTATTACAGTAAGCTGGTGTTCCTGGTTCACTGCCTGAGCCTGTCTGTGACTGAGCAGTCTGGCACCAGGGAATGTGTATGGATACACACGTCCCGCAGGTACGGTACGCTACAGTAAAATCCTTGTTTACATGATGGAGTCAATAAAATGAATCCAACCCTTGAATTACAGGGTATACCTGGACAGTGCTTCCACTGTATGTACTGCAGTGGAGTTTAAATACATTTTACCTTTGTTTTTATAAGCACAGTATTAGATTTTACTGCCCCGCTGTAATCCAGCACACTGTCTAATCCGGCACAATTTCCCATGCCAGGATAGGCTTTACTGTCTTAATGTTTTAAATGATATTTGAAATAGCACACAGATGGCTACATGTATTTAGATTTACTTCAGATGTGCAATTTTGATAGCAGCATGTGGGTTTTGTATAACATAACTAGATGGTGATACATTTTGAGTCATATCTCCGGCAGTGTCATCCGTAACGAGTAAACAAGTAATGGTGCTAAATCTAGAAATACAAAAATACGTAATAAATGAAATAACATTTCGACTAGAAGTCTTTTTCAATGTCTTAAGAAATACTCAAATAAACTGAATTTAGCACTATTGCATGTTTAATAGGAGATGTGTATATATTCAATTTGTGTAATTCTATTGGTTACCATGGTTGTCTAATCAGTATGAGTATTCTGGATAATGATTGGTTGTACTTTTTATTCACAGATACATATTGTGAATGCTGCCTAGCTACAGTCCTTGGTAAGTACCTTTCAGTAACCGCCATTGAAAAGACAAAGTGCTGCACCACAACTCGTCTGACTGCATTGTCTCTCTGCAGAGCTGAACAAAGGCTTGCAGGTCCCCTCTGAAGAACCCAGAAGGGTGAAGACGCTAATTGAGAACACGTGCAGAACAGCACATTTTCAAAGCACCAGCGTCCCTGCAGACATCATGAAGAGGGTCTGTGAGCACCTCATAGGTAACTTTGATAATGAAGACATTTGCACAACACAGCCGTGCAGTTCTAATCTGGACAGGAAATGCATCCAATCGAGTTATGTAGGGTATCTGATGTAACGATGCGCTGATATATCATGGTCCTAATGGGATGCTTGTACAACACATCATTGTCATTTATTGAGAAACATTTTGTAAAAACTAAAATTAATGGGACAGGGAGAGTATGCATTCATGCCAACCATAAGACACACTATTAGTGAACTACAATGAGCTATGTTGTGCTTTTTGGTCTTGTATAATGATACAAGCGATACATACCTCTATTACAATACGGTATATCGTGTAAAGAAAGTGTCAACCCTAATTATGCAATGGGGTCAGGGTTATGTTTGTGTTTCATCAGTAAATGTAAACACGGAATCTTAAATTCTATTGGTAGAAACTGGGCAGCTGAATATTCTAAGGCAATCATATTTTCAGAATGCCTCTCGCCTGTCTCCCTCTTCTAAATGCTCAAACTGGAAAGTTGGGTTAACTTGAAGTGATTGTAGCACACAGAATGATTTCATAAATTGTTCCTGTTATGCACTTCCAGTCACTATGGCATCACATGTGCAGTTTTAAAAAACCTTTCTAGGGTCTGAGCATCCCACTGGCTGTGAAGGCCGTCAGTGATCAGCTGCTGGTTGGGTCCCGCACTGAAGAGCTGAAATGACCAGGAAGGTGCAACACTCTCTGAAAGCAGGGCTTGCAAACAGACATCTCTTGTAGAGTAGTACCAGATATCATCTTGAAAACTACACATTCAAGCTCTGTAGTGTGAACGAATGTGCGTTGCATGAACTTCTTGTGTTAGCTACACTCACTGTACAATACATGTTATTAACAGAAGTCCATGGTGAAGCTTTTCATGAAGTACTGCAGAGCAGAAGTAAAGATGACTTTGAAATCCTTCTGTGCTATGAGCATTCACTAGCTTGTACTGGAGTGAAGAGGAACAATCCCCAGGTAACCTGCAGGATGTATTTATCTATGAAAGTGCTAACCTGGAATAATGAAGGGTGAATTAACATTGGATTTAAGTATTGTGTTATCATTCGGGGTGTTTGGTGTCCATTATATTTTGAAAATGTCTTTTATATACATGGCCCCTCCAGTTGATTTATTTATATTTAGAAATACTGAAATAAACTGAATAAACTCAAAAACAAACATTTGGACTAGAAATCTTTTTCATTTGCCTTTCAATTTGTTTGAGTTTCTTTTAGCACTACTTTGTTTAATAGACAGATTCTTATTTACTTTTTGCATTTTTTCAAGGAATACCCCGCCCCACCCCACCCTCAACCCGGCTACACTCTCACCCTCACCCTCACCACTACCAACCCGGCTACACTCTCACCCTCACCACTCCCAACCCAGCTACACCCTCACCCTCACCACTCCCAACCCAGCTACACCCTCACCCTCTCCCTCTCCCTCTCCACTCCCAACCCAGTTACATTCTCACCCTCTCCACTCCCAACCCAGTTACATTCTCACCCTCACCACTCCCAACCCGGCTACACTCTCACCCTCACCACTCCCAACCCGGCTACACCCTCACCCTCTCCACTCCCAACCCAGTTACATTCTCACCCTCACCACTCCCAACCCGGCTACACTCACCCTCACCACTCCCAACCCGGCTACACCCTCACCCTCTCCACTCCCAACCCAGTTACACTCTCACCCTCACCACTACCAACCCGGCTACACCCTCACCACTCCCAACCCGGCTACACCCTCCCCCTCTCCCCACTACCAAACTTGCTACACCCTCCCCCTCCCCAACCCGGCTGCACCCTTACCCTCTCCACTCCCAACCCGGCTCCACCTCACAACTCCCAACTCCCAGCCTGGCTACACCCTCCCCTCCCCGGCTACACCCACACCCTCACCCCCAGACCTTGGACCCTACCCACTTTTAGAAAGGCTCCAGCGATGGGGACAAGTTGCTGATATCACTTTTATATTAACAGGAGTGTGATATTAACCAATCAGGTTCAGCAGCCTGGTTTCCACACCATTTAACACCACATTGACTGCCATTTATTTGAGCACTTGATTTTTTTTTAATATACATAAAAATAATGAAGTAATTCATATATTTTGTCACAGAATGCATTTTGTTAAAATTCTGTGTCAAAAAATTAATTCTTGTTTTTTTTTTTTTTCTCATAACAATGGCAAGCCCCCCTTCAAAGATCAGGACATCAAAATTCTGTTGGAAAAGAACCACAAGAAGGTCCGCTTTGTGAACCCGGTCCACTCATCCACTAGAGAAGAG
Source organism: Acipenser oxyrinchus oxyrinchus (assembly GCA_030684275.1). Taxonomy (NCBI): domain Eukaryota; kingdom Metazoa; phylum Chordata; class Actinopteri; order Acipenseriformes; family Acipenseridae; genus Acipenser; species Acipenser oxyrinchus. The sequence continues at coordinate 25,119,111 of CM060259.1, forward strand.
CTGTAGACCACAACTAGCTCAAGCATCAGTGAACTCTGTACCTTTTAACATTTACCAAGGTGATAGTGAGACAGATTTGAATGATAATTTAAAATAAAAACTGCTTATATTCACAAACATGGATTATTTGGTAACATTTCCAGGAAAATAAGAAAAGTACATAAGGGTTAAACACATTCCAGAGTTAATGTATGTTGCAGTAGATGAACACGCCTGTCAGTAACATACGTCCCTGCCATGGCTGTAAATTCAACATCAGAGCCATCAGTATGAAGACGTTGAGCACCATCAACTCTAACGCCTGAATAGTATAAAATAGGAATTACCAAGTTTCATGACAATTGAATAGGCGACTCTCCAGATATATGCAATAAGATGGAGGGACAGACACCCCTATATCCTCAGAAACTGATATTATCAATAACTTATGCTAAATAATATTAAGAACAAGCTTCGAGACAATTGAATAAGTGGTTCTCCACATATATGAGAACTCTGTGAAGTGTGAGATACGTATGATCGCCTCCACTCTACCCCTCTCGCAGTGAACAACAAGGGTGCAGTGTGCAGTGCGAGGAGGACGCTGCTAAAGAAAGTGTATGAGAGCAGAACATTACTTGGAACTGTGGTTGGCGCCACCTAGTGGAATTTCTTCGTTTTGTTAAATATTCAGGGATTTTCAAGAAAAAAGTTTAGTTAGACATCCCTGCGACTGTATAAATTAGCATTCATCACCAATATGATTGACTGAACAGAGTGCTAAATGATAGAAAATAAAAAGGGGCAATAACAGAACTGCTTCTACCTGCAAAATGTATTTACTAGTTCTAATATTGCATCTGACAGAACTTGTCTTTACATATGCAAGGCTTCTGAGATTAACATTAAATATAAATCCCTTTGTTAGTTATTTTCCATTTATTAATTCATATTATAAAACAAGTACAGGTGTCCAACACAAACAAAATTACACACCAAGTAAGTAATTTATTTTTTATTTAAAAACCATTAGAAAGGCACACTTTGAATTGAACTCATTAACAGCTACAGGTTAGGCAAAGAAATTAAACTGGAAAAAACAATATGCATTTGAACAGAACAAGCAGGATGTGCTGAATTCTACACAACACACATTGCACACCTCATTTGGGAATGAACGTGAATATTTCTGTGTGTAATAATTCAACAGAAATGATCAGCATTTTTTTTTACTGCAGATACTGTGAATATTTTTTTCAGCAGTGCAGGCATACCAGGGTTTATTTGATGCCATTTGGTTAAATAGCTTCAATTGCCTTTTTTGTTTTTAGTTCTTTTGCTTCAGAGTTTCTCTGCAACATGTGAGGCAATTGAAGTAAAAACAGAAGCATATGGCAATTCATTACGAAATAACATGTAAATAAAATCGGGTTGTTTTTAAATATTGTGTGTATTATATCTTTTGTGTTCACTGTCAGGATAGTTGTTTTTTCAGGACACTCTGTAAATGCAGATTTGTTCCTATATCCTGGTGATTACGTAAATCAAATCTGAATTTAACTTGGATTAAATTGGCATAAACTGCAAAATTAGATTTACACTATCAATTTGGAGTGAGAACAGCACTCAGATAGGCACTAAATAAAGTCTGCAAATAGATCTGCATGTGACCAGCACCAACTCTGAAGCGGAGAATGGAAATCAAGACATCAGTACTTACTGCAGTCTTGTATAAAGAAGCACAACTTGGCACCGTGTATCGGTGTTCTCTCCAAGCCTGTCCGAGCTGCAGTCATCAGAATGGAAACAGGTGTCTTTTGTAATTATATATATATATATATATATATATATATATATATATATATATATATATATATATATATATATATATAATGTGCCAGCCTTTGTGCATTAAAAATGATGGGAGGTTAAGCCTTTGCACTAAAGTATGGGTTACATATTCCAGGTGCATCTATGTGTGAGCCCTGCCTGTGCTGGCCTGGGTGTTTAACTGAATGTGTTGAAGCAGCTGCTCACAGTAGCTCGATGTGCGGTGTTTGTGCTTCACTGCTTCTATTTCTTGCTCCAGGAGAGAGGGATCAACAACACTTCCTTGTTTCAAAACATCTGCAAGTAAAGAAAAGAACAGTTAATATGTGGACAGGAGTAAGGGCTGCGTGGAGGATGAACCTCAGGAACTGGAGAGAAGTGCTTTATGACTTTAAAAAGAGGACAGGGTTTCCTCTTGACTTGCGGTGAGCCCAAACCGATCGACCTCCAAGGCTGGGAAGCAAGTGTTACCTCCATCAAGGGGAGCTGAAAATAGGACAGCAGACAGATCGAAGAGAAGTCTAAAGATCGCCCCGGCTTGCAAGGGTCGCCTATGCGGATGGAGGTCGACGTGGTCGGACTTCTAAGGAGAGTAGCTTCAATTCCCTTGCAGGGAGACAGAAGCGCTGGAAAAGAGAGCCACCTTAGAGGAGTCAAGGCTGAATAGCTGGGCTCTGAGACTGGAAACAAGCTTTGGAAGACTGGCACGGGTAAAACAGACAGAGTGGGTAGAGAACGAGATTGAGCAGAACACAACTTCAGAAAGAGTACCAGGTTTCCCCTCGGCTCGCAGAGAGCCGCCCGCGCGGAGGCGAGAACTGGAAAACTAAGGAGTTAGGATAGATTTGGCCGGGGGTCCCCATTGGCTCGTGGAGAACATTCCTGGCGGAGGACGAGGGTAGCGCGGCTGCACCTCTAAGGTTGGTAAGTGAGCTTCATTTACCCCTAAATGAGGACCCCCAGCTCCCCGCAACTGTGCCACTAGCATGTAATTAATAATCTTGGAATAAACTGAAGAGGAGAAAATAAGATGTTGTAAGGCTTTATGTGTCTGTGTTTATTGAAAAAAAAAAAAAAAACACTGGTGAAAATGGGAATTTTCCAGGTTACATATCAGGGGTAATACTCAAGGACGCTCGGAAAAGCAGTTCACCTGCTTGTATTCTATGTGAATGCAAACTGTGTATAGCTGGTTAGCCTGTATCAGTATCTGCTTATAGAGCCCAGTGGATTTAATTTTATAGAACTGAAAAAAAGAAGCTTAAAACCCATATAAACATTTTTGGGGAAACTTTTCCTGCCATCATATGAAGCAATTTGAGGGCCATTTGAACACCCCCAACATCTAAACAATCTTCATTTGAACACAACATCTAAACAATCTTCATTTGAACACAACATCTAAACAATCTTCATTTGAACACAACATCTAAACAATCGTCATTTGAACACCCCAACATCTAAACAATCTTCATTTGAACACAACATCTAATCAATCTTCATTTGAACACAACATCTAATCAATCTTCATTTGAACACAACATCTAAACAATCTTCATTTGAACACAACATCTAAACAATCGTCATTTGAACACCCCAACATCTAAACAATCTTCATTTGAACACAACATCTAAACAATCTTCATTTGAACACAACATCTAAACAATCTTCATTTGAACACAACATCTAAACAATCTTCATTTGAACACCCCAACATCTAAACAATCTTCATTTGAGCTACTTAGTGAAATTTACTTGCTTGAAAAGTTGCCTGGTGTTATATTTAGACTAACTTGCACTTATTGAATTGTATTCTGAAACAGTTCCCATATTTTGGAATCTTATATATATTTCTTTAATGCTTTACCATACTAAGAGAAGAACGAAAGAATCCCTTCTGAGATCCACATCTGAATATCCACATGCACTCACTAGGTGGCACTAGTGTACCTTGTTGTACAGTGTGAATCATTTACAGATAAGTGAGTTTGGATGGTAAATATGAAACTATTTCTTCAACAGACATGGAAAGAAACACTTTAAAATGGCTTTTATGTGAGATAGCATATCTGTGGAATAAGCATTTCTTTATTCAATCAGTGAAAGCTGTTATTGGTTTATGAATATTGCACATAGATGGGAATCACAGAACAATGCCTGCTTGTGTACAGATGCAATAAAGACTTCTTTTGACAGCCCAGCAATTACCACCGATAGCAGGTAACACGACAGTATTACAAGTGTGTAAAACATGTGGTAAACTGGCAAGAAATCAGAGACAGCAAATAGCCAAGACATGTTTGAAATGTAATAAACACAGTCTATAGCTCAGGGGGAATGCAAATCAACAATGTGCTCTTTATATCAGCGGGGTGGGGTTCTGTCTGAGATCAGTTTAAAATAGCATCAAGGCCTTGCTAGCTGCCTACAATAAAGCACTGAATAGGAAAACTTCACACTGAATCTGTAAAGTACTTTCTTTAATAGCTGAAACAGTGTGTTCAAGCGTGCCATCTTACACAACAGTAACTTAACTTTAACTGCAGGACAAAACTATACTAACTAAATACATTCCTGAAAATCTCACTTTTGATTTTGTAAGGGTGAGGTTTACAACATGCATGGCAACTCAAGGTTCAGCTTGCCAGGGGTCTGCAGTCCAGCAGTCAGACCTGCAAAAGGCGATAACGTTTACAAGGCAAATCCGCTGTAAACAAGCCTGTCATTAACGTTCACCCCTGCCACGACTAAGTTCAGAATTAGAGAGATCAGTGTGATGATGTTGAAGTTAATGACCATTAAATATATGTCATGTACTGCATTCCTTCGAATTTAAGACGCAGCCCAAATTACCCACCCTCAAATCTGAGGAAAAAATAAAACAAAAAACAAATATGCATTTACAAAGATACAACCTCAGGTTACAAATATGGAGGCAGTTTACGTCTGTCTGCAATCACACAGAGCATTACAGTTATCCAATCGTGATTACTCACGCCTATTTTTCTCCCAATTTGTGAACTGTGGTATTGCTTGGGGTTTGATCAGCATTTCCGATCTGTCCAAGCTGTACTGTTTGTTAGAAATGCTGAAATTGTAAAAGCTTCTCTTCGAATTCCTCAGGAAGCTAATGACGCTTCTTTGAAAATGGCTGCCTGCATGTCATGGATGATTCGAGATCGGGCAGTAACGTTTTGTCTTTTATCGGCAGTCAGTCATGTTGCTGTTTGTGTACATGGGAGTCACGTCTTTTATTGGTGATTTTTTTTTTCTTCTCTTTTTTTTATAGATTTAGTTGTTGCCAATTATTTTTATTATTTTCTCCCAATTTAGAATGGCCAATTATTTTTTAAGCTCAGCTCACCGCTACCACCCCTGCGCTGACTCGGGAGGGCGAAGACGAACACACGCTGTCCTCCTGAGCGCGTGCCGTCAGCCGACTGCTTTTTTTCACACTGCGGACTCACCATGCAGCCACCCAAGAGCTACAGCGTCAGAGAACAACGCAGCTCTCGGGCAGCTTACAGGCAAGCCCGCAGGCGCCTGGCCAGACTACAGGGGTTGCTGGTGCGCGATGAGCTGAGGACACCCTGGCCAACCTAACCCTCCCTCCCCTCGGGCGACGCTCGGCCAATTGTGCGCCGCCCCCTGGAAGCTCCCGTCCACGGTCGGCTGTGGAATTGCCTGGACTCGAACTCACGACGTCCAGACTATAGAGCGCATCCTGCACTCCACGTGGAGCGCCTTTACTGGATGCGCCACTCGGGAACCCCCATTGTTGGTGATTTTAATACATGCATCACTACTGTGCTCGAATTTAAGACGCAGGATATTTTTGAGAAGCCAAAAATGGTTCAAAAAGCACGTCTTAAATTCAAAAGGAATTGAATTTTTTTTTTTTTTTTTTTAAAAAGCAGTCAATTTACCTATGCAGTATGAATAAAATATCAAAACAAATCTGGATTATGTTGAAAAATAAATTGCTGTGACACAGACAACCCGGGATAAAGCAAACGCAACATAATGTGCTGTAACATTTCAATCCAGTCTTCTGCACCCTCTCTTACCAAACATAGCGGTCTGAATGCTGCTATCAGGGTCATCCAGATGAACCAGCAGTCCGCGGTACAGGAACTCAAGGTGACTTCTAAAGGTAGTTCTGTCGTAATCCTCACGGACACACTGGAACCATGACGACAAAGCTTTAGCAGCAGTGCACCGCACTCCATTGCAGGCATCATCCAGACGCTTTAATAGTTCTGTTGAGAAGAGATAAAACAACACGCTTTACACCTGGACAGCGACCACACACATACACTCACCCCCAATTTAAAAGAAAATGCATTCTGAAAGCACAGACCCCCACAATATACTGGGAACATACCAGGATACACTTTGTTAAGCCCGTCTGGGTCAAACTGGTCTCCACAGAGTTTCAAAACAGCATTAATAATACGACATGCCATTTCTCGAGTCATTTTTGAATCTTCGTCCAGAGTAGCAATCACAAGTGGCAGTAGGTCGTTCTGTACAGTCCACATCTAAAACAGAAAAGGGGAAATAAGTTAAACAACAAATAATAAGATCTGCAAGACAGCTGATCGGCCGTGTATGTAAAGTTGTAAAAAAAATTGTTTAAAATGTATAATCAACTGACTTATTCAAGACATTGCAGATGTCATAATATTCAACTAACCATGGAGCATTCAAAATTGTAAGTCACATCCCTATTGGAACCTGTTAGCAGCAACTTCAGTTATAATTGAGAGTGTAGATCTCGCACATGTCAAGGACACAGCATTCGAAATGCTTAAACCACAACAGGTTCTATTAAACATATCAAATACGTTAATATCAGTTTTTCGTGTTTTTTATTTATTCTAATATGTTTCTTAGTGTTTTGTTGTTGCTTCTAATCAAGTTGAGGGTGTGCTTCTCTTGCACTCTTTGTATGACAGACCCGACACAGCAAAGAGAAATACAATTGATTAGAGGAAGCCACCGAACGACGTAACGATTTGCAACGATGACTTAAAACATGATAACAGCAGTAGGCGTGTTGCGATATGATGATAAAAAAATAATCGCAATATAAATTCTAACGATTATTCTACTGTCAAGTGTTTTAATTATCGCGATTATTTATTTATTTATATTTATGATTTTGCCCACTCTGAGAAAGACGCATCAACTGGACAGAATGCAGAGAAAACTATAATAGGAACATGCAGTAAGATGGCGATAATGAACCTTTTGTGGGTTTTATATAGCCCCAAAAATCAACAAGAGCAGCACACAACAAATGTGGAGGATAGCAAGAACGACAGAAACAAACTCTTTCCTCCTAAAAAACAAATATAATCAATTATCTGGGATCATTTTTAAAAAAATGACGATGGTTAGGTTATTGAAGAGGGAGGGTCAATTTGTAAATGATGTTGAGCTGTTCTTTCAGCAGCAACATGACGAATAAACAGAGGAAAGCCATTTTAAATGCTGACCTGCTGTGACTAATAGTTCATATGTTAACAGGTCTCTCTGAATCTAACAGCTGCCATTGGTATTGCTCTGAGGGGGCTGTTTACCTGACACATACTAATCTGTACAACTTCAGTTCATGCCTGATGTTAGTGCTTTTAATTTAAGCTCTTAAACAGGTAAAAAATATTATGAAAGGAGATAATCACTGGCACCAACTTAGTCATTATCTACCTAGCTAATAAGCAGTTTCAGATTGAAATCAGACACACAGTTTGGGTTCTGTAGAGTGTTTTTCTTTTTTTTTTTCATAGAAAGGTTTCATAAAGACTGACTGACATTTTACGAATCCAGCTACTGCATCCTGCAGCATGCACAAAGATCTTAAACATGTCTAAAGGTCAAGGAAGACAAATACTTCTCTGACAAGCTCATTCAGACCAAGGTATGATTGGATAGGTATTAATACAGCCTCCGAGTGTGTAAATGCACTAAAATGATTTCAGTTTATCTCTTGTTTAACAGATACAGTTGCATTTTAAATTGAAAGAGATCTTTAAATAATGCAAACTCTTTTCAGCACAAAGCCTAAGGATTGTTTATTGCAGTGATTGTTTAGTTGCAGGTTAAGACCTGTGCTGTTCTTCCTAATGACGACCTCACGTCTCCCTTCTGGTATCGATGTAGTCGAGTTTCTCCAGCTGGAAGTCAGACTAGCCCTGAGGTCGTGCCACCCACAGAGACAGCAGTGAAGTTGTTTCATAATGAACACAGCCAGAATGGGTTAGGGTTAACCCATAATGAACACAGCTAGAACAGGTTAGGGGTAGGGTTAACCCATACTGAACACAGCCAGAATGGGCCCAAACCTCCTTAACAAAAATACACAACCTTGCTAAAGAGATGTGCTGGCTGGGGTGAAGCCTTACGAAACATAAAGCTGTGAATCCTAATTCCAAGAAGTTTTCATTCATTTAGAGCATGGATAAACTATTGTATGATACTGAAGGGCAGCATTATATATAATAAATACAGGAGGCCCCATGAATGTAGTCCTGTAGTTATTCCATGAATGAGGAGATGAATAACCCGGGCGAGGCCCCGAAGGGTTGTTTATCCTCATGAGTGAAATAAGCACAGGAGGAGACTATGAACTATGAACCTCTATTGAGAATACAAAATGAAATAACTGAACTTGAGAATTACTTTCTTTAAATCAAGCTCTGCTTCTGGTAATCTGAAGCTCTGATAATTCTATTGTTGGATTTGAGTAAATGCAAGGACTCTAAAATGAGATCTGATAAGAAAAAATACACTTGGGACCAAGTTATTTGATGTCTGATATCTCAGCAATTGTTGTATAATATTAAATGTTTAGATATTTACATTGTAACCTACCAATCAATCAACTAAGGCTTCCTTTAATTCCTTTAAAATAAATGCAGTATGTCATGCACTGAAAATACAAATCTGCAAGTATTTGTAAAACGGTTTGGTTGCGTATGCACGCAGCATTTACGTGTAGCTATGTAGGTCAGCGAATGAGATAGCTGAGCGAGCAAGCATGTGAATGGATGACAGCTAAAATGCGAAAGAAATTGTGAGTGAGCGGTTTTCTGCAAAGACAAGAACAAATCCATCGGAGAACAGAAGTTTACCAACTTAGAGGCTTGCTTTACAACATGCTGTTTGTTTTAGAATCGTGGAAAAATGATTAAATCCTGGTTCATACAGCACTCAGGCGCAGACAGCTAGCTGTGCAGTTTCAATATTAGCTGTATGGGACACATCGTGCGCAGCCCTTTTGACTGCGCAGCTGTTGTTCATAATTGAAATACAGACTGCATGCGCAAAATTGGATGTGCTGAGTTTGTACCTCTATACAAGGAGATATAAAAAGCGACATCGTTAGTACATCTGTCCTCTCAACCAGGGAGAATTTCAAACATTATTTAGAGAGAGGCGCGTATGTGACAGTGAGTTATTTTAGGTATTTTAGAACGACAGGAGAAAGGTTTGACGTTCTGTTAAGGCTGTATGCCTTTCCAAAAAAGATGCACTTGTCAAGATTGTAGAGGACGTAATTCCGACTTGTCACACACCCTCGACCGACCAGAAATCACGTCGGTCTGAAGTATGTACTGTAAGTGTTGTACTCTAAAGTAACATTTAAACTTATCAGTAGTCAAAAGCAATAGTCTTTATAGTATTGGTTTTGGTGTACTGTTTAAAAGCTCGTGTATGTTGATGTAGCTAAAACTACATTATTTGGTGACCTTTCTGTGAATTCTTGTTTTTTTGCTGCACCTTGCCTGTGAAATGTACTAAAAATTACTGTGTTAAACTAATAGCCTTAATCATAACTATTAAATACCCAACAGTGCGGAATTAGAAATACTAAAAGAAACTTAATAAATGACAAACGTTTGGTCTTTTTCAGTTATAAAATGACCACAGAACTGCCTGCAGCTTACAAAAAAAGGTTCCAGTTTACAGTCTCTTGACAATGTGCGAGTCAGTCAGTCAGTATGGGCTGGTTTGATTTACCTGCTCTCCAGAGAGTGCTCAGCTGTGCAGCAGGGCCCATAGGAAGGATATCGATGTGTCTGTCAGTCAGTATGGGCTGGTTTGATTTACCTGCTCTGCAGAGAGTGCTCCACTGTGCAGCAGGGCCCAGGCAGGATATCGATGTGTCAGTCAGTCAGTATCGGCTGGTTTGATTTACCTGCTCTCCAGAGAGTGCTCCGCTGTGCAGCAGGATATCGATGTGTCAGTCAGTCAGTATGGGCTGGTTTGATTTACCTGCTCTCCAGAGAGTGCTCCGCTGTGCAGCAGGGCCCATAGGCACGATATCGCACTGGTGCGGATTGCAGCAGCTGTCCTCCCAGCATGCCACAGCAGATTAGGAACCACAATGTCTTTGAGAAAAGGCTCCAGATAGTTGGGGAACTCTCTGCAGCAATAAAAATAAACTGATACATTAGGAAACTGCACAGGAAGGAACACCCTCAGAAATGGACTTCAGCTTTCTTAATGTTGTAACATTTGGGGGATAGAAAAATGTGGTTGGCAAATAGGTTGAGTCCTGTGTCTGATAATGTCTTGTTCTCTATTTGTGCACATACTGTTTCGTAACACTTCTGAGCACTTTTAAAACTGCTTGGATTTTTTAAAACTATTTATTTCTAAAATGTCATTATATGTAAGAGATTGCACTTTTTTTTTGTCATTGCCAATTATTTTTCTTATTTTTTCCCAATTTGGAATCGGCAATTATTTTATTATGCTCAGCTCACCGCTACCACCCCTGCGCTGACTTGGGAGGGCGAAGACGAACACACGCTGTCCTCCTGAGCGCGTGCCGTCAGCCGACTGCTTTTTTTCACACTGCGGACTCACCATGCAGCCACCCAAGAGCTACAGCGCCAGAGAACAACGCAGCTCTCGGGCAGCTTACAGGCAAGCCCGCAGGCGCCTGGCCAGACTACAGGGGTCACTGGTGCGCGGTGAGCCGAAGACACCCTGGCCGACCTAAACCTCCCTCCCCGGCGGCCGGCCAATTGAGCCGCCCCTGGAAGCTCCCGTCCTCGGTCGGCAAAGGAATAGCCTGTACTCGAACTCGCGACGTCCAGACTATAGAGCACATCCTGCACTCCATGTGGAGCGCCTTTACTGGATGCGCCTCTCAGGAGCCTAGGGATTGCACTTCTGTTCATCTGAAACCACATACTTCACAATGACATGACGTGCGATTAGTCGACTACCAGTTTCTGAGGTCACTGTCACTTTTATATTTGACTAGTCGCTATGTGGTGGCACTCCTCTCCTGTCATGTGACACACATTGTATTTGACAGGTTCCTTATTGGAATGACACCGGTTAATTATACAGCTGGTTTCATCACTTTGCTTATTGAGTGGGGCCGAGATATCCAATGCTAATTATACAACCATTTTCACTGCTTTGCTTATTGAGTGGGGCAGAGATATCCAATGTTAACAGTAGTTAAGTGTCAGGTTTGATTGACACCTGTTTCATTTGATTTTTCTAAGCTTGGAAATCAGCAGAAGCATTTGGTTAGCAGCTGGTCAGAAGCAAAAGAATAAATTCAAAGCGAATTGTGTTAAGTAGCAAAATCCTCTTGCACAATTAACAGGTCTCATGAGGTTTCAATAAAGAACCCGGCTAAAAAAAAAAATTCCTCTAAAAGTGACTTTTTAGGGTATTCTGTGAGCCACTGAAAAATAAACATCAAAAAGGTGCAATACCATTTGAAAAGTTACGACATACACGAGTTATCAATGGTATGAAGTATTGTACTGTGGTGGCGAGCTGCTGCTGCTGTTATTTTATTCTCTATAATACGATTCATTTTATTCACTCATCACAACATAAAACAAACGTGTACAAGAACACTGGGAGCAAACTGAGCAGACCTGGGGTCATAAACAAAGTTCACTTGAAGCCATTGGACTTTGTGACAGATGGAAGCATTCGCTTTACTATTTATGTTGCTTTTCTGAAGAGCACTGGTGATAAAACTAATCTATATGTAAGGATTTGTTGCATATCAATGAGTCATGACTTATCATTTTTACATGATATATCATATAGGTACCCTTATAAAGTTGACCATGGAAAATGTGCACAGTCATGTTGCAGTTTCCCCTTCCTTTTTTATGGTTTTACTATGCATTTACTGTAATTTATCAGTTTGCCATTTTTTTAAAATATGCTTTGCCATACCTCTCTATACACTGTACACCTATGCTTTACCATGTTTCACTGTGTTTTATTACACTTTTCTATTACTGTGGGAAACCTTCATAAGGGTCTGTATAATTTGTATTGTGGATCAAAAGCACAACATTGTAGTTCATCGTTTGGTTCTTGAATGAAGTGTGTTTTATAGTTGGTATGAATATATACTCTCCCGAACTCTTAATTTTAATCTTTTACTAAATAGTCCACAAAATGATCATTTGGTCTTACAAGTAGCCTATCAGGACCACTGCATATCATATCATGACTTGCACATCGTGATACATATCATATCGTGACTTGCATATCGCGAAACATATGGTAACATGACTTGCATATCATGATACATATTGTATCGTGACTTGCACATTGTGACTTGCATATCGTAAAACATATCGTGACATAGGGTACCGTAACACCCCTATTTGTGGCCCAGAATTGAATTCTGTTTGTTATACAGTTAACAGTTCATCAAGACTTACTTCTCGGGTAGACTAGTGAGATTTCTTTGCCATCATGTGGTGCTTGTTGATAAGCAGTGCAGCTCTTCATTTGAAAATGACCCACTCTAGAATTGTATAAAATCAGACTTCACTCTAGTCTGCTGTGACAAATAATTACAACAGCTGCAGGCACCCAAACTACAAAAGGGAGAGATGTCAAATTTTACATTTATAATTTTAAAATCTGCAGTTTCAGATTTATGGCGGGTTTCATAGCCCCCAATTAGCGCTAATCTCACTGCCCAGTTTTAATGTAGGCAAGGCAGTCCAACACTAGTGCCAATCCCAGATAGTGTTAATGAAGGCAAGGCAGTCCAACACTTGTGCTAATCTCAGACAGTGTTAATGAAGGCAGTCCAACACTAGTGCTAATCAGGGTCTATGAAACTAGCTGATAGTGTTCTTTAAAATCAGTCTTCAAGTTACTCAAATTAAAACGATGGTAGGTTTCTTGAACATATTTTAACCCAATTATTTTGTTATTTTCTATGAGGCCCAAAATGGATAATATTTAAATCACCAAGGCATTTTCTTAAATGTATTTTTATAGACAAGATATTGATGTGATCTTTCATTTGTCATACTTTTACTTACATCTGCTTTCAGTTCAATGAACACCAACGCTGGTTCCTTTTTCAGCATTTTGTTTTTGAATCATAATAAAATTAAATGATTAATCTGGCCCCAGATTAGCCTTTAGTAAGGGTTATTTTTACCCTTACAAAGTGAACAGCTGGCCTGAAAGCAGTTTGAATTCAACTTATTTTAGTTTAGTCACATAATCCTGGAAAGAGACATTAAGGAATACCTTTGTGCCAGATATGTAGGCAATTATCAATGGACCATGCAAACCTGTTATCAGCACTTACAGCTACAGGCCCTGCAATAACCACAATGACTAATGGACCCAAGTTACATAGGCTCTGACTAATTAGTTTGAAGGAGGGAGGTGGGAGGATCTAAAGACTAGTTGTGATCAAACTATAATCTACAACTTAAACTGACAGGGCACAATTCCCCAAAGTGGTCTACCCTAAACAGCAGCCTTTGTAGTGGTCAAGGTGTCCTCTATATAGGGTAAGGTTACGCACTCCTCCCGTCTGTTCACACACTCTCGCTCTAGCAGTCATGTCATATTCACAGGGAATGAAAACAAAATGGAAACCGAATATCTTTTGTTATTTAATAGCAATGATGCAAAACAGGAAACAAAGAAGTAGGGCCACACAGGAAGGACAATTGGAGTCTGGCTGTCTGAGTGGTTAATAAATTAGCAAAAAAAAGGTCCTTCAAATTAAGACCACATTATCCAGTTGTGAGGAGAGTGAAACATTTGTCAGCTTCTAATCCTTTACAGGGCACACTTGGATTTAGTCACCAAAAACATTTTTTTAAGCATGCGTTCTGAAAGAGGAAATAAAAAGAAATACACAAAGAGCCAGATCTGAGTTGGAAGCAATCCAGCCTTACAACCAGAACACCATAATCTTTTTATGGAGTGTTTTTTTTTACTACTACTTTTAACAAAATAAATAAATAATTGAAACTGGAAAACAGCACTGAATTTCAGGGGACATATCTGCTCCTAAACAGGAATTCAAGTAAGATTGTAAATATCACTAAACTGAATCAAGAATTAGCTTCCTTTAACCAGGCTCAAAAACATCTATTGGTAATGTTAGCATGATTTACATAAATATATTATCTTATACATTTTATCATTTTTAAGCTATTAAAAAGCTGCACCTCAGTTGCATTATGACCTTGCAGTTTTTGGTATTTGGCTTCATGTAAAAAGCAATTTGATCATTTATAATAAAATAAAAGGGTCTGCTATTGAATTGCAATGAAGATACATGGAAAAATGTGAAACACACAAATGATCTCATTCCAATGAAATTCAATTGGACTTCATCATTTAAAAAGTGCTTTTGTGGATAATTAGCACACATTCCTCTTAATGTGATAATTAGAAGACCATTCACAGGAGTGGAGTCTATACTTCAAAATCATATAAGTAGTGAATCCAAAAAACGAATATCCTGAAAACATTAAAAACCACAATGTACCACAATCCCAAACCGTCTGTACAACACATAACAAATGATCAAATATTACTAATTTTCTTTCTGAAAAATACTGCCAATATCCTGCCATTTCAAATTGTAATGACATTTTGCACAAAAGAAACATTGGTGCAGGTTTTAGTGGCGAGTAGTCCCTGCCTTGGAAAAGATTTTGGGACAGCCGTAGTATAGTACATATTAGGGGTAGCGTTAGTCAAATAGAAAAGTGACAGTCAACCCCAGAAACTGTTGCCTAATGTCCCGCGATTGTATAGGAATTGACAGTCTGTATAGGAACTAGCAGTCGACTAATGTCCCGTGATTGCATAGGAATTGACAGTCTGTATAGGAACTGGCAGTCGACTAATGTCCCGTGATTGTATAGGAATTGACAGTCTGTATAGGAACTGGCAGTCGACTAATGTCCCGTGATTGTATAGGAATTGACAGTCTGTATAGGAACTGGCAGTCGCCTAATGTCCCGTGATTGTATAAGAAGAGCGGGTGGTTTCAGACAGACAAAAGTGCAGTTGCGGTTGCAAACCATTAACATATAAAATGAAATACTTAAAAAAAAAAAAAAAATATTCCAAGCTGTTTTAAAAAGATGCACAAACAGCAGTGTTAAGGAACAGTATGTTTAAAATTGAGCACCAGACATTATCAAACATTTCTTTTTTACCTTAACTATTTCATTGTGTCAAATTAGTAGTCGTTCTGCCACTTCTACATATTTATACAGCCTCTTAGAACTAGAAACTCCCGTTAGTAATGGGAAACTCATCATTGCTTTACTAGCTGGTGGATTGTTTTCTTTTCTTTGTTATTAAACTTTTCACCCTGGCTCTGACTAATAGTTCCCTATTAGATCTTCAATAACCAGAATGTATTTATCAACACATTTTTCCAGAGATACCCAAAGGATCTCAACCCCTCCCATCTCTCTTTAACTGTTACACTAAATGAACGCAGCACGGATGGAACATTTGTGTAACAGCCGGCTGGACGGAGTGTTGCCTCATTTCTCAGATTCCATTCTCAGCCCTAACAGCTCCCCAAGGGGCTTTAGCTAATGACCTGTGAGTCTGACTCTATTGTTGCACTGTACCTACCCCTGCGAGTTCACTGTCTCGCTGGCATTCAGCAGCAGCTTGGACAGGACTGTGAGAAGCTGTAGCCTCATCTCAGGATCTCTGCTGGGCTGCAAGCATGTCTTCAGGATCGGAATTAACATATGAAGGGCCTCTCCGATGATGGGTCCTAAAAGAAATTGGGAAATGATATCAAATATTGTTACAGTCAGACCTGCACACAGTTAAATAAGCACAAGTGCTATTCTTCGAAGCACTAATGATTTTATGAGTACTAGTAATTGTTTAAGATAAATGTTTGTCAATTTCAAGTAATTGTAGCTAACAAAATAATTCCATACATATTAACCATTTTGCACTTTCATTAACTACATAGGTTTGAAATGTGCAGTTTTATCTGTTGCAGCAAGACAAACAAGAAAAAAAAAATCAGTTTAAAACAGACATCTGGTACTACACAAAGTCCTCCGTTTGCTTGCAATGCCTTCTAGGAAGTCTGTTACTGCTTTACTTCCTTGGTCATTTCACCCCAGCAGTGTCTTCTGGGTCAAAACATGTTACTGGCTAAAAGGGGTGACCCTAAACCTATAATCTTTCAGAGATCTTATTCCATGCACTTTAAACATCTGTAGTTAATGACAGGATGCGAAAATCATAGTTTTGTTCAGTAGAATGAATATAGAAGCTATAAAATGTCTCCTAAACTTTAGTGCTGCAGATGTTATATCCTGTATGCTACTGTCTTACACCAGTTGTGGCTAGCTAATACCTTCTTTAAAGCAACGGCTTCTAAATCCAGAGTTTGTCTCCTAATAATTGTGGAGCCGCTGTATGCATTGGATAAATGAAACTTTCAGAAGGCCCCTTGAGTGTTTGTTAGCAGCAGGGTTGACTGTAGAAAAGGTACAATGCCATTAACTTGCATTCCCTGTGGTCCTCTTTAAATCACTCATCCATAACCATTCAACACTCAACGGTGCACAAATCCAATCGTTTGTCATTGAATTTATTACGTTTCTTTTAGTATTTTGAAAATCTTAACGTCACTTCTCTAAAGGCCCCAGTGCAAGGTGTGGAAAGGCATGATTATGTGTTGGTTTCCCTCTCTCTCACTCGTAGAAGTGGGTGACTTCATCACAGGGAAAGTGCCTTCCCTGTCTATGCCATGGAGTTCCAGCAGCATGCTGCAGAAAGATGAGCCCTTTCACAACACTAGAGTGACACAATACGTCCAGCCTCTTTAATTTGAGCTGTCATTCCGGCAGTATCAACACAACCATTAAGAACAACGTACACGCTCGAGTCTAGTGATTCACTGGGGCTGGTATCGGGAAACGAAATCTCTGCAATTTGTTGTACTGCACTGAAACTTTATTCCAGCTGGCAAACAAAAACGTCCTGGGAATTTGCAACAACTAGATAGTCACTGTATAAGAATACTAGAACACTTAGGAACGAGAGGAGGCCTTTTGACATATCTAAGCTCGCCCAGTTCCTAGTAGCTGATAGATCTTAAAACTGTGTCAAGTCGGGTTTTAAAGGATCCCAGTGATGTATCAACAAGATAATGAGGTAGCCCATTCCATCCCCTCACCACTCTCTGTGAAGAAGTGTCTCCTACCCTCCAAGACAACTTCATTTCCAACTGTCCTCTGGTCTTGGTTTCTGTGCTGTGCTTAAAGTATTGGTTAGGGTTTGTCAACTTTTGAAATTGTAATGGCTTCAGTAAAGTCCCACCCCAGGGCATAAAATAACCATGCCCAAGCCACTTGCCGCAAAAAAACACACTCAAAAGTTTTCTGTATGCCCGCCATTGCCGTCGGTGTCCGTCAGCAACAGCAAATCTGATCCATAACCCATTCACAAACTTGCTCAGCATCAGCAGGCCTGCTCTGTCACAATTCAATTGAATTCTGTCTAATCTCGTTCTGCGAGAAAATGACTCATTATCATAATGTAGTATTGTTGACATTCTTTACTGTGCACCTCCCAGCACTAAGTCACGAGACAGAAATGTACAGTTGCAAAGGATTAACAATTTTGTTACTGTGCATTGCTGGACACTCTATTTAGGAAAAAAAAAGGTATGCAGTTTTAAAGCAAACACATTCTAACCCCTTCCGTGAAAGCACGTTTTACTAGTTAAAAAAACCAGAACTCCGTAAGTTAGCGTGAATGTATTGCACAAAAATAAATGAAAACAGAAATCGATCCACTTCTCAAGATTGTGTTTCGCTCACTATTATGTTATCTCTCCTACTCATTTCATAACACAGGGAGCTGCTACTTGAACCATGTCATACATAGCTATTTGCTTTTTTTTTGGTGTAAGGATTTGAGCAAAACTATCTACTATCTATCAACCTATTTGTGTGTTCATTTTTAGTGTTGGTGTTTTGGGGGGAATAACACAGAATTACAAAACAGCAACGGTCACTGAAATGTCTATATAAAATTAGCAATGTACATACACTGAAGACATGAAACACTAACTAAGGTGTACATTTAAAAAAGGAATTTTAAATATAGGTCTACTTTATTTGTAGGATATTCACGTGTATGTGAAGACGGAAGTGAACACGTGTGATTGAAAATTCCTGGAGGCACGGTCATATTGAGCTCAGTCTAACAGCGTCCCTCCCTCTGTTTGCATTTCATTAAACAATGATACAATACGTCTGTCTGCACAGTAAAGAATGTCAACAATACTGTATTATGATAATGAGTCTGTGACAGGGAACCGGGTGGCTGGTTCCTACGCAAGTGTGTGCCTGTGGAAAATCAGCTGCGACGCGCAGTTGGAGACGCGTTGCTAAGCAACCAGTTGAGTGGCAGGCTCGTCCTGAGCTAAAGTGATCGGGAGGTCTGGATTGGCTGTGGGGTGTGCTTGGGGATGCTGAGAGCTCAAAAAGCGGCTGCGCTACAGCTCGGGGCTGCTGCAAGGCCATTGCTGTACAGACGGGCGCTGAGTGAGTTTGTTTACATCCAGGAGGGAAGCGTCCGCTCTGCGGGAACGACTACTACGGATTCCTTAACTGCAAGACGGGGCCTGTGAAGGCGATTGCCCAGCCAGGACCGTCACAATGGCCCGGAGTCGCTGGGAGGCCAGGACTTCAGAAATAACACAACAGAAGTAGGTCAGCTTAGGGGAGGTGGATCCCAAAACAGTATAAAGAGGGTTACCGTAGAGTAGTAGGTTCCTGCAGCGGGACGTTCCTTTTAGTGGGACTAGCGCTCGTCATTTTGTGTGGCAAACTTTTATTTTTAGCTTTTGTTTTTGTTTTTATTGCTTTATTAAATGTGACACTAGGTCTACCATCGCTGGTACCCTAGTGTCAGTTCGGTGTTAAAATTAAATCTGCGCGCCTGAGCGGCGTATCAACACCAATGCTCTGTGTCTGTCAGTATTTTCCAGTGACTACCCACACATGTAACACATCACCCTGTTACAGAGTCATTTTCTCGCAGAACGAGATTAGACAGAATTCAAATGAATTGTGACCGAACAGGCCAGCTGATGCTGAGCGAGTTTGTGAATGAGTTGTGGATCAGATTTGCTGTTGCTGATGGACACCGATGGCAATGACGGGCGGACACACAGGCAAGTTTTGCATATGTTTTTTTGCGGCAAGTGGCTTGGGCACAGTTATTTCATGCCCTGGGGTGGGACATTACCGAAGTCATTACAATTTAAAAAGGAGTTGACAAACCCTAACCAATACTTTAAGCACAGCACAGAAACCAAGACCAGAGGACAGTTGGAAATGAAGTTGTCTTGGAGGGTAGGAGACACTTCTTCACAGAGAGTGGTGAGGGGATGGAATGGGCTACCTCATCATCTTGTTGATACATCACTGGGATCCTTTAAGACCCGACTTGACACAGTTTTAAGATCTATCAGCTACTAGGAACTGGGCGAGCTTAGATATGTCGAAAGGCCTCCTCTCGTTCCTAAGTGTTCTAGTATTCTTATACAGTGACTATCTAGTTGTTGCAAATTCCCAGGACGTTTAGGTGACACAGTGGTTTAATGCACAACACTTTGAATCTGTTTTACAGCGCGAAGGTATTCAATTTACCATTCAACAGTCAATATTATAGTCCCTACCTTTTGTCTAACCCGAGTGTACATGCTTGAATTGTATTTGTTGTTTTAGTCCGTTGTAATGCATTCTATGGCTTTTTGTTTGCCAGCTGGAATAAAGTTTCAGTGCAGTACAACAAATTGCAGAGATTTCGTTTCCCGATACCAGCCCCAGTGAATCACTAGACTCGAGCGTGTACGTTGTTCTTAATGGTTGTGTTGATACTGCCGGAATGACAGCTCAAATTAAAGAGGCTGGACGTATCGTGTCACTCTACTTCCATTTAGAGAGAACACAGCACTATTTTCTCAACAGTGTTGTGAAAGGGCTCATCTTTTTGCAACATGCTGCTGGAACTCCATGGCATAGACAGGTAAGGCACTTTCACAGTGATGAAGTCACCCACTTCTCGCAGTGAGAGAGAGGGAAACTAACACATAATCATGCCTTTCCACACCTTGCACTGGGGCCTTTAGAGAAGTGATGTTAAGATTTTTGAAATACTAAAAGAAAGGTAATAAATTCAATGACAAACGATTGGATTTGTGCACCGTTGAGTGTTGAATGGTTATGGATGAGTGATCTAACATTATGCACATCCAGCTGTTCATTGTGATGCAGAGCACTGTCTATTGCCTGACGAAGTTTCTATTTAGTTTTTTCTCCCCAAAGCCTTGTTGTTTGTACTGCCACTGGTTACAGCGGTTAGCAAACTACAGTTGCGCAGACACACTGCAGACCGAATAACTCATCTGACCACTATCGATATATCATCCATAACTATTAAAACACTCATCTTAGAAATACTAAAAGAAACTTCAATTCAATGACAAACTTTTCGATTAGAAGTCTTTTTCAATGTCGATGCAAATTGAAAAGTTTGTCATTGAATTGAAGTCCCCCATTTTATATAATATATATATATATATATATATATATATACACACACACACACACAGACACAGTGCCTATAGAAAGTCTACACACCCTTTCAAAATGCTCACCTTTTGTTGCCTTATAGCCTGGACTTAAAATGCATTCAAATTGTTTTTGTTTTTTTCAATTATCTACATATCCTACCCGACAACTTCCAAGTGAAAAAACATATTCCAGAAATTTATAGAAAATTAATTAGTCATGTGGCAAAAAGTTTTGTGGTCTGAAGAAACTAAAATGGAACTTTCTGGCCTAAATGCAAAGCGTTATGTTTGACACAAACCCAACACAGCGCATCACCCAAAGAACACCATCCCTACCGTGAAGCATGGTGGTGGCAGCATCATGTTATGGGGATGTTTCTCATCGGCAGGGACTGGGGCACTTGTCAGGACAGAAGGGAAAATGAATGGAGCAAAGAACAGAGAAGTCCTTGAGGAAAACCTACTGCCCTCTGCAAGAAAGCTGAAACTGGGACAGAAGTTCACCTTTCAGCATGACAACGACCCAAAGCACACAGCCAAAGCTACACTGGAGTGGCTAAGGAACAAAAAGGTAAATGTCCTTGAGTGGCCCAGTCAGAGCCCCGACCTAAATCCAATCGAAAATTTGTGGCATGACTTGAAGATTACTGTCCATCAACGCTCCCCAAGGGACTTGACAGAGTTTTAACAGTTTTGTAAAGAAGAATGGTCAAATATTGCCAAATCTAGGTGTGCAAAGTTGGGAGAGACCTATCCCAACAGACTCACAGCTGTAATTGCTGCCAAAGGTGCTTCCACTAAGTATTAACTCAGTGGGGGGAGACTTATCCAATTATGATCTATCTGTTTTGTATTTTTAATATATCATTTTTTTATCAATAAAAAACTTTTTTTCCCCTTAACAGTGTGGAGTATAGTGTGTAGATAAGTGGGAAATAATCCTCATTTAAATGCATGAAATTCTGAGGCACACACAACAAAACGTGAAAAAAGTTCAAGGGGGTGTAGACTTTCTATAGGCGCTGATTATATATCTATATATATATATATATAAATACATACACTACCGGTCAAAAGTTTTAGAACACCCCCATTTTTCCAGTTTTTATTGAAATTTAAGCAGTTCAAGTCCAGTGAATAACCTGAAATGGTGCAAAGGTAAGCGGTAAACTGCCAGAGGTTAAAAAAAAGTTTAGGTTACCAAAAACTGAAAAATAATGTACATTTCAGAGTTATACAAAAGGCCTTTTTCAGGGAACAAGTAATGGGTTAACAACTTACAGCTGTTCTGCAGCAATGGAAGTAAATTAAGCCTTGAAAGTTGATGCTAACAATACCTACAGGTGTCCCAACTTTTGTTGATTACTTACGAACCCTCTGTCTGTATAAAAGCAGTGTTGGAACAGACTGTGTTACTACACCCTCTTAAGCATTATTTGGACAGTATTGTACTGCAGGAAGTAGTATATTGCTATCATAATGGCAAGAAAAGGCAATTAACAAAGGAAGACAGACAGACCATTATAACCCTTAAAAGTGTAGGTCTTTCCTTTAGAAATTGCAAAGAAAGCCAAGGTGTCAATGAGTACAGTTTCCTACACCATCAAAGGCACTTGGAAACTGGAGGAAACTTTGACAGGAAGAGGTCTGGCAGACCCAAAGCCACAACAGAATCAGAAGACACGTTTCTGAGAGTCAACAGCTTGCGTGATAGGCGGCTCACAGGACAACAGCTTCAAGCACAGCTTAACACTGGTCGAAGTAAGCAAGTCTCTGTTTCAACTGTGAAGAGAAGACTTGAGCTGCAGGTTTGACAAGTCGAGTGGTAGTAAGAAAGCCATTGCTAAGATGGCAAAATAAGAAAAAGAGGCTTGCCTGGGCCATGAAGCACCGCCAGTGGACTACTGAAGACTAGAAGAAGGTTTATGGACCGATGAATCAAAATTTGAAATCTTCGGTTCATCACGCAGGGTTTTTGCATGCCGTCGGTAGGCGAAAGGATGGTTCCTCGGTGTGTGACACCAACTGTCAAACATGGAGGAGGAAGCGTGATGGTCTGGGGCTCTTTTGCTGGATCCAGAGTCGACGACTTGCACAGAGTGAGTGGCACCCTGAACCAAAGCGGCTACCACAGCATTTTGCAGCGCCATGAAATACCCTCTGGTATCGCCTAGTTGGTCAGGGTTCATCCTACAACAAGATAATGACCCAAAACATACCTCCAGGCTATGTCAGAACTACCTTAGAAGAAAAGAACAAGGCGGTAGGCTTCAAATCATGGAATGGCCAGCACAGTCTCAGACTTAAACCCCATCGAGCTGGTTTGGGATGACCTGGACAGAAGGGTGAAAGCAAAGCAACCTACAAGAGCAACACATTTGTGGGAACTTCTGCAACAGTGTTGGGAAGAACTTTCGAACAATATTTGATTTCCATTGTAGAAAGAATGCCACGAGTGTGTTAGGCTGTTATATCTGCAAAAGGTGGCTACTTTGATGAGTCAAAATTTAGATTAAATTTTGTTAAACAAAACGATTCCATGATTTCTTTTTTATCTCCAATTGTTTATTTGTTCTATGCTTTAATTTCAGAGTACATTGAGACATTAAACTGCGTAAATTTCAATAAAAACTGGAAAAATGGAGGTGTTCTAAAACTTTTGACCGGTAATATATATATATATATATATATATATATATATATATATATATTATATATAATGTTATGCACCTCTTAACCAGCAGAGGGCTCACCACTCCAGCATAACCTGCTTCAACTCCAGTAAGTGTGTCTTCATTGTACGAAAATGGAATTCCTTTGCTTCCTTCATCACCCCTTAACACATGCTTGCCAGCACATCACTGTGAGCCATGCCCAGCTGCTGCTTGAAGCAAGAGGAGGTGCATGGCTTGATCAAGCTCTGTTATAAAAGCCACAATCAGGCATTAGAATTTGTAAGATGCCATGAAGTCCGTTGTGGAGAACACAATGAGACAGACTTATCAAGATTTAATGCCAATTAAACCTATAAACAGTTTTTATGGGGGGGGGGGGGTCCTTTGAACAATATGAAAAAGGGGTGAGGAGAGAGTTCATCCGGTCTACTTTTTAATGTGTTTCTGAACACACTGCAAAGTTTACAAGAAACACATTACATTACCTTTACTGTGTCCCGTGTTGTTCGAATCGCAGAGTTATATTTTTAAACAACTCTTTTGGGAATTTTTAATCACAAATCATGGTTCATAAATCAACTGGGGGAATGCGTTTCTCAACATTTACTCGGGCGCGTTCGCCAAGAGGAAGAGAATTATTGCAGGAGGCAGCATGATCTGGATACATGGCAATGTTTAATTTTGTTGAAAGCAAAACTGTGATATGGACAACACCGCAAAAGTAAAGCAATGTGCAATAAACATAGCAGGGGATTCTGTAACACTTTAAACATAATAATCTAACTGCAACATAAAGAAACATACAATAAACCAATCTGTTAAGTTCATGCACACTTTTTAAAAGGGTTAAAATGATATTATATAATAATAATGAATGTGCTTTAAGACAGACAAATAAGGTGCTGGCACAAACTGACAGGTACAACAGAAAAGCAGCATTCTTTTATGGATGACTGGCTGGGCAGAAGCCCTGCAAGTAAAAATGTATACAGTATGTTTTTTTGTTGAAAATAGTTATTTTGAATGTAAGCGGCAGGGATGGGGTTAAATCCATGTGCAGAATGTGGCTGGGTCTTAGTTGATCCATTGATGATCAATGAAGCACAGCCACCTGTATAAAAGACGAGCCAGACCATTTGTTCTGGTCGGGTAGTTTAGGAGAAGGGTTGAGAGCAGCAGGGTGGGTTTTTACATTTTGATTTGTTTGTTTCTTTGTTTTGCTGTTTAATAAAAGTGTGTGAAAGCACTGAACTGCAGTCTTCACCTCTGTACTGGCCATTCCTGCAGCTGCGCAGCCATGATCACAATGCTACCCTTACAATGAACGCTTTCTAAATGTGGCCAAATATTTTTTTAAATTGTACCGGTTTACTGAAAATCATGTGAGAACATTAACAATAAAAGGTTCCCAGTTCCCAAAATGGATGTGACGTGCTATTATTACTAAAAGCATTCAGACAGAGGAAATCCGAAAGGTCTCTCATAGCCACACAAGCGCTTTCTATTCCGAGTGACTTGGGCAGAATATTTGTACTGAGCATGAGTCAGCCAGTCAGAATAAAGAGTGTCCTCACAGTACAGACGGCTCAAGGATTTTCACACTTCATCCTGGGAGGTTCCAGTAAATTTTCAGAGATGAAAAATGAGGGTGTTTTTTTCAGTGTGGTGTTTAGTATGCGCGGGTGTGAAGGGAAGATTTATTTTATAAAGGATGTGCCGTAAGACAAGACAGAAAACACAGCTGGGAGAATGAAGATTGGATGCCAAGGATTTGTTCAGACATTCCATACTTTTATAAAAAGATAAGAAAGACATTCTGGAAAAATACACAAGCTTACAGCCACCTCCCAACCATCAACAGAGGGACGTGCGATAGTTAGAAAAATACTCGCTAGCATACAATTACTGAGGATTTCCTTTACTTTGTTGTCATTTCTTCAAAAAAGATCCTTTGTTTCAAAGCATTAGGGTGCCAACAATATCAGTTTGTTATTACAGTTTAATAAGCTACTTTTTCCTCCTCAGGCAGCTGCAAACACAACTGCAAGTATAAACTTAAAAATTAAGAAGCAAACCTTCTCATGTCCCAAGGTACTGACTGGGCAGCTGGTAGAACTTCTTTTAAAGTGTTCCAGAACCCCCTGCATTGTTTTAAAGTGTTCCAGAACCCCCTGCATTGTTTTAAAGTGTTCCAAAACCCCCTGCATTGTTTCCAAGAAACACATTACTTTACCTTTGCTGTATCCCGTGTTGTCCATATCGCAGTACATTTTTTTCCCAGCATATTCACAATTATTTTGATATTTCTTTATTCACGTCATAGGAACCATGTTACTATTTTTTCTTCTAAGCATCACACTGTATCCAGTTCATGCTCCCTCCTGCAGCAATGCTAGCTCCCACACTACGGTGTGTGATTCCTGAGTAAAAGTTGAGACAAAGTAACCCCTAGTTTATCTCCTGGCAAATGCAATTATTTTGTTAGCTATTTGTACTTTAAGATGGCAATGCTGGAAAACAGAATGGTGTGTAATGCAAGTTCTCTCACCTGACTGAATGACAATGGTCTCAAACTGCAGCCTTTCCACGGAGAAGCTGGTCCAGTTGTGCTGACTGGCTGCTAGCCATTCCATCAGCTCGGCCATGTGCTGTCTGTAGAGATGCGACACGCTGTGCAGGCCCTGCAGTGCAGACAGGCAGCCCAGTATCTCCAGCACCTAGGACAGGCAACCATGACAGGGAGCCATTACAGGGGGAGCAACGCGTCTAGCCACGGTTAACTGGAACTGGAGTTGTGCAGTTTAGCAAGCAATACCACAATGCTTTAAAGTAATTCCAGAAACTTTCTTATCTTGCACTTTAAATATCTACAAATGTGCAGTTTTGAAAGAAACACATGTTACAGCAAACAGGAAATATATGTTATACTTGATCTTCCTGGGTCATTTCACCTCAGCATTGTCTTCTAGGTTAAGTTACTGGCTAAAAGCATGTCAGTCAATAGGGGAAGCAGATGATTGGTTAATAACAGGAAAAAAGCCATTGAAGAGATGGGGTCAATTTCAGAATGAACTGAAAGCACTGGTGTCAAACAGAGGCTTCTTTATCCGAGTGTAGTATCAGACATCAAGTTTTAAAATGAAATACATGTTCTTTTACAACTAGACATTTGAGACCTTTATAACAAATGGAAGTGCACAACAGGTAAGATTTTTGGAATAATTTTGTTACATAATTTGGGCATGCCTAACACCCGATGTAGAAATCTATACAAGTATACAGAAAAGCTTGTCTCTTCCAGCAATGCTTGGGTCTGGAAAATTGTGCCAGATTATCCTCCTGTCCTGAGAGCAGGTTTGTTAAGAAAAAATTAAATTTGGCTGTGAAACGCGTTATTTGCTTTACACAAGACCACAAAACCATACAAAATATGAGACCAAGGTTTGGGACCCTGAAATAGTGAACTTTCAGTATTCTGAAGAGCTCTCTGGCTGATGGTAGCACGTACAGTTTCAACTGAAAAATCTTTGGTATACTGAACAAAAGGACCGAGGAGGTTATACAGTGTGCTGGTTTACAGAGGTACTGTAAAACCTAATACTGTGCTACAAAAATTTAAAGTCTAATTTATTTGAAAACTTTGAAAAACTCCATCAAAATGACAGTATATAATGCAGAAGTAGTGTTCAGGTATACCCTGTAAATCAAGGACTGAATTCATTTTATTTTCTCCATCATGTAAACAAGGATTTTAATGCAGGATATGTGTGGCTCATCATACTTGATTATAAACTCTCAATAGGGATTTAGTTAGGACCCTTTTTATATAGAATGCTAGTTTGTAGATGGGCTGAATTAGACAGGCTTTATTGTATAGATACAATACTATATTTGTATTACTATTTGAAACCAAGCACCTACCGTGTTAGTGATTTAAGGATTGCTCATTGTAGACAAGTTTAGAAATGGTGTTCATGCCAACAAAATGCAAAGGGGCTTTGATTTCTAGACAAATCATTCAATTACAGATTCTTTGCACTTGTGGTTTGAGACTGTTGTCTGAAAAGCCTTTCAATTTAACAAGGAATAAAAAAAACACATTTAAAACCAGGTTTCCAAGCTCAATCTTGCTTAGAAAATAAGTAAACATATTTTAGACGCCGGTGGCAAAAGCGTGCCTACTAAAACCATGAGCACATCGGTAATAATAAAAATGAAAATGAATAATAATAATATAAAAATTACAAATAAAAAACTACCAATTTTAAAAACTTCACAATTAGGAATGTAACCCTAAAATACTGTGCACAGGCGCTACTAACTAGAACCAGAATCAACAAAGGCCAGGAAGGAAATTTAAAGATACAGAAATAAGAAAAAAGTGCATCACACAACTTTTTGAGAAAACTCTGACTAAGACTTGGCTGCAGACAAACTGGTAGTCTCTTATTTTGTTTCAGTGAGTATTCCTGAGGGGAAAACAATGGTAGCCAAGCAGACTAAACAGCTTTTTTACTAGAACTAGCCCAATATGTTCCAGAACCCCCTGCAGTGTTTCCAAGAAACACATTCCTTTACCTTTGCTGTACCCTGTGTTGTCCATATCGCATCCCCATTGTTTTGATATATTTGCAGTGCCTTGCATAAGTATTCACCCCCCCTTGGACTTTTCCACATTTTGTAGTGTTACAACCTGGAATTAAAATGGATTTAATTGGGATTTTTACTATTTGATTTACACAACATACTTAACACTTTGAAAGTGCAAAATATTTTTATTGTGACACAAAAGTTAATTAAACAAAAAAAAGACATTTGTTGGTTGCATAAGTATTCACCCCCCTGAGTCAATACTTGGTAGAAGCACCTTTGGCAGCAATTATACCTGTGAGTCTTTTGGGTAAGCCTCTACCAGCTTTGCACATCTGGATCCTGCAATTTTTGCCCATTCTTCTTGGCAAAATTGCTCAACCTCTGTCAAGTTGGATGGGGACCGTTGGTGAACAGCAATTTTCAAGTCTTGCCACAGATTCTCAATCGGATTGAGGTCTGGGCTTTGACTGGGCCATTCTAAGACATTCAGGTTCTTGTTTTTAAACCACTCCAGTGTAGCTTTGGCTGTGTGTTTAGGGTCATTGTCCTGCTGGAAGGTGAACCTCTGCCCCAGTCCAAGGTCTCTTGCAGAATTTCCCTGTATTTGGCTCCATCCATCTTGCCCTCAATCTTGACCAGTTTCCCAGTCCCTGCCGATGAAAAGCATCCTATAACATGATGCTGCCACCACCATGCTTCACCGTGGGGATGGTGTTCTCAGGGTGATGAGCAGTGTTGGCTTTGCGCCACACATAGCGTTTTGCGCTAAGGCCAAAAAGTTCAGTTTTGGTCTCATCAGATCAGAGAACCTTTTTCCACGTTTGCTGTGTCTCCCACATGCCTTTTGGCAAAATCCAAACAGGATTTGATATGGTTTTTTTCAGCAATGGCTTTCTTCTCGCCACTCTTCCATAAAGCCCAGCTTTGTGGAGCGTCCGGGATATAGTTGCCCCATGGACGGTTTCTCCCATTTCAGCTGTGGATCTCTCCAGCTCCTTCAGAGTTACCATTCGCCTCTTGGTTGCTTCTCTGACTAATGCTGTCCTTACCTGGTCACTGAGTTTTGGTGGTGGACGGCCTTCTCTAGGCAGAGTCGCGGTTGTGCCATATTCTTTCCATTTTTTAATAATGGATTTAACGGTGCTCCGGGGATGTTCAAAGTTTGGTTATAACCCAACCCTAATTGGTGCTTCTCCAGAACTTTATCCCAGTTTTGATAGCTCCTTGGTCTTCATGATGCTGTTTGTTTAGATATGCTCTCTAACAAACTCTGGGGCCTTCCAGAAACAGGTGTATTTAATCTGAGATCATGTGACACCTTAATTGCACACAGGTGGACTCCATTCAACTAATTATGTGACTTCTGAAGGCAATTGGTTGCACCAGAACTTATTTAGGGGTGTCACAGCAAAGGGGGTGAATACTTATGCAATCAAGACGTTTCAGTTTTTTACTTGTAAATCATTTTCAAAAATATGTAGATTTTTTTCCCCACTTCGACATTATGGACTATTTTGTGTAGATCAGTGACAAAAAATCCTAATTAAATCCATTTTAATTCCAGGTTGTAACACTACAAAATGTGGAAAAGTCCAAGGGGGGTGAATACTTATGCAAGGCACTGTATAACCACATCATAAGTAAATCAACTAGGGCAGGGGTTGTCAACCGGGGGTACGCAGACCCTTGGGGGTATCTCTAAGGGTTATGGGGGTACTCAGACATGCAAAAACAAAAAGTAAAAGAAAATAATGATCTTGATTTTTTTAAATTTTTTATATAGTATTATATAATAAGAGTATTATATATTATCTGTAAACCACTGTACATAAATATTAAATATTGCTTAGCAGCTCAAAGGTAAGTATAGTATAGTTTCAAAATGATCATCCACCTGTACTCATGCGTGATTTTGAATGAGTGGATTTCCACTCTGATGGGGGGGTGTGAAGCAGCATCTTGCGATTCTGCCTATGGAGAACTCTGCTCAGAGTGCTCTGTGCTGCTTATGAACTTTGCAGTTTTCAACTCGTCGTATAATTGAAAACTAATCAGTTAATAACAATGTTTCTGCATTTTTTAGACGAATAAATGCTCCTGGAAACAAACAATGAATCATAATACTTTGACAGTGTTTGTTTTTATTTATTTTATTACAGAAGGGATACAGTTTTAAAAAAGGTTGAAAACCACTGAACTGGGGAATTACTTCCTTTCAATTTTTACTTGGGAACATTGGCCAGGATAAATAATTTTTCTTCCGGGCTCCGAGTGGCGCATCCAGTAAAAGCACTTTCGCTAGAGTGCAGGATGCGCTCCATAGCCTGGACGTCGGAGTTGAGTCCAGGCTATTCCACAGCCGACCGTGGATGGGAGCTCCCAGAGGCGGCGCTCAATTGGCGGCGTCGCCGGGAGGGAGGGTTAGGTCGGCCAGGGTGTCCTCGGCTCACCGCGGACCAGCGACCCCTGTAGTCTGGCCGGGCGCCTGCGAGCTTGCCTGTAAGCTGCCCAGAGCTGCGTTGTCCTCCGACGCTGTAGCTCTGAGGTGGCTGCACGGTGGGACTGCAGAGTGTAAAGAAGCGGGCGGCTGATGGCACACGCTTTGGAGGACAGCGTGTGTTCATCTTCGCCCCTCCCGAGTCAGTGCAGGGGTGGTAGCGGTGAGCTGAGCTTAAAAATAATTGGGCATTTCAAATTGGAGAGAAAATAATAAAAACTAATTGACAACGGCTAATTAAAAAAAAAAAAAAAAAAAAAATCATTTTTCTTCTAAACATCGCAGTGTATCTAGTTCATGCTCCCTCAGGCAACAAAACTAACGTTGTGATTGAAATTAGTGGTGTATTTCAAAACAGTCAGCAGCATGTTTAAAAATACAGCTATATAACGCTGTGATGTGGACAATGAAAATGTAAGGTAATGTGTTTCTTGTAAACTTCACAGAGTGCTGCAAGACTGTGGCCCAAACAAAGTGCTGATGTTTATTCAGTATAACATTAAACCTGCCCAATTCATTTCAGATAACTGTTGACCAGAGATTTTTGACCATAAAATGCCTTTCTTGGTCCCAGTAATTGCTGGCTAGTACATTGCTGATGCTGTCGAGTAGAAAGAGGTTGTTTGGAATTATCTCCAGGCAGTTTTATTAACGCAACGTATCATTTGTCAAAATAAAAGTGGATAACTGGGTTTTCAAATATGGTTCCAACTTTGAACCTAAAACACACTTCAAGTAATTCCACTCCATTACCAAAAAGTAAGCAAGTTAAAAAAGGATACAAATGCCAAGGCCAAAACCACTTGTAAGGAACATATGCTATAAATTAGCCCACAATAAAAGTTGTAACTTGCTGAAGCACTGAGATTGTTGCGCTGGCTCGCTATACTCTCAAGCTGAAGCTACAGAGAGATCCAGCTGTTGGATCCCCTTGCGCTTGGTAGTACCTTGTCATGAAGTTCTTCATCAGGAGATAAGGACTGGATAGTCACTAAAACTTTCAGCAGCTGCAGGCTGATCTCTCTGCAGTCTGGTCCACATTGTGTTATAAGGGCTTGCACACAACAACCCAATTTCTCTGTATACACCAGCTGTAAAATAAAGAAGTATGTTTTAGTCAGAAAGCAGCCTGTCAAACAGCATTTACATATTTGCATAGAACCACCTCTGCCGGTGTGTGGTGTACAGAGGGGATCATTTATTGCTCGTTTTACCTCCAATATCTTACTAAAATTACATTGATAACTATAAAACAAGGCTGGTATATACAGCAATATTAAAAGACACAACATGTAAAGTCTATAAGAAATCACATTAAGTTAACTTTGCTTTGTCCTATGTTGTCAGTAATTTAGTGTCATTGCTTTTGAAATTTTTAAAGTCAACAGTGGAATACATTTCTTAACATTTACATGGGATCATTTGCCATAAGAAAGAGAATTGGTCTTGTAAACACGCAGTGTATCCAGTTCATGCTCCCTCCTGCAGCAATGCTTGCTCCCACACTATGCCACTCATTGCAGCAGCATTGCTGCAGGAGGGAGCGTGATCAGGATTATTATTATTTATTTCTTATTATTTATTTCTTATTTATTTCTTAGCCGACGCCCTTATCCAGGGCGACTTACAATTGTTACAAGATATCACGTTATTTTTACATACAATTAGCCATTTATACAGTTGGGTTTTTACTGGAGCAATCTAGGTAAAGTACCTTGCTCAAGGGTACAGCAGCAGTGTCCCCCACCTGGGATTGAACCCACGACCCTCCAGTCCAGAGTCCAGAGTCCTAACCACTACTCCACACTGCTGCCCAGGATACACTGCAATGTTTCTTTCTCCTGGCAAACATTCCCAAGTAAAAAGTTGAAAAAAAGTTCTCTAGTTGATGTCACTGTGATTTGTGGATAACAATATGGGGATTCATTTCAGAAAGAAATTGCTGTGATTTGGAAAATACGGGATACAGCAATGGTAAAGTAATGTGTTTCTGCAGGGGGTTCTGAAACACTTACATGTCTGTTTCACTGTCTTCTGATAGTAAATATGTTGTTCTCCCTGAACAGATCATCATCCTCACTAAAAAATATCACATTTTAACTAGTATAGAGGTACCCCGTGTTATCCATTTACTACGTACTGTATAGTAAGCAGAATGGGCAACATAAAAGAAGTGTTTCTGCACAAATGAAGATAGAGTTATATCAAAGCCAACCTTTATTGCTGGTGCTGTAGTGTTTTTCATAGTTAAGGATTAAGTGTCCCTTCAAACATACTGTATTGTTATACTCGGTAAAAAAGTCTTACATAACAAAAAAGAATTAATCAAACTTCAGCTGAACTTGTTTAAACAAAAGCCACGAATCTATTTTAATCTATTTTATCATCTTATCACTTTCCTGTTTTCCACTGGCTTGTCATTAGAGAAAGAGATTTCAAAGGAAGGAATCGGATTTCACTCCAGCTAAGCCACCAGGTGTAAAAGTTGGCTCAGGAAACGACTTTCCCCACAAAGCTGACGTCTCGCATAATGAATGCTCTTCAATACTGTTTCCGTGTGAAATACAAAGTCCCAGTTAACTCACCAGGAGGAACATGAGAGCAGTTATTTTTCACAAAAAAAAAAAAAAAAGCTCCCGACAAAAATGTGGTGCGTTTCAATCCGTGAAAATCTCATTTTGACAGCACAAATGATCAGGTTTACATGAACACACGGTCAAGCTAACACCAATGGGCAAACCAAAAAATCATCTCACTTACAGGCTGTCCTTTAACCGCTTACTGCCTTCACTTCCTGAACTTTTTCTTTAATCCATTTTTTTTGATGCTCAGGTTTGATGACATAATATACATCAAGTTCTATAGCCAGTACGAAGCATGTTACAGAACCTCCTGCAGTGTTTACAGCACATTACATTACCCCTCTTGTATCCTGTGTTGGCTGTATCGCAGCGTTATAGTTTTAAACATATTGCAGACTCAAATCATGGGTCATAAATCAACAGCGGCATACATTTCTTAATGTCATTGCCAGGAGAAAGAGAATCTCTCTTCTATACATTGCAGTGGGCGTGTTAAGTAAGTGAGCCACTCACAGTGGCTCAGTAAAAGAATCAATTTAACGGCTTGCTCAGTTCCGCTCCTGAGCGTTTCATCAGTGATCAGAGTGAGCGCACGGAGATTGCCACCTGCAGGAAGCAAGTGGAAGTGACAGACAGAATTGACAAATTTACTTTGTTTGCCACCGACGATGAATTGGCTCGACTTAATGAAGGTATGTATTAATACAAGAGATGGTAAAAATTACTGTCTTCAAATTTGTATCATTTAATTATTTAATTTTTCTAAATGTAGCGCTGTTTTATAGTTATTTATATAGCGTTGTTTTATAGTTATTAATGTATTATTATTTTTAGAAGTATTAATATTATTATTGATTTTCAGATCAATCCTATGCAATGTCGGTATTAAACACAGCCAGATATGAGGCTCAGTCCAAACAGAGCACTGAGCTCAGTGAGGTGCCAGGATCGGGGCAGTCACTTCACACAGGGCAAGATACTATATTGATCTCGTTATATACTGTATGGAGATTTGGATGATTTCAAATGTAGCATCTTGGCATATTAAGATTTATCGGTCGTTACATTGTAATTTGTCAGTTGGAGTAAAATATCGGTACAATTAAGATTCCTTTTAAAATGAAACAAACAAACATTCTTAAAATGTTTAATTATTAAAATGAAATATTCTTAGACTGCTAGACTAACGTTACCGACTTGAGGCTGTTTTACTACCATAGCCTACAGTTATTGTGTATAGAAAATGTATGTGTCAACACACTATTTAAAAAGGGGGTTATGATATGTCATTTTTTTGTTGCCTTTTTAATACACATGCCGTCACAAAAATGAATACTATGTTAATATATAAAAGCCAACCTTGCTTTTCCGTTGTAGTCATTTTCAGTACATACTGTGTGCCATTATAAACTACCGGTATTGTAAAGTTTTTTAATATGGATTTACCGTTTGTAACTTATTTATTATTATTTTTTTCTAGGTAGTGAACAGCACTGCTAGACACACGCTGCAACACTGCTGTTGAAAGAACAGAACAGGTCCGGATTAACAAGGAGCAGTTCCACAAACCTGGCCTGAAGAAACGTGCCTGGGACAAAATTACATTAAATATTCAGGTGGTTGGATACAGTTTGCAAGTTCAGTAGTGTGTGACAAAAAATGGCGAAATTTAAAAAAAAAACAGTATCCGACAATAATAATAAAACCGCGAGAGGAAAAAAAAAACGTAGGAATATTTTGATGTAATGAATGACATTCTTGGTAGGGATCCTGCAGACGAGAGCCAGAATGGAGGCACGGAGACAGAGATTTGAACACGCCGCACAGGCGCGCAGTATTTATTTACAAGAGACAACCACTTGCGTACAATACCAACAAGATTTCCATTACACGAGAGTAGATGTTAAAACTTCATGCTGATTTGAACTCGGCTCTCGCCAAGATAAGCACCAACTAAGACGTAGCTTTACAGTAAACTAATGTGATCCATAGGTGTCTCCATCCATTTGCGCTTCCTTCCATATGATGATGTAGATATTCTTCTGTCTGTTGTTGATGGCTGAAGTGTAATGCTGGCTCCAGGGTAGTACGGACTATATACGCCGAGCGTATTAAAAAGCAAAAATAAACACATTTACAAACAAATTAAACGTGCCGTGAAAACGGTGTGCGCTATTCCTCTAACAGGAGGTCCCACCATGGCTTTGGACGGAGCGTCACCAATTACAATTACTAATTCATCAATCTATGTACATTAATCACAATACATTTTCTACAGCATCACTGCTTGTTGCTGGTCCAGCACACCCGGTAAGGGCTGCTGGTAAAGTATTTTCTATATCATCGTCTATGGTTACATTGCTGATTTTAGGAATGCAATACCAATGAGACCCTCATTTCAGGTAATTTCATCAACCATAACATCACAAATACCAAAAAGCAAATAATTATTAGTCGCCATTTTTAAAGTCGCTCAGCGCTCTTGTGTAGCAGAGCGTGAAGTCATTTAAATTCAGCTCAGTGTGCTTTCTGAGCATTCTCACTCTGAGCGCCTCAGTTACTTAACGCACCCAGTGTATCCAGATCATACTCCCTCCTGCAACAATGCTGGTTTTCTGATCCCCCAATACGCAAGTAATTCCCTGGCTGATTTTCCTATGATGTGTGAATAAAAATATCATAACAATCAGGATTGTGTTGAAAAACATTTCACTGTGACACAGAGGTAATGTGCTTCTTGTAAACACTGCAGGGCTGTGCCCATGAAGTGTTGGGACGGTTACCAGGCGTTACGTACCAAGGAGCTTTCAATGTTTCTAGGCATTGACACTGAATCCAAAAGCTGTCTTGTTGTGCAAGTACTGGTGCCCCCCATAAATCTCTTAGCAGCTTCAGAAAGCTATTTTACTAAGATGGAAAAGGAGTTTACTAAGATAAGTGTTGGAGATCTCATTTTCATTTAAGTATACACAGCTAACAAAAAAATTCCACTAAATCTCATCTCATATGTATTGCCATCACTTCACATTCTCCTAGAAGGAGGCGCGCATTATGTTCATAAACAATGAGAACGGTGAGCATCTCTTGCACTCTTTTCCATTCTACATTTCCTGTTGAAGGAAAGCACCCGACACACTGGGACAATTCTGAACGTTTTGACAATGACTCTTTCTGAGCGTTTTTTTAAATTTTTTTAACGTAACTCCCGAAAGCTAGATGCATTGACTTGAATGTGAGTGTCAATCACTGCTTTTCCTGTGACTGACATGTTTTCAATGTCACCTTACTGTAATTATTATTTTATTTTATTTATTATTTTTTATTTCTTAGCAGACGCCCTTATCCAGGGCGACTTACAACTGTTACAAGATATCACATTATTTTTACATACAATTACCCATTTATACAGTTGGGTTTTTACTGAAGCAATCTAGGTAAAGTACCTTGCTCAAGGGCACAGCAGCAGTGTCCCCTACCTGGGAGTGAACCCACAACCCTCCGATCAAGAGTCCAGAGCCCTAACCACTACTCCACACTCCTGCCCTTAATTCCTTCATGCAACTTTACGAAGCTGACCAGAAGTACAGCATTGAAGTATCTGTAAAGTGTTCAATAAATATTCTTCACTAACAGCTTCAAATATATTATCATTGAAAAATCCAAGTCACCTTTATCATAACGGGTGCCTTTTTCATTTAGGAAAATCTGAGACCTACAAAATGATGGCAAAATATAGAAGATTTACTGGAATTATTTTGTTAGCGCCACAAGTGATCGGATCAGGAATTGCTGCACATACACTCGCTCTGCTGTGCTGGAGGCCCCTTGGCTTTGCTGCAGGGTTTCTTTGTTTCTCATTTCTCAGTGCTGCTGCCAGACACTTCTCCGCCAGGTTAAACTTTGATTTGCTAAATAGGATTGTATCACGCAGGTGTGAAATGCCTCTTTGAAATCACCTCTTTTCAATGGCAATAGGTCTGAGTGCATCTGCATTTAATGTATGACCTGCATCAATTAGGGGTTCTTAACTGAGAAGTTACATTTCCTTTTTGGATTCCAGCAGTGTTAATCTGTTCTCAAATGTGGCTGTCTTTTATGTTTTTGGCACTGCAGTAGTTGAGGGGAATATAATAGCACAGTTGTCTGTGGGGTGTGAAGGATGTCTGAACATGTGGAGCCTCTCCTAATAAAACTAACACAATACCAGAAGTAAAATAATGTCCAGCAGATATGTTGTAATGAGCCAACACAGATACATAGCATTACTCTTCAAAGTGTAGATAGCATTACTATTAATACTGTAGATAGCATTACTATTCACACTGCCCAAGTACAGATAGCATTACTCTTCATACTGCCCAAGTACAGTATATTGTAATCAGTACCTCTTCAGGGGCTGACAAGTAATACAGTGAAGAGATAAGGGAAGTGGGTAGATTGAAAAAACTACCTTTTTGGGGGCTCCCGAGTGGCGCAACCAGTAAAGGAACTTGGCCCGGAGTGCAGAATGTGCCCTATAGTTTGGCGATCAGCGGTTCGAATCCAAGCTATGCCACTGCTGACCTTTTTGGGGGCTCCCGAGTGGCGCATCCAGTAAAGGAACTGAGCCTGGAGTGCAGAATGCGCCCTATAGCTTGGAGATCAGCGGTTCGAATCCAAGCTATGCCACTGCTGACCATGCACTGGAGTTCCCATGGGGCGGTGCACAATTGGCCAAGCGCTGGCTGGGCGGGGTAGAGCTGCACGGCAGGCTTGCAGAGTGAAAAAAAGCAGATGGCGGCACTCGTTTCGGAGGAAGCGTGTGCTCGTCCTCATCTCTCCTGAGTTAGTTCAGGGGTTGCAGCGGCGAGCCGGGTTGAATAATAATTGCACATTCCAATATTGGGAGAAAATCGTGAATTAATGAAAAATAATTTTTGAAAAAAAAAAACAACCCTTTTTGTTTTGATAAAAATATTCAACTTCTGTAAAACTTCAGTAAAAATGTATTGAAGTGTCATGGTAAAAAAACAAAAAAACAAAAAAACAAAAAAAACAACAAAGTATGTGTGATTTAACTTGCTACTTTTATAATCATTTTATAGAGTATCTGTGTACCAAAATGTTCTACTTGGCAAAGCACCACTTCATGTGCAGGAGCAGGTTGATCCAGGTGTATACAGTAAGGCACTCTGCAGGAGCAGGTTGATCCAGGTGTATACAGTAAGGCACTCTGCAGGAGCAGGTTGATCCACGTGTATACAGTAAGGCACTCTGCAGGAGCAGGTTGATCCAGGTGTATACAGTAAGGCACTCTGCAGGAGCAGGTTGATCCAGGTGTATACAGTAAAGCACTCTGCAGAAGCAGGTTGATCCAGGTGTATACAGTAAGGCACTCTGCAGGAGCGGGTTGATCCAGGTGTATACAGTAAGGCACTCTGCCAGCTCAAAGCTAAAGTGCACAGTGCTGACAAAATAATTCCAGTAAATCTTACCGAATATATATTGAGAAAATGTCAAAACTATGGTAAAGAATTACATGATAATTTATTTGAGCTGTATCAAACGCTCCTTGCAGATACTTCAATGCTACACTTCTGGTCAACTTCCTGAAGTCACATGAAGGAATGCAGTTGACATTGAAAACACAAGCCACAGGAAAAGCAGGGATTGTTAAACAAATGAGAGCCAATGCATCTAGCATCCAGGAGTCATTGTCAAAACGTTCAGAATTGTTTTCCTACAAGGACTCAAACTCCCAGAAGCAGCTCACGTGTATCGGATACGTTTCTTATAATCATTTATAATCATAAAGAAAATGCAGTAAGCATTGGGGAGCTAAACTTACATGTAACAAAAGCTTAGCTTCATTATTTGAATGTGTAGAAAGGTTTCTGAATTTAACTTTAAGTGCAAAAATACCATTAAAAATCTGTAAAATCTAATACTGTTCCAATAAAAAAAGGTCTAAATGACTATTTGAACACTTTAAAAACCATAACAATGCATACAGCAGGAGGACTGTGTTATTTTCATTTCATTTTCTCTATTATGTAAACAAGGTTTTTCCAGTAGGTGGTGCTGGACTGCGCAGTCAGATTTCAGGCAGACAAGACTTACAAATCATGCCAGGTTCCGGATTGTAGAGGGGATCACAGCATTCATTTCAATAGGGATTGTAGAGGGGATCACAGCATTCATTTCAATACGGATTGTAGAGGGGATCACTGCATTCATTTCAATAGGGATTGTAGAGGGGATCACACCATTCATTTCAATAGGGATTGTAGAGGGGATCACACCATTCATTTCAACAGGGATTGTAGAGGGGATCACAGCATTCATTTCAATACGGATTGTAGAGGGGATCACTGCATTCATTTCAATAGGGATTGTAGAGGGGATCACACCATTCATTTCAATAGGGATTGTAGAGGGGATCACACCATTCATTTCAACAGGGATTGTAGAGGGGATCACAGCATTCATTTCAACAGGGATTGTAGGGGGGATCACAGCATTCATTTCAACAGGGATTGTAGAGGGGATCACAGCATTCATTTCAACGGGGATTGTAGAGGGGATCGCAGCATTCATTTCAACAGGGATTGTAGAGGGGATCACAGCATTCATTTCAACAGGGATTGTAGAGGGGATCACAGCATTCATTTCAATAGGGATTTTAGAGGGGATCACACCATTCATTTCAACAGGGATTGTAGAAGGGATCGCACCATTCATTTCAACAGGGATTGTAGAGGGGATCGCAGCATTCATTTCAACAGGGATTGTAGAGGGGATCACAGCATTCATTTCAATAGGGATTTTAGAGGGGATCGCACCATTCATTTCAACAGGGATTGTAGAAGGGATCGCACCATTCATTTCAACAGGGATTGTAGAGAAGATCGCAGCATTCATTTCAATAGAGATTGTAGAGGGGATTATACAGAATGCCGACATGTAGAGCAGCTGGATTAGACAGGTTTTATTTACTTACTTTAATTGAAAACAAACTACAAATTCATTCTTCACGTGTTACATTCACAAAAATTGGCTGGTCTTACCTTTTCAGATGCTTGGCATGCATCAGGGTTAGACAGCATGTCTCCGATAGCCACAAGGTGAGGCTTCAGTGTTTGCCCAGAGCTGCCTCTAATGACAGCAGCCAGAACCATGAGGTGTGCTGGAGAGGGTGATTTCAGGAGGCTGGTCAGGATCATCTTCAGAAAAACCTCTGGGTTGACAAACGTTCCGATCAGCTCAGCGGAGTTCAAACACTGGCTCAAAAAGAAAAAAAAAAGCTTTTGATGATGCATTTCTGTCCCAATAAATATTAGACATAACTGTTACTATCGGTCTCTATTGCTTTTCAAATGTCTTTAAGGAATGAGGACCACATGTATTTTGATGTGTAGTGCAGACAGTCTACAGGGTGTGGCCGCCTGGTTCAATACAGAAAATCTGAAATCGGCAGAATGTGTGACATTGCTTATGGGAGATCCTGTATATTCATTTGTGAACACGTTTAAAAAATAACTAAAAATCCTAAAAAACAAATTCAATGACAAATGTTTCTAGAAGCCCTTTTCGATTTGAACACTTAAAAAAAGACTTCTAGTCAAAATGTTTGCCACTGAATTTTAGTTTCTTTTTCTAAATTCAGTACTATTGAGTGTTTAATAGTTATGGATGACTTCAAAAACATTGCTGGAGCATGTTTATATCAGTTCATGGAGTCACAACCAGTCATTGGCCACTGGTGGCTGTGAAAAAATGGTCCAGAACTGTATTTGGATATCTGGGTCCTATTTACTACACTATATTGCAATAATTTTTAAAAGAGCTGTAATTGATATTTGTATTGCGCAAGTCCTGATGCTGCTATTTTTACATCTGCTGCGTGCTTTTTTACAAATATTTTACATAAAACAGGAGAATGAATCGGTATCATGTTGAAAAGACAAAAGCGGTAGCACAGCACGAGGAGAACCCGAGAACCCGAAGCCCCCCGCTTATTACAAACATATGTGGTAAATAACATCAAAACAGACTTAAACATAATTAGATCAGCAAGCAGGAGGCAACAATGGTCACAATAATGTTAAAAATGTCAAGAGTTTTCTGTGCATGTCATTCTTATTTGGCCAATTAGAGTCAAGATCTGACTGATCTGAGACAGGACAGGACCCTGTATACACCCTATCTATCAATCAATGCCACCACACACTCTGATAAAATAAAGGAATGTCAATGATCTCAAACAACCTTGTCTGGATCCTCGTGGAGTTCAACTCAAGTGGTCAGCTGGTCTTTTAAGACAATCAAGCTCTTTGCATAACCCTAAACAATTCCGAATGTGACTGGATAAACCCTTCTGGATGTGGGATGATCTGCAGCCCTTGAACCTCTGCACTTGCACGTTTAGAATGTGGGTATTGTCACAAGA
Source organism: Acipenser oxyrinchus oxyrinchus (assembly GCA_030684275.1). Classification (NCBI taxonomy): domain Eukaryota; kingdom Metazoa; phylum Chordata; class Actinopteri; order Acipenseriformes; family Acipenseridae; genus Acipenser; species Acipenser oxyrinchus. Next base: position 25,160,600 of record CM060259.1, read on the forward strand.
GATTTGAAACATCTGATTCGGGATGTCAATTCTAAATACGGCCTCCCCTTTACTGTCGGGAGCTACAGTTTACAAAGCCGTGCTATTTGTGTTCTGTATTAGAAATCTCTGAAAATCAAGGCAAGCACAACCTTTTAACAGTGCAATTTTGAACCAAGGGGTAGAACTACTACTAATGTGTTGAATAGTTGAGGTAAAAATAGTCAGAAATCAGAATAGAATCGTGCATTTGATAATACTGTTTGATAGTACTGTTTTGTAACACTTTGTGAACTATAATTTAAAACTGCTTGGAATTTTCTAAAACTATTTATTTATAGCCTAAAATGCCATTAATGTTAATGGATGACAACCGCGACTGCACTTCCGTCCAGGCTTCACAGTTATTGAGGGCACTGTCACTTTATTATTTGAGTAGTTGGTGCTACAACTAGTTGAGCTTACACACGTTCCTGGAAGAATGAACGCCTAGACTTACATTTTTAACAACTTGCTTCTCTTCATCGGAGCAAGCCCTGTAGAGCATGCTGAGCAGGAGTTCCATGTGCTGTGTGATGTGCTCTTCTGCATGAAGCAGCAGAACGCCCAGGAGCTCCGAGGATTTAATCCTGTTTCCCACAACCCAGTCTGTTATATCGCGGCTGATGGCCGGAAGGATTTTGGACAAGTTCCTAAAAATCAGTTCTCGACATCCAAGCACAGGACGTTCCACTGAAGAGAATTGAAGAAAAAAAAAACATATTTAACGTACAGCAAACATGCAATAAGCTATGAAGACGATAGAGAGTCGATTTAGCCTAGAACAAAAAATAATTAGGTGGGGCCTTGATGGTTTCAAATCTTAAATCACAGCACAGAAACCTGGATCAGAGGACACTTCTTCACACAGAGAGTGGTGAGAGGATGGAATGGGTTACCTAGTCATGTTGCTGAAGGAGACTCTTCTTCACACAGAGAGTGGTGAGGGGATGAAATGGGCTACCTAGTTAAGGTTGTTTTTTTTTGTTTTTTTGTTTTTTAATTTAGTCATCGCCAATGGTTTTTAGCCTGGTTTACCCCCCAATTTTGGAATGCCCAATTATTATTTTTATCTCCAGGCTATACGGCGTATCCTGCACCCCACGCGGAGCGCCTGTACTGGATGCGCCACTCTGGAGCCCCCATGTCATGGTGTTGATGCTGAACCACTGGGATCCTTTAAAGAGTAAGTAGCGGGGTTCCGATAAATAAAACGTTACACATCCCCACGTGTTGCTACAACTGTTTAAATAACATATCTGTAATTTGTATTTTCATTGTCGACATCCTGACAACTTTTTACACTCATAACTTTAAAGTCTGTTTTCAAAATGTCCTCTCTAGTGCACTGGTAGTGTAAGGATTATTGCCCACACTGTCAAACAGCTAACACAAGGATAACGATCCATGATGTGATACGAAACAGAAAAGCCTGAGCACTTTTTTTTTTAAATCACATTGATTTAGATGACAGCTCTCAAACCTTAGTGCACTAGAGCGAACATTTTGAAAAAAACCTTGAAAACAGACTTTAAAGTTAAAAGTGTAAAAAGTTGTCAGGATGTTAACAATGAAAAGATACATTACAATTACATTATTTAAACAGTTGTGGCAACACTTGGCGACGTGCAACGTTATATTTTCGGAACACCTTTAACACCCAATTTGGCAGTTTTAAGATCAATCAGCTACCCGGAATCAGGCAAGCTTTGGTGAGCCGAATGGCCTCCTCTCGTTGGTAAATGTTCTAATGTTCTTAAGAGTATAGATGCGAAAACTGAGCTTAACTGACATTTTAACCTCAATCTAAAATCCCTTATGTACAAAATTCCCACTGGACTTTAGAAGAAGGAATTATAAGAGTCAGCACTAAATAGCAAAGGTTATTGAAGCAAAGGTCAAATAGACGAATTCACAGCGACATTCCCCTTGCCTTACGCCTCAGGCAGGATTTGCAAATTCTGACCATTTCTGTTTCTTCATTTCCTCTCATCCATTGTCCAAACTGTCTCTTCCCCAAGCTACACTACCCTCAATTTTTTTGTTGTTGCTATGAACTATTTTCACTTGCATCTTAAAGCAATTATTTTCGCCCTTACATGTTGTGATGGAGAAACGTAAATCTCTCTCTGACTGTAGTAAGAGACTCTGTTTTTCCATCACTCAGCCAGAATGCGGTTCTCCGCCCCCAGTAGTTTTAAAAAACGAAACTGCAAACTCAAAAATGATTAACTTTCTTTTTATAAATGGACAGATACAACTACCCCAAAATTAGTTTTTAATCAACCTGTGTGTATCTGCTTGTCAGGTATCAGGGAATGGCATAATAATTAAATTTGTTGTTTTTTCAAGTGTGATGTATCATGTTGGGTAGCGGGGTGCACACTGCTGGTAAAGTGAACTTGTATCTTTTAATTATTCTTTGCTCATGAAAATGCTTATACATAAATGGGTTGTGAGTTTTAAGATTGTTAACAGTTAGTTCTAGACATGGTGCTTATCACTGGATTTAAGGAGCGCAGGTAATGCACGTCTGCTTGCTCTCTGTGGCAGACTGTTGTCTGTGTGGGGGAGCGTGTGCCTGAGGCTCCTGCTTGATATGCACGGTTCTTTCGGGGCTGCGCTTAACTTTCCATAGAGGGGACGTTTAATCTGGCTTAACCCTAATATTTCACTATTGGTAAATTTAATAAGGGTAATACTGAGTTTATGTTAAAATGAATGTGAAGTGACGCATTATTATTTGTTAAATAATAATAATAATAATAATAATAATAATAATAATAATAATAATAATAATAATAATAATAATAATAATCTGGATTAATGTATTTCATGATTATTGGTATTTGCCCAGTAATGGTTTTGCTGGGGGTGCGATCTACCTGAAATAAGGTATCAAAGAGGTCAGTATGAGGAGCTCTGGGTGGGCTGGAGGTTAGTACCTGACCTCTGTGGTAGCCTAGGTATCAGGGATGGACTGGGACTAAAAAACGGCCCTGGACTTTGACCCAGACCGGCCCACCACAACCGGCCCACGGATACTCCACCGGCCCGCCCGCCCGGCCACGCCGCGTTCACACACCAGCCCCTAACACCACCACCTAGCTGCATCACAACTATTGTTGTACACTAATGCAGTACTATTTTCAGAGTGCTACAGAACACACACACTCTGTACACTGTTATAAGAGTTCTACAGAACACATACTGAATTGTCACGATTGCCTCCTCTTGCGAACCTGCTCTCTATGAGCAGACATCTGACTTCCACGGAGCAGATTTTCAATATCTGCTTTGGAAGCCCTTAAAACACACGCCTCAGCATTACTTCTGTGCATGTTGCTCTTCTACTCTTTGGTGAATATGTTTCCAATCTGTCATTCCACTCATGAAAATACTGCTGTCGGTGGGCTTGGCAAATGCCATATAAATTGAACAGTATAAAGCATGGCTTTCTTCATTGTATGACAGCCACTTTTGATTGGTGCCATCTTTAAAACAGAAAACCTTCTGCACCACAGGGTTTTTTTTATTTCTGTTGAGGGTGGAAACTAAAAAACACGTTTAGGTCATCTGACTTGGGTCTCTTGAAATAATCAAAAGTTGGGCTGGCATCCTGGCTCTCCCTGACTCTCTCTTCCAGTGCAGCTGAACTGGGCCTATCATCAACCTCAACCTGGATATGAATTAATGAATAAACTAATTAATTATAAAGGCCCAATATTTTGACAAAATACAAAAACACAGCAGCAGCCCCACCATTTGATCAAATGAATGAATGAATAATAATAAACCTTTATTTGTATAGCATGAATGGGGCTGGAGAAAAGTAGCTTAGCACTAAAATTCATTTGTAATTCATAGTTGTTTTAGCTACAGATTATAAATATAGCAACATAGTGGAAACAATAGCTTATAGTCAGGCTGAATCATCATGAATTTAATTAATAAAAGGCGGCTGTGCTGTGTCAATGACTGACTAATGTAAATAGTAGGGTTTCAAACAAACATTAACCTGTTAAATGCAGGGGCGTAGCTAGGAATAGAAATTTGGGTGGGCCCCAACTTCGGGTGGACGGGCAAGTACCTAAGGTCTGACGTCACAGGAAAGCGTTTACGTTACAAACATGATTTAAATCATTAAAACTCTGAATACATTAAATATCTCCGCGGGGTTTGAGCAGCGCAACGTAGTCAAGACTGAAAATGTAAGGTGCCGAGTGAAGCAAGGCGAACATGTTTTGCAGTTTATAACAGTAGTTGCACGTATACACTACAAATACAAAACACATAAGCATACGTACAACCTACAGAAACAAACACACTATGCACAATAACTGCAAAAACCGTTTCATTTGACAAAGTGCAAACAGAAACTAAAAAAAATCCCCAAACAAAAAAAGCTGTATTGCTTTTTTTTCATAGCTGTAGTGTAATCTCTTAGCTATATTATAATAACTTGTTACCTCTGTAAATCACCCTGCATAAGGGCGTCTGTCAAGCAAAAATTAAAAATCAGGCTAAGCTCCTGCTGCCTTCAAACCAAAACTAAAATCTTAGCTGTGCTGAGAATACCTCGTTTCCAGCTAAATATGGCTGCTTTCGTTTTCACTGCATTTTCTCAGGTACAGCTAAAGAAAGATATTGCGTTGGCTGAAAAAACGTAACAAGCAGACAAAAAAAAGATTTTTTTTAAAACAAACTTGAGTGACACATTGAGCAACATGTTCAAGTTTTGTAAACCTTTTAAAATTATGTTGACACGCTAATGAAAAGGAACGTGCAATTTCCATATTTTGCTGCCTTTAAAATAAATCTTCTCCACGGGAGAAAAGTTAACAGTAAACCTTAAATGACAAAACCCAGTTTTTTTTTTATTTCTTTACATTTCTAATACTACATAGAAATAATTCTGAAGTTGTAAAATCACAGATACCTTAAAATTATTAATAAATTGTATATTTTTTTTATTATTCAAGAAAACATAAACACACACATATATATATATATATATATATATATATATATATATATATATATATATATATATATATATATATATATATATATAATTACAGGCAGATAGAGATAAAGTTACAAAGTTACAAGCTAAATTATAACAAAATTATATATATATATATATACACACAAAATTGTGAAAACGACGTAATTATTTACAAAAACATAAACGGCTTTTTTCACATTACCATACTGCATAAAAAAAAATAAAATAAAATAAAAAACTATAATAAAATAAGCACTTCAAAACAAAATATTGTGTAACCAGCTGTAAACCGGTTATAAGCAGGCCTAGATACACAATTGTAAAATCGAAATAAAGTGAAATGTAGGTACTTACATTACTGGCGCATTTGTTGATTCGTCGGTTCATTTTCTTTTTACAAAATTTGTCGGGACATTGCTAATGCGTAAGACACAAATATAGCTATGATTTACTGCAAAGTTGGCTAAATATTCTGTATTGTATTTCTTAGCATACGCCCTTATCCAGGGCGACTTACAATTGTCACAAGATATCACATTTTTTACATACAATTCCCGATTTATAGTTTTTACTTGCTCAAGTGTACAACAGCAGTGCCCCCCACCTGGGATTGAACCCACGACCTTCCAGTCAGGAGTCCAGAGCCCTAACCACTACTCCACACTGTTGCCCTGTGTAGGTAGTTAGATAGCTAACTGCAAATGTAAAAAATAACTAAACAGCAGCTGCACAAGCTGGTTGCTTGCATGCCTTGCAATGAAAGAAAAGTTTTTGTATATATGCTGCCGATGCGCTGTAATTTCGATACTATAGTATCAAAAACGTAAGATCTCATATCTCAGCCATCCAATCACCAATCTTTTTTTTTCATAACCATGACAACACTGCTGAGGTGGGTGGGACGGATATATTTTTTGAACCACAAGGATGAGCTACACTCTCCGCAGCGGATTACAGTCTGATACGGTTTGGCATGAAATGTTTTTAATTGTCAATCGCTCCATAACTGGGTGGGCCCATGAGCAAAACGGGTGGGCTCAGGCCAAAGCGTGGATCCGCCCCTGGTTGAATGTAATGTAAAAATGCAGTTTTCTGCCTAAATAGACATACCCAAATGAGAGGGCCATACACAATAACTAGTAATGCTGCATACTCCAAGAAAGAGTAAAATCTCACCTTTCTGGTAAAAATAGTTATAAATTGCTGAGGTGTACTCACTTTTGAGGACACAAGCTCAAGTACATAGTAAAAATATGATGAAAATATGAAATATCATATATGGTGTAGTTCCTATTCAACAAAAGTTGAGGAATAGGGCTTGAAATGACTGATATGGCTAGCATGTACATTAATCAACAAACTGTCTGGCTGGAATCATGTTACTGGTACAGTTAGTTAGCCAAGTTAGCTAGCACAATACTGATGTTGCGTTATCTGTCTCCCTCCCTACCCTGGCTCCCCATTGCCTACCGCTTCGGATGCAGCCGCTGCACTGACTTTGTTTGTGCTAGACTCTCAATCGTCTTCGGCTATGCTGTCGCTGTCTCCTTCTTCTGCTACTACTCTAGTTTGAACCGAGGCTGCGGCATCATCCTCGGCATGGACTACTACATGCACGTTGTTGGCATTGGCATTACTAGCAGGACTACTACCGAATAAGTCGGTTAACTTCCTACATTTGGCTGCATCTGACTCAAGGGACTTTACTTTTTTCTCCCTTAACTTTTCAGCCCCACCTTTGCGTTTTTTACTGTGTTGCTTTTCCATGATGTTTTCCAAAATTGTAGTGGACTTCCCTTGATAGCAAGCTACAGCAACGTCTTGTGGCTATGTCACTGTCAGTGTGTGTGTGTGTGAGGGAAGGGGGCGGGGTTATGGGCTGCAGCCGCTGCACAGAGGGACGAATGGACCAAAGGGCCGGGGCCAGGGGGGAGAGATGAACCAGTGGGCTGGCCCGCGTCGCTCAACTTTCTCCCCCCCCCCACCCTCCGGGTCGCTCAACTTTCTAGCCGTCCCATTAATTGGACCATTGGGCCGGCCTAGTCGAACAGCCTGGGCTGGGAGATATATATATATATATATATACTGTGCAAAAGTTTTAGGCAGGTGTGAAAAAATGCTGTAAAGTAAGAATGCTTTCAAAAATAGACATGTTAATAGATTATATTTATCAATTAACTAAATGCAAAGTGAGTGAACAGAAGAAAAATCTAAATCAAATCCATATTTGGTGTGACCACCCTTTGCCTTCAAAACAGCATCAATTCTTCTAGGTACACTTGCACAAAGTCAGGGATTTTGTAGGCATATAGTCAGGCGTATGATTAAACAATTATACCAAACAGGTGCTAATGATCATCAATTCAATATGTAGGTTGAAACACAATCATTAACTGAAACAGAAACAGCTGTGTAGGAGGAATAAAACTGGGTGAGGAACAGCCAAACTCAGCTAACAAGGTGAGGTTGCTGAAGACAGTTTACTGTCAAAAGTCATACACCATGGCAAGACTGAGCACAGCAACAAGACACAAGGTACTTATACTGCATCAGCAAGGTCTCTCCCAGGCAGAAATTTCAAGGCAGACAGGGGTTTCCAGATGTGCTGTCCAAGCTCTTTTGAAAAAGCACAAAGAAACGGGCAACGTTGAGGACCGTAGACGCAGTGGTCGGCCAAGGAAACTTACTGCAGCAGATGAAGGACACATCATGCTTACTTCCCTTCGCAATCGGAAGATGTCCAGCAGTGCAGAATTGGCAGAAAACAGTGGGACCCTGGTACACCCATCTACTGTCCGGAGAAGTCTGGTCAGAAGTGGCCTTCATGGAAGACTTGCGGCCAAAAAGCCATACCTCCGACGTGGAAACAAGGCCAAGCGACTCAACTATGCACGAAAACACAGGAACTGGGGTGCAGAAAAATGGCAGCAGGTGCTCTGGACTGATGAGTCAAAATTTGAAATATTTGGCTGTAGCAGAAGGCAGTTTGTTACGCGAAGGGCTGGAGAGCGGTACACGAATGAGTGTCTGCAGGCAATAGTGAAGCATGGTGGAGGTTCCTTGCAAGTTTGGGGCTGCATTTCTGCAAATGGAGTTGGGGATTTGGTCAGAATTAATGGTCTCCTCAATGCTGAGAAGTACAGGCAGATACTTATCCATCATGCAATACCATCAGGGAGGCATCTGATTGGCCCCAAATTTATTCTGCAGCATGACAACGACCCCAAACATACAGCGAAAGTCATTAAGAACTATCTTCAGCGTAAAGAAGAACAAGGAGTCCTGAAGGCAAAGGGTGGTCACACCAAATATTGATTTGATGTAGATTTTTCTTCTGTTCACTCACTTTGCATTTTGTTAATTGATAAATATAAACTATTAACATGTCTATTTTTGAAAGCATTCTTACTTTACAGCATTTTTTCACACCTGCCTAAAACTTTTGCACAGTACTGTATATATATATATATATATATATATATATATATATATATATATATATATATATATATATATATATATATATATATATTTACGCTGAAGATAGTTCTTAATGACTTTCGCTGTATGTTTGGGGTCGTTGTCATGCTGCAGAATAAATTTAGGGCCAATCAGATGCCTCCCTGATGGTATTGCATGATGGATAAGTATCTGCCTGTACTTCTCAGCATTGAGGAGACCATTAATTCTGACCAAATCCCCAACTCCATTTGCAGAAATGCAGCCCCAAACTTGCAAGGAACCTCCACCATGCTTCACTGTTGCCTGCAGACACTCATTCGTGTACGCTCTCCAGCCCTTCGGGCGAACAAACTGCCTTCTGCTGCAGCCAAATATTTCAAATTTTGACTCATCAGTCCAGAGCACCTGCTGCCATTTTTCTGCACCCCAGTTCCTGTGTTTTCGCTGCATAGTTGAGTCGCTTGGCCTTGTTTCCACGTCGGAGGTATGGCTTTTGGCCGCAAGTCTTCCATGAAGGCCACTTCTGACCAGACTTCTCCGGACAGTAGATGGGTGTACCAGGGTCCCACTGTTTTCTGCCAATTCTGAGCTGATGGCACTGCTGGACATCTTCCGATTGCGAAGGGAAGTAAGCATGATGTGTTTTTCATCTGCTGCAGTAAGTTTCCTTGGCCGACCACTGCGCTCTACGGTCCTCAACGTTGCCCGCTTTCTTTGTGCTTCTTCAAAAGAGCTTGGACAGCACATCTGGAAACCCCTGTCTGCCTTGAAATTTCTGCCTGGGAGAGACCTTTGCTGATGCAGTATAACTACCTTGTGTCTTGTTGCTGTGCTCAGTCTTGCCATGGTGTATGACTTTTGACAGTAAACTGTCTTCAGCAACCTCACCTTGTTAGCTGAGTTTGGCTGTTCCTCACCCAGTTTTATTCCTCCTACACAGCTGTTTCTGTTTCAGTTAATGATTGTGTTTCAACCTATATGTTGAATTGATGATCATTAGCACCTGTTTGGTATAATTGTTTAATCATACACCTGACTATATGCCTACAAAATCCCTGACTTTGTGCAAGTGTACCTAGAAGAATTGATGCTGTTTATTTATTTATTTTTTTGTATCGGGCCCGCGGCCCACCGGCCCACAGGGAATTCTCCCGATGCTCCAGATGGCCAGTCCGCTACTGCTAGGAGTAAGTATTGTGTTTTCTGGCCAACATTTCTTTTTTTTGGATCCAGGCTCAGCATAAACAGGTATTTGTTGAAAGAGAAAGTTTACTTCTGTTAACAAATAAAGTCTTTGGTTTTTTTTTTAACTGAATTTTTGGTTGTGCGTCCTCCCTGTTTAACATGAGCCACTCGGCACACCCTCACACTTGTCTGAAGAACCACTTATTCAATTGTCATGAAGCTAGATATTAACATTATTTAGCATATCTTATTGCGAACATCCGATTCTGGTGATTAGGTGGTTTTTAAAAAAAAAACAAAAAAACATTTTTGGATTAATCTGGAGAATTGCTTATCAAATTCAAATTGTGATTTTGAAACATTTCATTGCCAATTCTTATTCTGTTCTATTCTGTAATACTGTCAATATGTCATGGTCATCATACTTCTTTCACCAAACTGATAGTTCGGATTGTAAATTTACAGCCTCCAAGTGTGTCTGTCTGAACAGTTCTATGCTTTTGAGACACACTGTTGCACACAGAATAGACAATGCCATGGAGTAACACTATTGTCACGATATGATATGTATATCCATATGCAGGTCATGATACTATACATTTTCCTGATAGGCTGATTGCATGATGCAAAAGATGATCAAATGATCATTTTAATGACTGACTTTTTGTTAAGACAAGCATTAACTGAGATAGGCAGGGTACTGTATGTACTTGCTCTTCATTCATGAACCATTTGGTGAACTACAATTAGCTATGTTGTGCTAGTGGTCTTGTATCACAATACAAACAATACATACCTCTGGCAAGATAAATCATGTAAAGAAAGTATCACAGTTCATTGATACACCCCTAGGAATGACCCAGGTAAGGATTTAGAAATCTCAGCAGGGTCAGCCTTGGTTTTTGTGCTCTGTAATTTATCCACACAGAGTAACGGAAGGTGCTGTGTTTCTCTGAGCTCCTCACAGCTGTACAGCAAAATAAGATCAAATACATCTCAACAGAAAGTCAGGAGTGAAAGACCTGCCTTAAGGATCTAAGTAATTACGTACCTCGGCATGAAAAGCTCTATAATTTGTCTATTAATGACTGTGTTTAGCAGCCAGCATGAAGACTCATTTATCAACTACAATGTCCAGTGGAAAGTTGGTGTTCAGTCAGCCTTGAGGCAAAATTAAAACTAGCATGTACAGGCTGCTGCTTGTAGGTTTCAGTAGCAAGAACTTTTGGTTTCTAAGATCAAATAAAAAGCTAGAGATGAAAGGTGCATGTTATGTAGTGTGGTAAGCTCTCTTTGGCACAATATTAGGCCCATTTTTAGTATGAACAGCCCTATGCTTAAACCAACCCAGGGGACAGGTATATTAGAGGATGATGAAATGAGTCTTTCTGTTTAGTGCTCATGAAAGGTGGCGCTGGCTCCAGTCATGGAGCAGGTTTCCCATGATAGCACACCTCAATAATGACCTGAATACCCCCTGCAAGCTAGCGTGGGAGCTCTCTCAAGAAGAACCTTCCACTTGGGTTTGAGTTAAGACCAACAAATTCATTGCATAGACCTGAGTCACATTCAAATCCTTAAGATATGACAGACATGCAAGCTACATCAATGAAAGTGTTACAGAACCCTGTCCAGTATTTACAAGAAACACATTACATTGCTGTATCCAGTTTGTTCATATCACAGCATTTCTTTTTTTTTTTAATCATAATCCCTATTTTTTCATATATTTTTTTAATCACACATTGTAGGTAAATGGCCAAAGAATTAATTCCCCCCCCCCCCCCAACTTTTACTTAGGAATGTTTGTTAGTAACTTTTTTCTTGCAAGGATTGCAGTGTATCTGATCATGCCCCCTTCTGCAGCAGTGCTGGTAATGAAAATGAGTGGCGTCGTGTGGGAACAGAAAACCAGCATTTGCAGGAGTGTGATCTGGATACACTGCGAAGATAACCTTTTCTCTTCGCCAATGCTCCCGAGTAAATTTTGAGAAATGTATTCCCCAGTTGATTTCCCATGATGTGTGAATAAACTTTTCAAATAACACTGCGATACAGACTGCGCAGGACAAAGTAATGGTAACGCAATGCGTTGCTTGTAAACACTGCAGGCTGTTCTTTACCTGGTTGGTCACAGCTGAACCCACACCAGATAAACACCTCACCTTCCCCGGGGCCTTGAAATGAAAAACAAACCACTTCTAGGAGATGGGAGTCAATCCTGTGACTCTGGGATCAGTCAGTCAGCAGTGAAACTATCTGCCAAGGACCTTTTAACAGCTCTTTCACTTCCGCTAGTCAAGAATAAACTTGTTGATTTGGGTTCATGTGTGGATTTAGAAACACAGTCAAATTAAAAAGAAGGCTTCTAGGAAAGTGGACCGCAGACAATTTACACCAGAAAAGCACAAACAATTATGTTTACCGCAGGTATGTATTTAAACCAACCACATTTGAAATCTGCACTACCTTTGAACAAATATCCAACAGAATTGCCCTATACTTGCAGAAAATACAATACAGGGTTTTCTAATTCAATTCACAATTTGGCAGTAAACGTCTAAAGCACAAAGGAATAAGAACAAATGATGAAGAAAGGACAGAAGAACAGATAATCTGAAATGTAATTGTGTAATGAATCCTGTTCACAAAGGAGTTATTCACACCAAACCATGATGGCATATAGCGTCAGCTGACATCTGACCCACTTTTCTCAAACCAAAATGAGATCATAAATAAGAGCTAAATGACACAGTTCTATAGCGGCGTACTCTCCACTAGATCTCTTTTACAGTGTGCTTTAAAACCCTGGGCCTTTTCCCCAAGTCTTACTTCCTAAATAACGTGTCTAGGTAATCATTGTGAAGACCCTAGATATAGGTCATATTATAAATGAATATGATAAACATTCACGGTCAGAGTCAGGTAATTAAAGAAACTGGTTTCACATAACCTATCAGCACTAAGCTTGCACTGTGTAAGGTAATGGAAGTCCTAGATAAGTCGGGTCAGTCTCAAAATCCATTGAGACAGAGGATGAAATTTCCTACCTCCTGGTGGATAGTGAGGGGGTGGCAAAGTCAAGAAGTCCAGCTTGTCCTTCAAGTCTTCTTCATTCTCTTGTTGCCACTGACAACCAATCTTCTTCCAGTAATTGCCAGCCAGAAGCCTAGGTGATTAAAGGAAACCATTTAAAAGTGATACCAAACCAAGTCTCCTCTATCTCCTCCCCCTCGAAATATTTTATTTTAAAACCTGAAATCTGGCAATACACTAGAAATGCATGCCATGCTTTCAGATATTGATGCACTCCCAAGTCACCTGGAGGGTGAAACCATCCCACCTCTTCAACAGCTTCTTTCCTGTCATTAACCAACCAGCTGCTTCCCCTATTGACTGCTTTCAGTCAGAAACATGCTGACCACGAGGAAGTGCAAGTGTACAGATTTATTGGAAAGTGGACAATTTTCTTTAACCTAATGTAGTAGCAGATCTTTTTTTTTTTATTGTGTTTTGCTAAAACTATCCAGCTAATGGAAGTGCAAAACAAGTAAGATTTCTATAATGATTAGCCCCCAGCAGGGATGAAATCCCCTGTGAAAGAGATATAGAGGAGATTTCTGTAATGATTAGCCCCCAGCAGGGATGAAATCCCCATGTGAAAGAGATATAGAGGAGATTTCTGTAATGATTAGCCCCCAGCAGGGATGAAATCCCCATGTGAAAGAGATATAGAGGAGATTTCTGTAATGATTAGCCCCCAGCAGGGATGAAATCCCCATGTGAAAGAGATATAGAGGAGATTTCTGTAATGATTAGCCCCCAGCAGGGATGAAATCCCCATGTGAAAGAGATATAGAGGAGATTTCTGTAATGATTAGCCCCCAGCAGGGATGAAATCCCCTGTGAAAGAGATATAGAGGAGATTTCTGTAATGATTAGCCCCCAGCAGGGATGAAATCCCCTGTGAAAGAGATATAGAGGAGATTTCTGTAATGATTAGCCCCTACCAGGGATGAAATCCCCTGTGAAAGAGATATGAGGAGATTTCTGTAATGATTAGCCCCTACCAGGGATGAAATCCCCTGTGAAAGAGATATAGAGGAGATTTCTGTAATGATTAGCCCCTACCAGGGATGAAATCCCCTGTGAAAGAGATATGAGGAGATTTCTGTAATGATTAGCCCCCAGCAGGGATGAAATCCCCTGTGAAAGAGATAGAGGAGATTTCTATAATGATTAGCCCCTACCAGGGATGAAATCCCGTGAAAGAGATAGAGGAGATTTCTGTAATGATTAGCCCCCAGCAGGGATGAAATCCCCTGTGAAAGAGATCTAGAGGAGGCAGTCGTATCTGCGTTCATATGTCACACTACACGCATTTTTATATCTAACTGGAGAACTGGTGATCCGATTGTCATGAAACGTGGTATTCCCATTACTTAGCATACATTACTGGGGGTCTCGGATTAAGCAGGAGAACTGCTTACCAAACTGTGATTAAACATGTCATTGCCAATTCTATACTATTCTCTAATCCTGTAGATATACTGCTGTATGTTATGGCCATCAGTTTGTTCATCGTACTGATGGCTCTAATTTTGAATGCACAGCCATGGCGGGGGAGGGTGTTCCTGCCATACTTGTTTATTTGATATTATATTTTATTGTGGATATTTTGTGCTATTTTTGTGTGGGCTTTACCTTATTTCAGGTATTTCATCACTGAAGCTACTGAGGAGCAATGGAATTAGTTTATGAAAATAAGAATATCTGTCTCGTAGGTCCAAAAGCCAGGCCCCCACTACATTCGTGACAGCTAGTCGCACCTGGAAGAAAAAAGACAAAGACACTTAGAACATTTTCAACTGCAAGAGAGCTTTTTATTCATCTGTTTTAAAAGCTAATGCACTTTTATTGCTAAATAAAATGTTATTTGTAGTACTTTATGTATATACACATTGCAGTTCTGGTAATGTAATTAACAAAATAATTCCATAACTCTTACCTGCTTTGCACTTCCATTAGCGACATTAGATTTAAATAAGCAGCTTTGAAAGAAACACATGTTATACCAAACATGCACAGTATTTTCATTGTAAAACATGATATCTGGTACTTTAGGTTCAAGGAAGCTCTCAGCATGATTTGGATTCTGATGTGAGCCAGTTTTTGCAGGTAAAAAAACAAAACAACTATTTTCGTTCTTCTATTAAATCACTGTCCGTGCGCAGAAAGCAGGTAGTACTGAGCTTTACACATGTTTCATAGTATTGCATCTACTGATGGAGGCAGCTCAAGTTATTTTCATGTAAATTATATTTTAAGTCCCCCAACACTATGTGTATTTACTATTTATATAGAAAAATACATATTCATGTCAAACGGGATTGTATTGTTGTAGGTTTAGTTAGATTAAGAAGCTGTATTTTAGTAACTACAAATACATTGCAAGAAATATATAGCACTTTCTAATCCAATTTCATTGTGAAACCGAGTAGTATTGTGTGACAGACAGGATTTTTCAATCTAGCTGTATTTATTTCTTTTAGTTTAAAAGAAACTTTTTGTATGGTAATGTATAGGTTTGTAAGGGTCAGTGTGGAGTAGTGGTTTGGGCTTTGGACTCTTGACCAGAGGGTTGTGGGTTCAATCCCAGGTGGAAGACACTGCTGCTGTACCCTTGAGCAAGGTACCTAGATTGCTCCAGTAAAAACCCAACTGTATAAATGGGTAATTGTATGTAAAAATAATGTGATATCTTGTAACAATTGTAAGTCGCCCTGGATAAGGGCCTCTGCTAGAAATAATAATAATAATAATAATAATAATAATAATAATAATAATAATAATAATAATAATAATAAATGTGTACTGTATGAGAAATTGATTTTAGATGTATTATTATTGTATGTATTGTATTTGAATGTAACTGTGCGGTGCTGTCTTTCTGTGCCATTTGTCATTCAAACCAAAGTTTTAAACATATGAGAAATAGCCAGAGCTTGCTGTTGCTCCAGTGCTTTATACTTTCCTTTGTGATGGAAAGGAAACGTGTGCCAACATAAGAGGTAAAGTAAAATACCATGAACTGTGACAAAACTGACGTTTCTGATGGTTACAGTTCTTTCAGGAAGGCATGTGCATATAAGCTAGATAAAACTGTCATCATTTCTACCCCTAACCTCACCTCTCCAGCACCTGTGTGTATCTTTTTAAAAAAAAAAAATTTTTTAAACCTGACATTTCCATATTCCTGGCAGCCTGTCTGTCTCCAGATATGTCCCGAGCCATAATGTGGCAGTGTAAAGTGGTGACATTTTAAGTAGGGGACACTGATCATTTGCATACCTCTGACACTTGGTTAGATACAATGTCTCGGTAACAATCTGTGACGGTAAATCACATCTAAAACCATTACTGGCTGGTAAAATAACTATTATTATTATTATTATTATTATTATTATTATTATTATTATTATTTATTTCTTAGCAGACACCCTTATCCAGGGTAACTTACAACTGTTACAAGATATCATTATTTTTACATACAATTACATTATTTTTTTACACATTATTTTTACATACAATTACCCATTTATACAGTTGGGTTTTTACTGGAGCAATCTAGGTAAAGTACCTTGCTCAAGGGTACAGCAGCAGTGTCCCCCATCTGGGATTGAACCCACGACCCTCCGGAGTCCAGAGCCCTAACCACTACTCCACAATGCTGCCCAGGCAATAGTTTTATAAATCGCGTGTTTAATACTGCCCAGTAATTTTTATTAATGGCTGGAAATTACTGCCATCTTTTACGCATATGGGCCATGATGTTTTGAAATTAAAATAACGTGTTTCTTTCAAGACTGCACATTTGAGGGCAATATCATGAGTGCATGGTGGGAGTTATTTTCATAGTTACAACTGCTATAGGTCACACTTGAAACAAAGTAAAACACTTTTGATGTTTCAATAGTTTTTTTTTTTTTCTTTTTAATGAATGGAGATAAATTTACCTGTGGTGAATTATCAAAAAGTCGTTGGGCTAAGTGTGAAAGCACATCATCCATGGACTTCCCATTGCCGTACTGCATCACTGTGCCTGTGGCTTGAATTACAGACACTCGCACCTTCGAATGCTGGTGCGATATGGTTTGCATCAGGGGCTTTATAAGCAAATCTGCCGCCATGTGAAAATGTTCTGTAAAGAAAAAAAAAAAAAATTATATATATACTGATATATATATATATATATATATATATATATATATATATATATATATATATATATATATATATATATATATATATATCTTCTTTACGCTGAAGATAGTTCTTAATGACTTTCGCTGTATGTTTGGGGTCGTTGTCATGCTGCAGAATAAATTTGGGGCCAATCAGATGCCTCCCTGATGGTATTGCATGATGGATAAGTATCTGCCTGTACTTCTCAGCATTGAGGAGACCATTAATTCTGACCAAATCCCCAACTCCATTTGCAGAAATGCAGCCCCAAACTTGCAAGGAACCTCCACCATGCTTCACTGTTGCCTGCAGACACTCATTTGTGCCGCTCTCAGCTCTTTGGCGAACAAACTGCCTTCTGCTACAGCCAAATATTTCAAATTTTGACTCATCAGTCCAGAGCACCTGCTGCCATTTTTCTGCACCCCAGTTCCTGTGTTTTGTTGCATAGTTGAGTCGCTTGGCCTTGTTTCCACGTCGGAGGTATGGCTTTTGGCCGCAAGTCTTCCATGAAGGCCACTTCTGACCAGACTTCTTGGACAGTAGATGGGTGTACCAGGGTCCCACTGTTCTCTGCCAGTTCTGAGCTGATGGCACTGCTGGACATCTTCCGATTGTGAAGGAAGTAAGCATGATGTGTCTTTCATCAGCTGCAGTAAGTTTCCTTGGCCGACCACTGCGTCTACGGTCCTCAACGTTGCCCGTTTCTTTGTGCTTCTTCAAAAGAGCTTGGACAGCACATCTGGAAACCCCTGTCTGCCTTGAAATTTCTGCCTGGGAGAGACCTTGCTGATGCAGTATAACTACCTTGTGTCTTGTTGCTGTGCTCAGTCTTGCCATGGTGTATGACCTTTGACAGTAAACTGTCTTCAGCAACCTCACCTTGTTAGCTGAGTTTGGCTGTTCCTCACCCAGTTTTATTCCTCCTACACAGCTGTTTCTGTTTCAGTTAATGATTGTGTTTCAACCTACATATTGAATTGATGATCATTAGCACCTGTTTGGTATAATTGTTTAATCATACACCTGACTATATGCCTACAAAATCCCTGACTTTGTGCAAGTGTACCTAGAATATATATGTCAAACAATGAGTTATGATACATCATTAAAGTAATTCATTTCACAAACTTCAAACAGCTATCTAGGTCTCAAATGTGGAGTTTTGAAAGAAACACTATGAAGCACTGTGTATTTTCATTTTAAAACATGATATCTGGTACTACTTTAGATAAAAGGAAGCTCTCCGTTTCTATGCCTCATTCTCGGGTTATCTGTTTCTGCTTCACTTCCTGAGTCACCTCAGCAGTGTCTCCTGGGCATGCTACTGGCTGAAAGCATGTCAGTCAATAGGGGAAGCAGCTGGTTGGTTAATAACAGGAAAGAAGAGAGTAAAGCAGTGGGACAATTTCACCCTCCAGGTGACCAAGCAAGTGTAACACTAACTGAAAGCAGGGCCTGCAAACAGAAATCTTTAACCAACTGTAGTACCAGATATCATGTTTTAAAATAAAATACAAGCATGCTGCTTTCAAAAGTGGACATTTCTCGTGCAATTAATGGAAGTGAGAATTGTGAGGGTCTGGAACAAACTCCCCAGTAATGTTGTTGAAGCTGCTTGATGAAATTCTGGGATCAATAAGCTACTAACAACCAAACGAGCAAGATGGGCTGAATGGTCTCCTCTCGTTAGTAAACTTTCTTATGTTCTTAAGTACAGTAAATTATTTTGTTAACTGCAATCACTTTAACTACTCACTGGCTGAAATAACCAGGGATCCAAGAATACGGTTTACATTTGAACAAAATACCATTTCCTTGAGAGTTACAGTTCAGAATCAAGTTCAAACAAAAATAAAAATAAACTACAGTGATACCAATTAAGAGAACGGGAAAGTCACAGCAAGATGATAGGCTAGCCTCTCCTTGAATTATACTTGTAGGTTTAATTGTTAGTTTTACTAAGCTGGTACTGGAATTTCCCTAACAGTTTCAAACCTGCTATGCTATTTTATGAACATTTTTCCATTTGAAATATTTTATTTTCTGGTGGATTTTTTTTTTCTTTAATTGTATTTCTCCTTATAACAAGTTAATAAAATATACATACAAGACCCTTTGGAGGGTTCTGAAACTAGGCTATACGCTGCTGTTGTACTGTAGCTTAACCAGATTTTAAATGTATTTTGGCATATGGTATACAATGTTAAAAAGAAACATAAGAAACAGATGTGTAGGATCAAGAAAGATACTAATAACCTATTCAATGTTACGAGGGTAGGTATTCTGATAAATTATATTTTTAAATAAAGGGTAAAATTGAATTAAGGCATGCACAATGAATAAAGATGATTTTCTATTTGAAAATGCTAAATGCATAATGAGGGTTTCAGTATGATACATGACTTGTTAAAACTGGAACATAAGCGAAATACACCTTGTATGTAAGTTAAATATTCAGTTAGGCACCTCACAAAGGGAGACGTAAAAGCCAGGACGTTTGTTTGCATAACGCCTCGACGCATGGCTAGTTGAAACCATGGCAACTGCCCTGGCTTCAGCCGTAGCCTGCACTACAGGCAGAATCAGGAAACTGACATTAAATGCAAATCTGATCTGAATTAAAAATAACGACAAACAGTTCATCCTGACCCTGGTAGTCTTTGCAACATACTGTACCAGCTAACTTTCACATTGAAACTGACATCGTTTTTACTATGACTGCGAGTGTGCATGTAGTGAATATAACGCCATACCTGGTATGCACTTTGCATAATTTGCAGCGCACTTGCAGCTTTCCTTTTTCACATCGGGGAAAGGATCTACGATGGTCCTCTGAAGGATCCTGACCATGTCATCCAGATAGGGAGCTAGACTCTCACCACACACTTCAACTGTCAGAGTTAAAACCTCCACCAACGCCAGCCTCAGCTCCTCCGCGGGCTCCACAATGTCCTGGCTGCCCAAGCGCTGGGCAACGGTTGTTATGAAGTAGGGCAAGGCCTCCTGGGGTTCGGGGGTATTTCTGATGAAATCACTTATCATCTGAATCGCGGTCTCCCTGCACTTCTCCATCGGGTCTGACAGACACTTGAGAAGGGGCTTCAGCAGAATGGTAAACACCTCCTGCAGCACGAGGCTGGACACTTTTTGGTGCAGAGTTTCTTTCCGGATCGACTCCAGAGCCTTTTTTCGGGTGATTTTATTTTCATCATTCAAACAGTTTAAATGTCGGGCCACTGCTTGTACAATTTCAGCCGCAACACGTTTCTCGCCAACCGCTAACGCAGCCATTGCTGGAGTCGTTATGGTAACCCGGCAGAGCTGCGACAGACAACAACCCACTGACGGCACTTTCAATACAATAAACTTTATTGGTTCACTTACGCATTTGTAAGGTGCTGTTTGTTGAAGGGGTGTTACCACGGCAACAAGCACGTGCCCAAACGCACACGATTTTAGAAATCATCTTTGTATGATTTTTTTATTTTTTATTTTTTATGTCCTAGTCCTTATCGTATGTATGTTGTTTTTGGTAACTATAAAAATGCTGTTCAGTATGAGGTACAGTCAGAAATGTCCTAGTTTATTTAATAATTACTATATGTATGTTATATAATAATCGCTAGAGTATTGCATTTAATATAGATATCTTGAATTACATTTGATACACAGATGTTTGGTATTTGTGTTTTACACATTAAGCTCAGCCACCATTACGAGTCCACAAGATGTTGGAAGCGCTCAGTCATAACTAATGTGTTCTTTCTGCATCATTGGCAGCTGTTAGTTATTTCTGCATTCGTTGTAAAATTAAAGGTTTAATTTTAGAAAAAACAGATTTATATTAAAAATACAACTTTAAAAATAAAAACAAATCATCGTGATACATTTTCTTAACATGATGATAACAACATTATAGATTCTGGTAATTAAAGTAATTGTAGCTAACACAATAGTTCCATGAATTTTCTCTGCCATGCACGTTCATTCATTATAATGTAGAGTTTGGAAATAAATAAATGATGTAGCAAACGTGTACACCAAGTTAAAGAAATCTGTTTGCAAGCCGTGTTATTATACCGTCTCGCACTTCCTGGTTCACCTGGAGGGTTGAAATTGTCCCCACCCCTTCACATGGTTTGACCCAGAAGACACTGCTGGGACTAAAGGATCACAAAAGTGAACCAGTAACAGACTTTTACTATTAAATACGTATTTCTTCATCTAAGAAGGATCACTAAATTGAGAAGTGTTCTTTGCTGACCAGATGCTTAGAGATTGATGCTTGCTTTTGTATCTTCTAGAATTGATTACTGCGATGCCATATCCTTTGATACTTGTATTCATGTTATATCTCACCTGCAACTTGTACAAAGTGCTGCTGCTAGTGTTTTAACAGGGACTGAGAGCGCACATTACCCGTGGTAGCATATTTGCACTGGCTTCCTATTCTTTGCACTGGACCACACAAGAGGCTATGTGGTTCAAATCCCATCTCAGCCACTGACTCATTGTGTGACCCTGAGCAAGTCACTTAACCTCCTTGTGCTCCATCTTTCGGGTGAGACGTAATTGTAAGTGACTCTGCAGCTGATGCATAGTTCACACACCCTAGTGTCTGTAAGGTGCCTTGAATAAAGGCGTATGCTAAATAAACAAATATATATATACAGTTTTTCTTGCTAACTTACTTTATTGTTACTTCTATAAATATTTGTCTATGTAGAGCTCTTTGGGGTGATTTATTGCGAAAGGCGCTGTATAAAAAATAAAGTTTGATTGGTAACTTGTATTTCTTTAAAAATTGCACACTTGAGACGAATATAGCTGTTTGAAGTGCACAGTGGGTAGGATTTATGAATTTATTTTGTTAGCTAAAATTACTTTAAGAGACATGGTGGTGAAGCTAACATTTTAAAATAAAGAACTGGAACTGGAAATGAGAAGTTTAATTTTATAATGATAAGGGGGCATGGAAAGGGTTACTACTAAAGGCTAAAATCCTTTTTTTTAAATCCTTTAAATTGCTCAGCAATACTTCAGTGTTATTCAAGTGAATCTATATTCTAGAGATCAACGATTGCACACAAATCCTAGATTCCACACTCAACATAGTTATTTCTAGCGAACTTGTTTCATGGCATGCCTGTTCTGATATGCCCCTGTGACCCTGTGGAAGGTGAACCTAACTTGCAATGAACTGGGCTGTGAGGCAGGCTTCCAGACTTCACTACCTGAGGGTGTTTAGTTTGGCTGCTAGTCCCACTGGCACAGCACACTGGAAGTCATCCATCTTTTGGTGATTGTGCAGTGTTTGCATACATGCTCTGACAGAGTAATGAATGGCTACATGTCTGGGACCAGAAGCTTGTTTGTGTATTTGTTTTAATTGTAGCATGCTGATGTTCAAAGCTCCATTCATGAAAAAAACTCAGTTGCACAAATTGTGCTAACTGTGCTTTTGTTTACATTCATTTGGAAATTAAAAGGAGATAGACTTTGGACAGAGAAGGAGACACACAGAGACACACAGAGTGATGAGGGGATGGAATGGGTTACCTAAGACCCAACGGTAACATTTTGAGATCAGCTAGCTGCTAAGAACCAGACAAGCTTAGATAGGCCCGAGCATCCTCCTCTTGTTCAGAAATGTTCTTAGTTTTATCCTATACCTGAATTCATATTAACATAAGTCTATGAGATGGCGATTCAATACCTCTTTACTATCTGACCCTGAATTCAATGATTACTTGTAAAAGGAATGGTCTGAATTCTTGTAATTCAGTGATACACCGGATTGCTCCCCTTCTCTGCTATGGGAGACTGCCATAGTAGTGCTTAGGGGAAAGATAATTGCCTTTGGCTCCATAAGGAAGAAAAAAAAAGAAAACGAAAAGAGAAAAATTCTCAAAAATAAAGTAAAATATTTAGACGGTCTCTTCTTATCTTCTTGCACTAACAACATCTGCAGGCGCTTTCGACAGGCTAAATTTGAACTTAATAAAATGATATCATCTGAAATGGAATTTTTATTTTGCAGAAGTAGACAAAAACAATTTGAATTCTGGGACAAATCAGGTCATTTGTTCGCTAATCAAATAAAACATAATAAGGAAAAATCCTCAATCTTAAAGATACACATGGTACCATTATAACATATCAGCAAAAAATTAACAAGACATTCACATCCTTTTATTCACATCTATATAAACCTGAATCCGGACCTGAGATATCCCAAATAAATAACTGTCTAGAAAAACTAAAAATACCTGCAATATCAGATCTTGATTCTAAAAAATTAGACAACCCACTGACTAGTGAAGAGCTGCAAAAAGCAAGGCTTGTCATGCCCTGTGGAAAATCTCCTGGTCAAGATGGATACCCAGTGAATTTTATAAACATTTTTGGTCTCTTATCTCCCCTATTTTTTAAATGGTTAATCAATTGCATATTTCTAACTCACTGTCACAGCCTATGAATACAGCACTAATCTCTCTCTTGTTAAAAAAGGATAAAGATCCGGCACTGTGCTAATTATCGTCCAATATTGTTAATAAACACAGACACAGAAATAATTAGTAAATCCATATAGAAAGTGTTCTTCCAGGTCTCATTCATTCAGACCAAACAGGGTTTATAAAAAACAGGCAGTCGTTAGATAATGTCAGGCGGCTTTTTAACATCATACACTTAGCTACAAAAAGTAACAGTCCTACTGTGGTAGTCTCCCTGGATGCTTAGAAGGCTTTTGACAGGGTCAATTGCTCTTATTTATTTACTGTTCTAGAAAAATTTGGTTTTGGAAAATATATTTGTGACTGGATTAGGATTCTATACAGCTCACCCCATGCCTCAGTTATTACAAATGAAATAATTTCACAACCTTTTAAACTATTTAGAGGTACTAGACAGGGCTCTCCACTCTCTCCCCTGTTATTTGCTATTTTCATCGAACCCCTTGCTATTGCTGTACGTCAAAATACCCTAGTTTCAGGAGTATCTTCTCTAAATATAAATCATAAAATAAGTCTGTATGCTGACGATATCTTACTGTTTATCCAGCACCTTGAGACATCTCTACCACCTGTACTAGAACTTATTAATAATTACGGGCCAATCTCGGGATATAAAATCAATTGGGGTAAATCTCAAGTGCTGCCTTTAAATGGGTTTCGGTGGGATGCTTTAGCTTGAAATCTCCCCTTCAGATGGTCACCAAATGGTATTAAATATTTTGGAATTCAAATCACCCCTACATTTGATGAACTTTTTGAACGAAATAATGTCCCTTAAAGTTATCATAGAAGATCTTGAAAGATGGAATTCCCCTCCTCTCTAAGGGTAGTGCAGTTCAGATGAATATATTGCTCAAACTTATAATTTATTCTCCATGGTTCCTACCTACTCTAAAACCCAGTGGTTTAACACTCTTAACCAGGCTATTACTATTTTTTATTGGAAACATAAGAAACCACTGATTAAATTAGCTACACTTCAAAGTTGCAAATGCAAAGGTGGCAGCCCCTGATTTTCTTAAATATTTTCTTGCTTTACAACTTAAATATTTAGCAAAATGGCTAGACCCTCACGATGCAACCTCCCCAGCTTGGATAGACCTGGAGGATTCAGATTTAGGATCATTATATATTAAGGACCTTCCATTTGTAGAGATTCGGAAACACAAACTCACAAACTCACTGGGACCAGTCTGCACCCGTCTCAATATTCTCCCATTTGGCACAATCCTGACTTCCTCATAGCAGGGAAACCATTTGAATTTATCTCTTGGAGTCAAAAGGGTATCACCCATTTACACCACCTCTGAATATAGGAAGTTCCTCTCATTTGAGAGATTGAGTGAAAAATGTAACCTCCATAAAAACGTCTACTTTCAGTATCTTCAATTACGACATTCCCTAAATATAAAATTGTCCTCTGAACTAAAACTCTTAACCACCTCTGGGCCAGCCTAATATCTCTTAAAACATAGAGGGGTGAATTGACTCGTCTCTAATATATACCATTTCCTGATATCCAATGAAGGGGAGATTGTTGCCCCAATTGACGAATGGGTCAGGGATCTTTATTTTTCTTTTGGGGAAAAATATGTAATACTACCCTCTCAGTTTCTAAGAATGCAAAAATTATTCAATATAAAATTCTTCACAGAGCGCATCTTTCCAATAGAAGGCTGTTTTTAATGGGACTCTTAACTACCCAATTATGTCAATACTGTCAAGGAGATGAAATAGACAATTATATCTATGCACTATGGCACTGCCCAATAATAGAGAACTATTAGGAAAAGGTACTGAATTCTCTGTCCTGTATCCTTGGCTGTGATATTCTTTTCTCCCCTGCTCTGTGTATACTTGGGGATCTATCAGAATTCAAAACCCCTCTAAAAGGAAAATAACTACTATTACAATCTCTCACTATTGCAACAAAAGTAATTTTATTAAACTGGAAAAATAGAACAAACACATCAGTCTCTCAGTGGTTAAATACAATGTCTAATTATGCATCTATGGAGAGACTCACAGCAAGAAATATGGGACCATTTTCTCTCTTACATAGCCCAGGAGGGATAAACCAATATACGCATCTACTATATGTAGCTATATATCCCTATTATTTATAAAGATATTTTCTCTTTAATTGTATTTCTTCTTTTATACTGTATGCTGATATACACTTGTATTACACTCCCCTGATAGCAGGTACTGGTGTATGTAAATGTGTATTGGGGTGTGCTGGCATAGATATACTGTATATAGAGCACATGGTCTGTTTTTCCAATTATTTATGCATTTGTTTACTCAATTTATTTATTTTTATTATCACTCAGTTTTTTTAACTTCTTTTTAAAATTTTTAAAAAATAAATACATGTTCTTATGTTTTTAACCATGCTACTTTCTAAGACTCTCACTATACTACACTTTGCTATGCTTTAACTGAAGATGGTCATTGTAGATAAATATTAAATCACCCAGCAGTTTGAAAAATAATTTGGGATAGCATTAAAGTGATGGCAACTAACAAAATAATTCCAGTATTACAGAGGCTGTGTGGTCCAGTGGTTAAAGAAAAGGGTTTGTAACCAGGAGGTCCCTGGTTCAAATCCCACCTCAGCCACTGACTCATTGTGTGACCCTGAGCAAGTCACTTAATCTCCTTGTGCTTTGTCTTTTGGGTGGGACATAATTGTAAGTGACTCTGCAGCTGGTGCATACTTCACACCCCCCGTCTCTGTAAGTCACCTTGGATAAAGGTGTCTGTAAATAAACAAATAATAATAACCATGCTGGTTGTGCACTTCATTTGTTATAAAGCTCTGCAATGTCCAGTTTTGAAGGAATGGCACATGGTACTGTAAACCTGTATTTTTTGATTTTTAAACCATGATATGTAGTACACTACTTGTTTAAAGAAACCTGCTTAATATCAATGCTTTCAGTTAGGGTTGCACTTGCTTAATCACCTGGAGGGTGACATTGTCCCCACCCCTTCAATGGCTTCTTTCCTGTCAATAACCAATCCGCTGCATCCCCTGTTGACTGACATGCTTTCAGCCAGTAACATTCTATGACCCAGAAGACCTGCTGAGTTAAAATGACCCAGGAAGTGCAAGTATAACACATTTCCTGTGAACAAAGTACTACTAGATTCCATGTTTTAAAATGAAAGATGATTCTTTCAAAGCTACGCATTTGAGACCTATGTAGGTAATGGACGTGCAAAATAGGTACAATTTGTGGATTTATTTTATTAGCTACAATGACTTCATTGCCATTGTGATAACACCTGAGAAAAGCTAAGGAACAGGTAAGATAAATCCAATGGAAATGTCATGCTTGGTTCAAGGTGCTGCTTTTGGAATGTACACAAACTGGTCTGTCAACTTGATCTTATCTGATGAGCAAACTTGCACAAAGTATTGTGACACTGAAAATGCACGTTTCAAAAGCTGCAGGTTTCAAACCCACGCGTTATAGCATTACTGTTATCGTCGACATTCCTGTCTCGCTTGGTTCAGTGCTGCAGCAGAGGCAGTGTTGCGGTTGAAAACGAGGCTGATTGACGTCACTGAAAAGACGCAGAGCGACCTGGAACAACACAGCAACCTGAGACATTATCATCACATCAGGCAGCAGCGTCCCCCAAAATAACGGTAGGCAGGTAATAAACACAAGAGCTGACTTAACTGGCAAATACTGTACCTGTATAACGTGTATTGCTACAGAGTGGGGCTGGTAAAATAATCTATTCAATCTGCCGGCTGACACTATGACAGATTTTTTTTTAAAAGTGTAAAAATGAACAATCCTGTTTCAATTGGACTGGGAGAATTGACTGTGTTTCAGATTGCCGACAGTGTGTTTTAACAACACCCCTCCGAGTAGCACGGAACACTAATATTATAGAGCACCTTTCTATAGTTACCGTTGGTTGTTACAGCACGCAGCGTGGCAATATAATTCTAAATGTTTGAAATTTCTTACTAGATTGTTTGTGTGGTTAATGTCATCTGATGGTCATGTATTGTGTTTGGTCCGCTAGGAAATTTTAAATTGGCACCTGTTGTTCTGGCAGTTGCAGACAGTTATGCCAGCTTATTACACGGTTGCTATGCAATGGTTACTGTACAGTTAATCTAAGATTCCTGCTAAACAATACATCATTATTAATGTATATACGGACCTACATGTACTCGGCTTGATTGATGTGTTTGTTTGGTTTGGCAATGCATTAAAACAAACAAACAAAAAAAACCTGTCTAGAACACTATGGAATGTAGTTTTTAAATAATAAAACATTTAACCAAATCAGTCAATGTGTACTCAATACTGTAGGTTTATACTTTATTCTGTGTATATATGGATTTGCAGGTGTACAGTAGAGCCACGTATTACAGTGACAAGTAAACATACAAATTACAATGAACTGCAATAACAGACACGTATTTACATTAGTCTTAACCGGTTTCCCATTGTCATTTAAAAGTAATAACGACTTTATATCATATCATATGGGAACCGCACACACAGGATTAATTGAGGGCTTACGGCAGTACCATAATTATAAAATGTATGTTTCTGTTCCACAGGCCTGCTCCGTGTAACCGGTTCTTCTCCTGACACTAGCTGCAAAGATGGCCTCCTCTTCGTCAAATCTAGAAGAGGATGAGAGTCTGAAAGGATGCGAATTTTACGTTCAGAAACACAACATCCAGCAGATTTTGAAAGAATGCATTGTGAATCTCTGCATAGCCAAGCCAGACCGCCCGATGAAGTTTCTCCGAGAACATTTTGACAAACTGGAAAAGGTAAGATTGTTCTCGCTATGTTTTACAGTAAGTCTGTTGGCTATTTGACAATTGCAACGGCTTTTTCATTCAATAATGTAGTATTGTTTTTATTTTGTACCACCTGTAATGCAGATGTACACATGCATGGGAGAGCTACGTTATTGACGGTTCACAGATTTCTAATTGATACATTTAAAACGTCTTACTGTGAATCTAAAAAATGTATCCTTGCAGTTGTTTTGTGTTACAAGATAGTAAAATACTTGTTATATTGTAGGAGCATGAAGTATATCCCACACGCTGTTTGATTATAAAGCTGACCAATGCTCAGTGTTTCGCGCAAGGCCTTTTTTGAAATTATAATTATTCCAAGTGATATTGATAAAGAGATACATGTTTTGTTTGCATGTTTTTTTTTGTTTGATTGGTGATTGACAGACAAAACAGCCTGAATTATTATAGTGGAGGTAGTGGTTGTAGCACTTAACAGATTTCTTCATCTGTCTAGAAAACTGCTTATCCAATGAAAGGTTAGCATAAGTTATTGGTAATATGACATTCTAATGTAGTGAGGTGTCTGTCAGTCAGTTTGTATATCTGTATGTTGCAAGTTTTTGCATAAATCTGGAGAATTGCTTATCCAATTGTCATGCAGTAGGTATTAACATTATTTAATTTAAAGCTATTTACAGTATCATATTCTGGGCATGTATAGGGGTGTCTATATGTCCCTTCATCCATCCATCTGCATGTCACACTTTTGCATCTGGATAATCTCATCAAATTACCATGAAATTTAGGTGACTGCATGGGTGTAGTACTGGGGGGTCAGCATGGAGCGCCGCCCCCCCACTTCTCTTGGGCAGGGAGAGCACCGCTTCTGTAGAATATTGAACTGTTTTGCTTCTAGTGATAAACTGGGAAACAGGGGCTGCAGGCGGCGTGGTAGGTTTGAGAGGGGGTGGATAATAGCGACCCCTCGCTTCTAAAAATAGCACTACACCACTTGGTGACCGATCAGTGGAAATCCTGCATCAGGCAGACAGGTGTGTTTTCATTGGTGCACCATGGCAAGTCTACTCAGTTAAGTAAAATGTGTGGCATTTTACATTCGTCTTTTGAACTTTTTAACTTTTGTATGTTTTTATTTTTTAAATACCAGGCACTTATTTAATTTGATCTGTTTTCTTGAAAATGCCAGAACAAGTTGTTAGCATTCTTGACAAACACTGAAATGTATCAAGTAAATGCTGTGAATCTTAATAGCCTCTTGAAGAGGGTAAAGCTTATTATTACAAGCTTGAGCAGGTTAAATGCAGGTCTGCTAGTGTCCTGTTTCTGACTATAGCATCTTAATCCCCTTTTCAATAATTTAATACTCAAAGGAAATAACAAAAGAAATGGCAGCTGCGTATGATATGCAACTACAGTGTTATTAATCTACAGTGTTATTAATCTACAGTGTTATTAATCAATCAGTGTATAATAGTCTAAAATATTGTACATGCTGTACACTGGTGGTCATTATATTGTTCCAATCTCAGTTGGAAATGACTTGAAGATTAACGCTTAATTTTATGTAGAACAGGATTATTATTGATCTAATCCTTACCTTATTTCAGTTTGTATACAGATATCTGAAATATGAAAAAGCTAACCGTATCTCCAAATTATAATTTTGGATAGAAAAATCCTGGAATAATAAACATGCTTTAGAGTCGCAGCTAAAAAGCATGAAAAAAAGAAAGTATTCCAGAACCCCCTGCAGTGTTTACAGGAAGCACTTTCCTGCACCTTTGCTGAATCACATGTCCTATATCAATGTACCAAAAATAGATTTTTTTTCTTTTCTTATAAACTCCTTTGTGCAACAATGCCTTTGCTCTGAGTGTGGTTATTGTGGGAAACAGCATTGTTCTGAAGGGAGCATGATCTGGATACACTGCGATCCTTAGAAGAGAAATTATTCTTCTCCTGATGAAATGTTGAGTAATGTGTTCCCCAGTTGATTTCTGACCCATGATGTGTGACTAAGAATTTCAAAACAGTCTGCAGTATATTTAAAATTATAAACACTGCGATATATTTTTAAATGTCAGATATTTCCATATCTGATGCTGAGAGACTTTGTAATGTCTTTGTTTCATCTAGAATTGATTATTGTAATGCACTTTTTTCTGGTCTCCCAAAACGTGTGGTATTGCGCTTGCATCTTGTTCAGAATACTGCTGCTAGAATTCTGACTAAAACCAGGAAAAGTGAACATATTACCCCTGTTTTGGCCTCTTTACACTGGCTCCCTGTGCAGTATAGTATTGATTTTAAGATATTGCAAGGCACTGAATGGATTAGCACCTAATTATTTGCAGGAGTTACTGACCCCGTATCTTCCAAACCGCACTCTGAGATCACAGGATGCGGGGCTGCTGGTTATTCTTAGGGTCAACAAAAGCAACACAGGAGGTAGGGCTTTTTTTTGTAGAGCTCCTAAATTATGGAATGCTCTGCCTTCATCTGTCAGGGAAACTGGGACGGCACTTTTATAAAATGGCTTTATCTTAGTGAATTTTAATGAAGTTGCTGCTTTTATATTATGTGTATACTGTTATTTAAGTGGTCTGACTGTGGCAGTTGTATGTGTGGCATGCTATACAAATGTATTGTGATTTTGTTCTTTTTTTCTGCTATGTACTGTACAGTGCTTTGCCATACTTTTGTATAAAGAGCGCTATATAAATGTTATATATAAAAAGCGCTATATAAATGTTATATATATTATAATCGAGCTGCACTCAATTGCAGTTTTAGCGCTTTTTACAGTACGCTTTTAATGAACAAAACAAAATAAACTAAATAAAAGGGGATGGAATGGGTTATCTTGGCATGTTGTTGATGCTGAATCACTGAGATCCTTTATAGAGTAAGTAGCGGGGTCCTGAAATATAGCGTAACACGTCCCCATGCAGTGTTTGCTCCAGGACTTATAGACGGAGGGTCAATGTGGCCCCCTCTCAAAATTTTAGGGGGACATTTTCTTCAGTGAGGGCGTCAATATGTTTGATTCAGAACCAACCACCATTTCTTATTTTTGTTTGTTTTTAAATATGCCAGCAGAGTTTACTGACCTTTTTTGTTTTTGAACAAAAAATAAAACTGTAAAGCTGTAGATACAACCAAGGTGTCTCTACAATACTCACTGTCACTTTTGGGGAAAATATTGGGAAATGTGTCACAGTGATGCTGATGTATCACTGAGTAGAGGACATTCATTGTACCAAATCACATTAGAACAGGGGTTTTCAATCTTTTTAAGCTGCGTATCCCTTTCCAAACAATGTAGTCCACTGAGAGTCATAAAATGAAAACAGAAAAAAAGTTCTGTACAATAACATGATACAACAAAACACACAAGCCTTGGAGCGTGTGATGGATACAATTATAAGTTACAGTATTATAAAAGAAATATATATTTACTTTTGGCTAAAAATATTCCCTCAAACAGGTTTCTAGTTGTTGGAAACATCATTTTATTGTAAATATTAATGAATTAAAATCAACGAAGCCTCCGTGCTAGCCTCATATCACTCAGAAATGACATGATAGCAAATGGCAATCATGTATTTTTATTGATAATAAAATTACAGAAAAGAAGGCAAAGAAAGGTTCACTACCCACGCATCTCTACAGCTAACCTCATTACCAAAACATATTATTGGCATTTTTAAAT
Organism: Acipenser oxyrinchus oxyrinchus; assembly: GCA_030684275.1. NCBI lineage: Eukaryota > Metazoa > Chordata > Actinopteri > Acipenseriformes > Acipenseridae > Acipenser > Acipenser oxyrinchus. Next base: position 25,192,558 of record CM060259.1, read on the forward strand.
TCTTGGTGACTAAAACGTACAGTACTGATGCTAATTAAAAAACAATGATAAAACGCTTACCTAGTATGCGATGGAAGTCCCTGCTTGTTACCACACAAATCATTGATGATGGCAGGGAAATTGGAGAAAGCTTCAGTCGCAAGACATTTTTGGCGTTTTTAATCTATACTGTATTTCGTCTTGATCGCCCTTTGCAATGTTCTAGTATTGAGCCAACAATCCATATTTGTCACTGGATTGAAAGCTAAAAAAATCTTACTACGCTCACACCAGACATAACGGCTTTTCAAACTAGACCGCATGGCAATACTTTGGTTTCTGATTGGCCATACATTCTGTATTTTGAAATGTAGTACTTAAGTTACAATAAACTTTAATCGGGTCATTGAAAAAAATAAATATCGATTTGCAGGCACCAACGCACACAGGAAATAAAATGAGTTAAAGACTAGGCTTTTAGTTTTTAAATTTTTTTTTATCCCAGACAGACCAACTGTTTATATGACATTTAAACAACAGGGCTTATTTAAAACGCACACATTTAATATGTAAATTAGTTGTGTGTGCACTGAACGCTCTGTCACAGCTCGTCAGTCTGGTGTGAGCGACTAAACGTTGATTACATGACAAAAGTTTGCAATAGGACTGGCAAGTGGTACTAAATAAAATGCGTTGTCTGCCATTTCAGAATTTTTCTCGTGTACCCCAGTTTGAAAACTGCTAGAAGAAACCACATTACCAACAGATATAGTTTAATTGTAGTAGTATTTAAATGTCATTGTCCTGACTGGTAAATTCTTACCTTCCAGCTTCCCCTTTATTTTGACAATTTCCATATAAAAAATTGCATTTTTTTGTTTACATTTTTCATTCTTAGCCCCCAAGTAAATATTTTGGACAGTTTTCAAAACAATTGTTGCTTTATTTTTACAACACACGTTGATGTTGTTGATATGATAAACACGTATATCTGCTTCAGGTACTGTATTTAATTTTTTTCAAGGTTAAACGATGGCCCGTGTTACACAGAACACTAAAAATAAAATGTCAAATATGCAATATGTATTTCGTTGGTTTTGTGGATTTGCTATATATTTTTTTTAACTTATTTTAATACCTCACATAATGATATGGTTTTGAAAATGCTACTTACCAAAACCGTGACTGCAGGTGAACTGTATTACATAATAATTTCCTTTATTCCGATTCCAGTGGTGTTTTCTCAGTGCAAGATATACAGTGCTGTATAAAATCCACATTACTGTGCAAAAGTTTTAGGCAGGTGTGAAAAAATGCTGTAAAGTAAGAATGCTTTCAAAAATAGACATGTTAATAGATTATATTTATCAATTAACTAAATGCAAAGTGAGTGAACAGAAGAAAAATCTAAATCAAATCCATATTTGGTGTGACCACCCTTTGCCTTCAAAACAGCATCAAGCATCAATTCTTCTAGGTACACTTGCACACAGTTTTTGAAGGAACTCGGCAGGTAGCTTGGCCCAAACATCTTGGAGAACTAACCACAGTTCTTCTGTGGATTTAGGCAGCCTCAGTTGCTTCCCTCTCTTCATGTAATCCCAGACAGACTCGATGATGTTGAGATCAGGGCTCTGTGGGGGCCATACCATCACTTCCAGGACTCCTTGTTCTTCTTTACGCTGAAGATAGTTCTTAATGACTTTCGCTGTATGTTTGGGGTCGTTGTCATGCTGCAGAATAAATTTGGGGCCAATCAGATGCCTCCCTGATGGTATTGCATGATGGATAAGTATCTGCCGTACTTCTCAGCATCGAGGAGACCATTAATTCTGACCAAATCCCCAACTCCATTTGCAGAAATGCAGCCCCAAACTTGCAAGGAACCTCCACCATGCTTCACTGTTGCCTGCAGACACTTATTCGTGTACGCTCTCCAGCCCTTCGGTGAACAAACTGCATTCTGCTACAGCCAATTATTTCAAATTTTGACTCATCAGTCCAGAGCACCTGCTGCCATTTTTCTGCACCCCAGTTCCTGTGTTTTCGTGCATAGTTGAGTCGCTTGGCCTTGTTTCCACGTCGGAGGTATGGCTTTTTGGCCGCAAGTCTTCCATGAAGGCCACTTCTGACCAGACTTCTCCGGACAGTAGATGGGTGTACCAGGGTCCCACTGTTTTCTGCCAGTTCTGAGCTGATGGCACTGCTGGACATCTTCCGATTGCGAAGGGAAGTAAGCATGATGTGTCTTTCATCTGCTGCAGTAAGTTTCCTTGGCCGACCACTGCGCTCACGGTCCTCAACGTTGCCCGTTTCTTTGTGCTTCTTCAAAAGAGCTTGGACAGCACATCTGGAAACCCCTGTCTGCCTTGAAATTTCTGCCTGGGAGAGACCTTGCTGATGCAGTATAACTACCTTGTGTCTCGTTGCTGTGCTCAGTCTTGCCATGGTGTATGACTTTTGACAGTAAACTGTCTTCAGCAACCTCACCTTGTTAGCTGAGTTTGGCTGTTCCTCACTCAGTTTTATTCCTCCTACACAGCTGTTTCTGTTTCAGTTAATGATTGTGTTTCAACCTACATATTGAATTGATGATCATTAGCACCTGTTTGGTATAATTGTTTAATCATACACCTGACTATATGCCTACAAAATCCCTGACTTTGTGCAAGTGTACCTAGAAGAATTGATGCTGTTTTGAAGGCAAAGGGTTGTCACACCAAATTTGGATTTGATTTAGATTTTTCTTCTGTTCACTCACTTTGCATTTAGTTAATTGATAAATATAATCTATTAACATGTCTATTTTTGAAAGCATTCTTACTTTACAGCATTTTTTCACACCTGCCTAAAACTTTTGCACAGTACTGTATATATATATATATATATATATATATATATATATATATATATATATATATATATATATATATATATATATATATATATATATATATATACATATATATATTAACGTTACCGTAGGCTACTTTTTTTTTTTTTTTTTTAGTCAATGATGCGGTTTTCGTTTCGCAAATCTACAGCACACAGTATTTTTAAGCACAAATATAATAGCCTGCATTTCAAAAGTCATTGCCGAAGCTGATTACTTATTCTTGCAGAAGTAATGGTCGGGTGTAACAGGGATACAAGGTTATATTTGCGCCGGACCATGTTGTTAACAAGCCTGATGTTGTTGTCAGGCTTTACTGTGAAACTGACTGTACCAGTTACTGACTGTAACTAAGAAGACTGCGATGGTTCGGGCACATCTGCAGAATGAGCATCACCAGGACACCGTTCCAGCTTCTCTGGCGAAAACGTCCAACAGAGTGGAAAGTTCAAAGAGCAGCGCCCAAGAAGACATGGTCAAAACAAATTGAAGAAGACCTGAAAAACCGGCGATCCACCCTCTGTGATGCCAAGGCCATTGCCATGGATCGAAAAGCATGGGAAAGCGTTCTGTCAGTCATGTGTGGTGCTCCTGTTGTTATGCTCTCCATATACTGAATATTTTCACTTGTAATAATGGCCTTGAAAATAAATTGTTACAGTCCTCGTGAAAATAAATGTTCATAATTATTTCTAGTAAAGTTGTATTCATGGTGTTTTCACTACAGAACAGCTTGCTGAAGTCAAGGTGGAGAAATATTTACTGGAGCTCAGCTCCGGACAGCTAATTTCAGGACCGCCCAGTCCCTGACCACATTCCGGCGCCTCCTCAAGAGTCACCTCTTCAGAAAGCACCTGTAGAACTCCTCTGTTCTTCCCCTGGGACACTTATCACCCTTCCTTAAATGCGCTTTACTTGCTCTTATCTGCCCCCTATTTTACTGCATTTAATCCTGTACTTCAGAGTACTGTAAGTACTGCCAAGTGTTTAATCTGTAGTATTTTGTATTTAATCATATCCTGATGTAACTATCACTGACACTTATCTGCTGTATTATTGAATTGTATTTTGTCACAATTGTACTTGCTTGAACCTAAGTCATTGTATTTATCTTGCTCTTAATTGTATTATTACTTGTACTATGATACTTGAAATGTATTTGCTTACGATTGTAAGTCGCCCTGGATAAGGGTGTCTGCTAAGAAATAAATAATAATAAATAATTTAAGCTTGAATTTAATCCCTGCCTGTCCTATGGTGATGTCATTGCCATGGTAACTGTTGCTGTTGTCAGCCTGCATCATTTTTGGGCCCCCATTTGAAATGAATGGTGTGATACATTTCCTATTTTGAAATACAGCATGATTTGTAAGTTTTGTCTGCCTGAAATCGGTGTAAATCAGACTGTGTAGTCCGGCACCAAACAGCTTCATTCCCAAGGTGTTCATACCTCTGAGGTTCTAGTGTATACACGGCTTCATTCCCAAGGTGTTCATACCTCTGAGGTTCTAGTGTATACACGGCTTCATTCCCAAGGTGTTCATACCTCTGAGGTTCTAGTGTATACACGGCTTCATTCCCAAGGTGTTCATACCTCTGAGGTTCTAGTGTATACACGGCTTCATTCCCAAGGTGTTCATACCTCTGAGGTTCTAGTGTATACACGGCTTCATTCCCAAGGTGTTCATACCTCTGAGGTTCTAGTGTATAGGCTATATTTAAATACATTCTTAAACTAGAAAACATTCAACCTTTTCACTCCTTTTCTGCAAAATAATTCTCAATAAAATGTTTTAAACACATAAGTCAAAGTTTCTCCTGCAAGTGGTTGAAGTATAATGTTCAAGGATGTAAGTAGCCTCTTTCACAATCAAGGTATTAAATATTTTTTTTTTTATCTGTTGTTCTTCTCATTGATCTAACACAGTTACCTTGGAGACAGGAAATAATAGCGCTGCAGATCCTTCTAAATGGAGATACATACACTAATGTGTTGTTTATGGTTCCTATGCAGATTTAGTTTATTTCTAATTATTTTTATCTACATTAAAAGTGACAATGTTTATCCTTGGCAATGAATTCTTCGAACAGATTTTAATGCTGTGCTTTTTATAAGGCTGTATTCCAGATGTCTGTGAATTCAAATCAAGTAGAGATGAAGCTTGCTGAGAACTGAAATATTTATATTTCTAGAGATCAAGAGGATTATGTTATCCATTTCAAACAAAACAGCCTTTTTCTCTTGTTTCCTGTTATTTTATTATAAAATAATGTGTTTGTCAGAGATCTTGTGTACAGGAGCCCAGCACTACAGCCTCGAAGAAGGAATATGTGCTGCAAGGGATTTGAAAACAGATTTTCATCGCATCCCCGGCAAGGGGAGTTTAATTGTCATTCTGCTGATATCCTATAATCCAATTGACTTCATCAATTCAGTCTTATGGACAGTGCAGAGAAACAATCAAAAAGGCCAACATAATGCTTGGGTATATAGCCAAAAGTGTAGAGTACAAATCCAAGGAGGTTGTATAATGCTCTGGTGAGACAGCACTTAGAATACCATGTCCAATTATGGTCTCCACAGTACCAAAGGTACATTGTGGCCCTGGTGATAGTCCAACCAGACTTACGCCAGGGCTTAAAGGAATGAGCTATGAAGATAGGCTGAAAGAACTGACTCGGTTTAGCCTGAAACAAAAAAAGAATTGTAAAGGAGTTGATATAGTTAACCTGAACCAATGCTTTATACACAGCACAGAAACCAGGACCAGTGGACACAGTTGGAAATTAAGTGGAGTCAGACTTAGGACTGAGGAAAGGAGACACCTCATACAGAGAGTGGTGAGGGTCTGTAATGGGTTGCCTAGTCATGTTGTTGATGCTGAATCACTGGGATCCTTTAACACCCAACTTGACAAAGTTTTGAGATCAATCAGCTATTAGGAACCGGACGAGCACTGATGGGCCTCCTCTTGTTCGTACATTTTCTAATATTCTTTGTTGTTCAGTAAAAAGCACTGTCAATTCTATATTTTAGTTCACAAAAATCCCTTTGGCCTAACCTAGTACAACATTTGAGAATGATTATCAATAAACCCTTATGGAAAAAACATATATTTTTAATATATGGTAGAAAAGTATGATCCTTATATTTTTCATATATAGAATTTGGCCCCTTTTATATATTTAAAATATATGGGCTTGTGCCAGGGTGGCTGGGCGGTGACGTCACAGCAGAAGCAGGAAGGAAAAGACTGACACCAGGTACTGCAGTTTTCAAATAATAAAGACGCGGCTGGCCGCCGTTTTATTTAAATACAAAAATAAATAAAATATTTTAACAAAAAGAAACTGCTCACAGAGCAAAATAAATAGTTAAACAAAAACACGTCACGCACACAAAATAAAAAATAATAAATGATCCAGGTCAGGCTGGGCAGTAGCCTTCACTGATACTGGAATTATTTTTAAGTTTTTGTTTTCACTCCCTCTCGTTCCTCTCGCTCTCTCCGCTCCTCATACACCCACCCCGAACATGGAAAGCTGCAGGCTTTTTATACCGTGGCCGAGGGGTTTAACTGGCTAGTAATTATTCTATTACCCCTCGGCCACTATCTGCACGAGTTTATTAATTAAACTGCTGTGGATGGGGCTTCCCATCCATACGACTAAACAAACTAAAAACACACGGCTACGACGTCATATTTATAAACAAAACAAAAACAAAACGTACGGCGCTTCGCCGACAAATATAAAACACAATAACACGGTGATACGCCGTCACAAATACAATAATAGCTCCCCTCCGTGGGGCTCTGGCCACAGTGTTTCCTGCCGCGAAAATGCGGCTGGGGGAGCTGGTCTCCTGTCCTCCCCCCCCCTTTCTTCATGGCCGGCAGCTCCCCTTCATGGGGCTCCGGCCACAGTGTAGCGACCCCAGGCGAAGCAGGACCCCCGACGACGGCAGCAGCAGCGGACCCTCGGGAGGCGAACTCGGGAGGGGAGCCCCTGGCCATGGAGGCGGCAGCGGGAGCTCCACTTCTCCCTCGTACCGTGTGCGGCACAACAGGCAGCCCCAGGCGATCTAGGCGTGGCATCCCTGAGCGGAGCGGGCGTGGCATCCTTGGGCGGTGCGAGGCTGGCATCCTTGGGTGGTGCGAGGCTAGCATCCTTGGGCGATGCACGACAGGGCGGCAGCGGTCCCTCAGGAGGCGATTGCAGGAGGGGAGCCAGTACCAGCGGTGGTGCTAGGTTTGGCCCTCTTCTCAGCTGCGGTGACCCGGCCGTTTTCCCCCTTGCTCTTTTTAGCAGCCAGTGCAAGGGCAGCTGCGGACTGCCAGGCTTCTGTTCGGGTCCGTCCTGTCGTGAAGGGAGAGGCAGCTCTTGCTCCTCTCCCTCAGGTGGTGGTGGTGGAGGCAGAGGCAGCTCCTGCTCCTCTCCCTCAGGTGGTGGTAGTGGTGGAGGTAGAGGCAGCTCCTGCTCCTCTCCCTCAGGTGGTGATGGTGGAGGCAGAGGCAGCTCCTGCTGCTCTGCTCCTGGCAAAGGCGGCAGGGGCTCCTCCCCCTCTGGCTGCGAAGGCGGCAGGGGCTCCTCCCCCTCTGGCTGCAGTGGGGAAACCAGCAGGCATGCTCCCTCTGCTGGTGGCGGCGATGGAGGCGGAACCAGCAGGCATGCTCCCTCTGTTGGTGGAGGTGGGACCAGCAGGTAGTCTCCCTCTTCTGGCGGAGGTGGGAGCGACCAACAGTCCTCCCACGGCGGTGGAGGCGGCACCAGCAGGTATTCTTCCTCTGCTGGCGGAGGTGGGAGCGACACACAGTCCTCCCATGGCGGTGGAGGCGGAACCAGCAGGAACTCTCCCTCTGCTGGCGGAGGTGGGAGCAACACGCAGTCCTCCCACGGAGGTGGAGGCGGAACCAGTAGGAACTCTCCCTCTGCTGCTGGAGGTGGGAGCGACTCACAGTCCTCCCACGGAGGTGGAGGCGGAACCAGCAGGAACTCTCCCTCTGCTGGTGGAGACGTGGGCTGTAGACATTCAGTCTCCTCCCTCTTGGGCTGTGGACGCACCGACTCCTTCTCATTGTCTTCTCTCCTGCAACTGTAATGTAACCGTTGCCAATTTTTTTTTTTTTTAAATTATTTTTCTCCCCAATTTGAAATGGCCAATTATTTTTAGGCTCAGCTCACCGCTACCACCCCTGCGCTGACTCGGGAGGGCGAAGACAAACGCACGCTGTCCTCCGAAGAGTGTGCCGTCAGCCGACTCACACTGCGGACTCACCATGCAGCCACCCAAGACCTACAGCGTCGGAGGACAACGCAGCGCGGGCAGCTTACTGGCAAGCCCGCGGCGCCCGCCAGACTATAGGGGTCGCTGGTGCACCAGGAGCGGAGGACACCGTGGCCGACCAAACCCTCCCTCCCCCGGGCGGCGCTCGGCCAATTGAGCGCCACCCCCTGGAAGCTCCCGTCCTCGGTCGGCAAAGGAATAGCCTGGGCTCAGACTCGCGACGTCCAGACTATAGGGCACATCCTGCACTCCATGTGGAGCGCCTTTACTGGATGCGCCACTCGGGAGCCCCAAGGGGCCAATTTTTATATATGAAAAATATAAGGATCATACTTTTCTACCATATATTAAAAATGTTTGTTCCATAAGGGAATGATCAATACTATACCATGATAATTTCATTGTAATCAATTATTGATCCATCCATAGTACATACTGTGCAGAAGCTGTAACACAAAGAAGGAACCCTAAATGTGGTCCAACTGGGATACAAAGCAAACATTTTGCATTTGCATTTGGTGATGTAGTTCTAGTTTGTTGAAGACTTGGATAGCAGTGTTGAATATTTAACTTGGGTTTGCTCAGAAATGCATTGTGAAGAGAACCTGTACATGGGAGCCTGTCCCATATCGGGGCACAATTTCTGCTTCAGTTTATACAACACTTGTGCTTTGCCATTGATAAGCTTTTAATTGGATGAAGCTCATTTAGCCTGCTGTAACACTAATCTTACCCTAGTGGCTCACCTGGTAAAAGCAGAGCCGCGTGGTGTGCAGTCAGATGTGCCCTGGCTATGTGAAGTTGCCGGTCTTCACTGGGGATTCTAGAGGGAGCGTTACATTGGCATAGTACTACACTATGGTAAAGAGATCTCTGTTTGCAAGCCTTGCTTTCAGATAGCATTGCGCTTTTCATTATATATTCTGCCATAGAGTGAAATTGTCCCCACCCCTTCAGTTCTTAATATTTATATAAATGCATCAATTATATACATTTATATCGATGTATAATTTCTGAAAAGCAAAACACACACAAGGATCTCACAGTGTTTTACCCTTCCACCAATCCAGCCTTGCTCACAGCCTATTATCACTTCTACCTGATATTTTCTGTGTAATTTATTAATTTATACTTCTTCATAATGCTGCCTTTTCTTTCTGTTTGCATATGATGTCTCCATGGAAACTGTTGCTGAGCTGCAACTGTTAACAGCATTTATCATCCCTGCTTTTGTAAATAGTTCCATTGAAAATGAAATATTGTCTTAAATAAATTAGAGAGGTTTTTAAAATATATTTTTACTCATATTAATAAACTACTATATTTAGTATTGTAGCGGTGCATAATTCAAAGTGCAGACTAAAGGTCCACGTTAGCTTTCGTTCAGAGTTTACATGATCGTGAAAGGTTGAGATCACATGCAGGATTCCAGTTTATATAGTCATAAGGTTTTGTATGGAGCAGCAATGTGAATGCCAAACAAACCCCCCAGCACCCCCACCCAAAGTGCCACATTGAAGCGCTCTGAACATCTACCTCTGGAGCAGTGAGAGTGTGCTGTGAAGACTGAGACCATGCTCGGAGATTGCCAACACCATTACCAACACCCCTGAGAGTGCTCCAGAGATTACCAACGCCCCTGAGAGTACTCCAGAGATTACAAATGCCCCTGAGAGAGCTCAGTACTGTGTTCTGGGATACTTCACTGCCCTTCAGTATAGACCCCAATTCTTGGCACAGTCAGGTAGTTTTGAGTAAATCCTTACAGGTTTTTCTTATTTTGAAGATGAGCTCTTTTTTATTTCACTATATTCTCTCAATTCTCACAAAAAACATTCAACCTTCCCTACAGTTGTGTGCTGTTTGTGACATTTGCTGCCTGTTTTACCCCACAGTAAATATCTTTAAACTGTCTTCCATTTTTTAAGAATTTAGAGTTTAGCCCCGGTTTTCTAGACTGAACAATTACATTCCCTCAACAGCAACTCCCCACAACATCTCAGGAGAACGAAAGGTCAGTGGGCGTCCTCCGATCCCATGACCAAGCCCTTGTCTCTTGACACCCAGGAACTCGAGAGTGGATGTTGGCAAGCGATCGGCCTTTGGTGTTCAAAGTTTTGCAGGTGGCTGGCTGGCCAGTCGGTCCTGGTTGGGTTTGCCTCCGGAACCTGGGGGAGTGCCAGGGATGCAGGGACCCCAAAATAATTTAGTTTTGTTCATTATATTCACATGCTGTGAGATACCAATCAGCTAGAACACTGAACTGCCCCAGCTTTCTACTGTGTATCAAGACTTCTAGTTGTGATTTATTTCTTTAAGGATAAACAGACTCAATCCCAATCACCAAAGTGGTAGTCTGATATGATACAGATGGCTTTGGTGTCTGTCTCCATAGATATCTGCCTTGATTTAGTAACTAAAAATATATTACAGTACATAAACTTTGGGATTCTCTGGTCTTCCTGGTTGTCGTATTTGAAATTATATCAATTCAACTAAACAACTAAATACAGTAATCCGTCACATATCCGCCTGCCGTGGGACCAGAGTAAGGGAGGATATGTAAAAAGGCGGATAAATGAATCCTGTTTTAAATACCAGCTGTAACAATTATTATTGTAGCGACCCGGACAACTGGGGGCTCAGAAGACCCGCTGCTGTGGTTATGTGTTGTATGCGTCGTGTGTATTGTTAAACTGGTATGCATGCGTGTGTGTATGTGCAGCCGGGAGTGAATGGGGTTAGTTAGATTGCACGGCTCCACGTGTATTATGGTGAAGGAGGAGCCGTTCAAGTGTGTGACAGTTTTTTGAGTGAGAAACAGTACATGCCTACAGTGTGAGACTGGAAGCCAGCTACAGTTGTTTGTGGTTAATAAATAAGACACTCACCTTGTCAGCGACTTCATTGCTGGCGCTGCAAAGAAAAGGGACGGCGGTACATTATATTCACACAATTATTGTTTTGAGATTCAGGTTTTATAAGGGAACTCCCCTAAATCCCTTGTTTAGAAAGATGCAGGGTATTAATGCTTGTGACAGAGTAGCCGTCTGTAGTGTGGGTGCATGCATTCGCTGCTGAGTGACAGGCAGGAGAGCAAGTCGGAGGTTGAAGTTGATACGCCCCCCACAGGAGAACAGGATTTATTTACATATCAAGTCAACACACTGAACAGCTCACGTGTCACTTCCAGCAATGGTTGCGCACGGAGCACATACAACACAGTGTACAAAAACTCTGGTGATCTATAATCTCTGAACTAATCTTCTCTGTTCAATAATAAACTCACATTGCTGAAGCGATTGATCATGGTGGGTAAACGGGTAGGGCGGATATGTGACGGGCGGATACGCGACGGATTACTGTAATACAAATAATACAATCCCTTTTAACTAAACCCTTTTGGAATGCTTTCAGTGACAAGGGTGTACCTCAGGAACTGCAATTAGCTGTTTATAATCTTTCAAGAGAGATATGCTGGCCAGTGGTTTAAAAGATATGCTGTTGATCTTATCTAATATGTATTACCATCACTTTGTAGATCTCACTTTTTTATTTTTATGAAACAGGCACACATTATGTTTGTAGTGTATTTTTAAGTGGTATTTTCTAATAGCATTCGTAAACAATAAAGCTAGTGAAAGTATCTTGCACTCTTTTGCATGCTGTACTTCCTGTTGAAGGAAAGCATCCAATGGTGAGTTGCTTCTGGGAGTTTGAGTCCTTGTAGGGAGAGCAATTTTAGATTTTAGACCTTTTTTATTTTTTATATTTTTCCAGAAAAAAATCTAAATGTTGTTCCATTTATTTTCTTTTAAAACAATTCAAACTTCCAGCCGCCTTTGAGTACCAATCACTGCTTTTGCTATGACTGATATATTTTCAATATCAACTTGGTTCCTTCATGCAACACCTCAGAGCTGACCAGAAGTACAGCGATAAATATTCATCAGCAACAGCTTCAAATACATTGCCATTAACAAAAATCTAATTCACCTTTACCGCAATGTGTGCATTTTGTCACTTAGGAAAATCTGAGACCTACAAAATGATGGCAATATATATTAGGTGAGATTAACTGGAATTCTTCTGTTGGCAGTGTGTGCTTTAAAGGTGCTTCTGTGGTGGTTTAACACTGGAACCGCCACGGCAGTCATTCGGACAGTTTTGAGGTTTTCAAATCTAAATTACTCTGCATGTCTGAAAGTTATGCAGTTGTCCGTTTTTTATGACTTTAACCAAATACATATATTAAATACCCTGACGGCATTTGAAAGGTAGGATTGCGAAAATAAGGAAGTTATAATCCCGCCCACCTAGAACCACAAAAGCAGTCATTTTGACTGCTTTTTACAATACAAGCCTGTTACCTCTACACCCACTGAGCTTACCTCTGCAGTGCCAGCCATGCCAACCGCTTCACCCACAGCAGTACCAAGGACAGCGACCTCAGCTGCCTCGCCAGCACGAACAGGCATTCAGGAGACTGGGAAGGATGGCACTATTTGGGAAATTATAAATCCCGGTATTGACGCTGTGGGAAGACGGGCTGCACAAAATGTTTTGACTGAAACCTCAGGTCCCACACCATACGCAAAAAGCAACATCACTAGCACTCAGTGCTTTTCGTTTATTGATCGATATGCGAATGCTACACCACATTCAACGCTGTCCTGTAGTAGAGGTACATAGGATACAAAATGATGATTGTCAAAAGAGTTGAAAAAAAAAAAAAACAGCCTGGTTGGAACAGTGAACAAAGCAAGAAGAGCGCTTCCACTATCTGTGCAAAACTTGCAACTACAGCTGTGCTCCAGTACAATTTTGAAACACAATGACTGTCCTACTGTACGACAAGTGCAAGCTGAGAAAGAATGTAATTCTCAGCTCCATACGTCATTTGCCATTGGGACTGTTAACAAGAAAAAACTGGAGACTGTGGATTTCTACAATGACACAAAACATGGAGCAACATTTTAGACCAGATGGCATGTCAGTACTCGGTGAAAGCCGGTCCTCACCGGTGGCCGGTTGCTGTATTTTACAATGTACTAGACCTGGCAGCCATCAAGTCCTTCGTTTTGTACAAGGAATGCACCAGGGAAAATATCAGTGGGAGATTTCATCCTGAAGCTAGCCACAGAGCTTCGGCAGAAACATTTCGATCAGAAAACTGCAAAGCAGCGGCAAATGCAGCTCAACCTGGATTCAGTGCTGAACCCAGTGACACACGCAAGAGAAAACAATGCCAGGTAGCTAAATGCAATAAAAATAAAACTTCCGATATCTGTGCCCAGTGTGAAAGAGCAGTATGTGGTAAATGCACAGGAAAAGTTGAGAAGCGTTACATCTGTGTGGATTGTGCTACTTTAGGGTGCTACTTTTGAAGTCTGTTTACTTGAAAGCGTAGTTAAGTTTGTGTGAGTGAGGCAAAGTGGTTTGCAGTGCGCAGGTGTAGAGGTGATGCAATACTCAAACAACGACAATAAACAGTGTTCGCGGTCCAAACACTGCTTTAATTGTTTTCATGGTTTGGCACCGTTAAATAATAATAATGCTGGCAACTACACAGCAATGTGTAATTGCACAGCTAAGCAAAACAGGGTTTCAGTCCCGAGATAATACAGGAATACAGACACGGCTCCGGCTTCTTTCTCGCTGTGCTGCTGTGCTGGTGGTGAATACAGTTATTTGTGACGGTGTTTGTGATCCGGGTTCAATGCTGGCTTGACAGCGACAGCTGCCGGTTGTTAGCCGTCTGATAATTGCAAAACAACAGTGATTAACAAATGAATACAAACACTCACAGTTTTACTTTTGCTTTGGTTTGTCCTTTTACAGGTCTTTTGCAACCATAACCAAGGAACAGATTGCTTGGCCACATCCACTGAAATACCCTTAGTCACGCCTCCTTCGGTGGCAAGTCCAATCACGTATCCTCCAATCTGTGACTGACACATCGCCTACCACATTAAGGCGATGACTTCTGGTATTGTGGCTCCACCCCCTTTTCTGGATGGCTGACTTCCAACTGACCCTGGAATGAATTGTCAAACCATCCAGTCCGGGGCACACTGTTCCTATTATAGCCTTTTCACACTTGCACACCCGAGCCGAGCCATCACGGTACGGCTAGTTTCACACTGGTCATTTTGTCGAGCCGAGCCGGAACCGTGAAACTGGCCTCGCAAGATATCTGGTACTGGCTTGGTGTTGAGAAAGGTTGGGGGCGGGGTTAACTCGTACTCTCTGAAACCATAAAGTCTACCAAAAGATTTCACAGGAATTGAGAAATATGGGACTAAAACACAGCACGAAACAGTTGTGAAAAACTTAAACTAAATCAGGATTACAAAAAAATGAAAAGATCATAACAATAAAAGCAGGTTAATATTAAGATTTAATGGACTCAGTTCTTGGTCACAGACCTGCAGCGATTGGCGCCGATATGTTGAATTGGGCGACTTGTCTTCTGGAATCGATGTGCAGTCCCACACGGAATGAAGCTGAGTTTACACATTACAACATTCTTTAAACTTTGCCACTTTATTTTTTAAAAGAATTTCTCATTTAAATTGTTTAACGCTGACAGGTATAATTTAAAAGAGACAAAAAAACTTATTGTGTTTAACTGCAAGATCTACTGCTGTTTCATTAATTGTATTTCATATATTTTTTCTAATGAATAAAGTGATCAGTAATTGTGCATATTATTTTGTGGTTCCTTTTATAAACCAGTCGTTAACAGGAAAAAAAAAAAAAAATTGATACATATATTGGAAATGTGCAAAGTATCTGAAAATCGCATTCAGTATGGTAATTAAAAAAAAAGAAACATATTAACATTGCATGTATAAAAACGAGTTGTAAAGAAAAATACCTTTTAAATATGTTACGTTTTAGATTTTGTTTTTAATAGGCCTACTTTAAATTTGTTTTTCTGAAGTGTTTACTGACATTTTTCAAATACTATCTAACTTTAAGTTGTAGTAATCCCACTGTGGCACTGGTACAGTAGTTTAATATTACACACACCGGCGCATACATCGCACCATTGTATTAGTTGCTCCCCCACTCTTAAGGGTCTTGCAAAAATGCCTAGAAAATAGAGTTGTACGTCGTGTTTTACGGTAGTTTCTTTTTTTTTTGTTACTTTAAAAAAAAATTATATATATATATATATATATATATATATATATATATATATATATATATATATATATATATATATTATAGTTTTTCATATTTGTTTTACTGTTGTACTGTTTTATATGTAGTAAGTTAAATACAATGTTTTGGCTGTGTAGATGTTTGATATGGTGTGCTTGAATAAAACTTTTGAGTTGCATCCGATGTTTGTCTTTCATTTTAATATTGAGGTTGTTTAAAATGTAACCATCATAATGACTGCCGGCGGAGGTTTTAGGTATGAGTATAAGCGCAGCGGTTCTAGTGTTAAAAGGTGCTTCTGTGGTGCCCTCCTCGTATGTGATTTAAAAGGTGCTTCTGTGGTGCTCTCCTTGCAAGTGCTTTAAAAGGTGCTTCTGTGGTGCCCTCCTTGCAAGTGCTTTAAAAGGTGCTTCTGTGGTGCCCTCCTCTCATGTGATTTCTGTCATTTTGTCCTATAGAGGAATGTGTTGACAGAATTCTTCCTGCCTGGTCTAAACCTTTTATTAAATTGAAAGAGCTGTCTGATTTATACATTCCCTGATGTGACCAGCAGCTTCAAACATGTCACTCAAACAACTGCAATACATGTGAACCCTTGCTTTTTTAAAAATCATTAAAGTTGCTGCCCGCATATATTTAATGTGCATGGCTAACGTAGTTTTATCTTGTATCCAAAACCAGAATATTATAGTATGGGCCCTCTTAATTGTGTGGTTTTCTTGTTTCCCATTTTCAGAGTGCTTAATAAACTTCTGTCGCTTGCACTGACAGTACTGCACATGGCTGGCATGGATTTTGTAAAGAAAAATTAAATCCTGTCTTTTAAGGTCATTGAAAGTTTGAGAACATTTGTGGTTAAAATGTGCATGTCTGTTGAATGCCTCATGACCATGAATTCACAAAAGAAAAAGGAATGGTTTCTTTAGAACAGCTCTGCACTGAAACACAAGCACATGCCCTGTCCATGTGTGCCATGTTGTTTGTGCAGATTATGTTTTCAGGTGGGTAGGTGTCATTAAAGTTCTGTTTATGTTCTATAATGGCAGCTGCTAATATGTAGTGCATTGCCTGCAAATGCAGTTTTTATTTGGATATTCGTATTATCCTGGTTCGAGATGAAAACCCTGCGGAGGGGATGCAGGCGGTCGTACGTATTTCACACATGTTTGCATATCCTGGATAACCGCTTCACATGAATTAACATTATTTAGTATCAGATTTGGGGGATATAGTGAGGTAGGTGTGTTCGTTCATCCAGCCATCTCTCACAATATATATTGCAGATATCTGGAGAACTGCTTATCCAATTGTGATTCAACATTTCAGTGATATGTTTTGTTCAGTCCTATTCTTTATACTGTTCTTATGTCATGGTGATCAACTTTTGAAACCATATTGATAACCTTCATTTTGAATTTACAGCTGTGGCAGGGGGTGGGTTATTGACATATTTGTTTAGATTGCAGAATATAAAAATGTAGAAGTTGCTCGAGTCTTGCCTGCAGATGTTGTTTGAATTCTTTGCTATTGCTAGTGCTGCACTCAGCAAAGGGGAACTGGCACAGGCTGCTCATGCGATGGCTAGCTGTGTGCAGGTGAAGTGCTGATCCGGCACGTTTGTTGCATAGCCAGTTATTCTTGCTATTACCTGCTGTACTCCTGCAGAGGTCAGCATTGTGTGTTAGATTGAAACAGCACTGAATCTAAATACTGATGCATCTTCATTTATAATAATCCTGCAGTGGGAAGAGGATAGCATTATTAAAGTAATTGTACATGTTCTCCACAAAGCACATCCATTCATTATGTAGGTACTACACCAGGTCCATAACCAACCAGCGGCTTCCCCTATTGACTGCCATGCTTTCAGCCAGTAGCATGACCCAGAAGACACTGCTGGGGTGAAGTACCCAGGCAGCAGCAGTAGTAACAGAAATGTGAGAGCTCCCATTAACCTTGTGTACTACCAGATATCTGTTTTAAAAAGAAAGTGTTTCTTTCAAGCGGCACATTTTGAAACCTGTTTGGTTAAGGAGGTGCAACACTGGCGGCGTTTACATGCACAAGTCATGACAGTTTTCCTCACAACCTGTTTGCTGTACTTTTCAGGAAATGCGTTGCTGTGTAGTTCTGATTTTCGGAAAAAAATCGGACGTACCAATGCAGATTACTGTTTGGATTTTGAATATAACCTACAATTTCCAATTTTTTAAATGTGTGTGTGTGTGTGTGTGTGTGTGTGTGTGTGTGTGTGTATATATATATATATATATATATATATATATATATATATATATATATATATATATATATATATATAGCCTGTTATCTCTACTGGATTCTGTGCTGCGAATGACACAGACGCATGATGAATCATGTGTTACTTTCATTTCAGATTAAAATCTACTTTTGCTTTTACAGTTTTGTATGTGCATATACCTGTTTACACACTAGTTTCTTTTGAAATATTTATTTTATTATGGTTTTTCATTTTTTAAAGTAGTGCTTTATATATGGTACATTAGTAAATAAACCCTTTTATGTTTAATTGTTCATTTAAATACAGTATTTCAGCTGTGCAGATGTTTGATATGACGTGCTTGAATAAAACTTTTGAGATGTATACGATAGTTTGTCTTCCATTTTACTACTGATGTTGTTTAAGATGTACCGTCATAATGACTGCCGTTGGCGGTTGTAGGTATGAGTATAACCGCGGCAGTTCTAGTGTTGAAGTAGTCCATAAATGTACTGTGTGTGTGTGTGTGTGTGTGTGTGTGTGTGTGTGTGTGTGTGTGTGTGTGTGTGTGTGTGTGTGTGTGTGTGTGTGTGTGTGTGTGTGTGTGTGTGTGTGTGTGTGTGTGTGTGTGTGTCTGTTTGGAGGGGGGGGGGTGTTATCTTTCTGCTGGAGATTATGTGATATTAAGTCTGAAGAACGGGATCTTGACTGCTGAAACCTCATGAGCCACAAGCACGATTCCTGCTCCGGTTTACATGGGTTTTTACATTTATTTTTATCATGAGAAAGCGATTGACCCTGCCGTTAAAGTCGTGCTGCCAAAAGGACGTCCTTTTGGTTTTTTCACGATATATTCGTGTGACAACGTCACACAGTCGTGACTATAGGGTCGATTTTCAAGTGCATGTAAACCAAGCCATAGTTAAGACTACTCACAAGCTACTAAATCAAATGTCTGAGTTTGGTAACAATGCCATTAGTCAGAAGTTATAAAAAAAAAAATCCTAATCCTTTGGATGTCCTTTTTTGCAAACCTTTATGCACATATCCTGTCTTTGAAAACTCCACTTCATTCATTGCCTCGAACACTTGTGCTGTAGTAAGTAAGGTGGGTATGCCAGCTGCCTACTGCTAACCTAGCTTTCAATTAAATTACCAAATCCATTTTACTCATTAGTTAACATTAATAATTGCCAAAGACGTTTTCATTGTATATTATGGATACAGAAAGATATGGTTATCTACTCCACTATACGAATACCTCTTTAGCTGATTAGGCACAATTTCTGTACACTGAAAGATCATATTCATTACAGGTGTTTCAGTGTCGAGATTACAGGGGTATTGACTTCCAGAACAATATAATTCATGGGATTAGTGCTTATGAATTTATCTTAACTGAGGTAATCTTTGGATATTTAATATTTTGCTTAACAATGCATGAGTTGTTTGACTAAAGACTAATAGCATTGTGAGAAGGAAATATAAAACGGTATTATTATTATTATTTATTTCTTAGCAGAGGCCCTTATCCAGGGCGACGTACAATTGTTACAAGATATCACATTATTTTTTACATACAATTACATTACTTTTACATACAATTACCCATACAGTTGGGTTTTACTGGAACAATCTAGGTAAAGTACCTTGCTCAAGGGTACAGCAGCAGTGTCCCCCACCTGGTATTAAACCCACGACCCTCAGGTCAAGAGTACAGAGCCCTAACCACTACTCCACACTGCTGCCCTACCTGCTGTATTGATGTTGGAATGTTTTATTACTTTATTTTACTCATTTATAGTCATTTCAATCTATTTACATAGAACTCAGTGTTCCAGAACCCCCTGCAGTGTTTACAAGAAGCATGTTACTGCACCTTAAAGCTGCTTACTCTGGATTGTTCGCAAAAAATCCGGAACAGAATAAATGCCAGTTAAAATTCTAAAACAGAGACCACTAATTTCAAGCCCCTAAATTCTGTTCATTTCTGGTTTGGTTAATGATTTCCATTACATGAGAGTAGATGTTAAAACTTCATGCTGATTTGAACTTGGCTCTCGCCAAGATAAGCACCAACTAAGACGTAGCTTCACAGTAAACTAATGTGATCCATATGTGTCTCCATCCATTTGCGCTTCCTTCCATATGATGATGTAGATATCCTTCTGTCTGGTGTTGATGGCTGAAGTGTAATGCTGGCTCCAGGGATCAGCTTATTTTGCCTCCCTAGCGCATCAGCACACAGAACGGCTGCGATGCTGGCTCCGGGGATCAACCATAATGCGGTCTCCCCAGCGCATCAGCATGACAACCGTCTGGATTGAGCTAAGTAGGGTACATCTCTGGGGTCTTCAAGTGGGCACCTTCCATCCTCGGTGTTTCATCGACTAGCCCACGACACCTCAAGAGGGCTCGACGGTGATTCTGGCGTCCCAGCATCACCCCTCCGTCCCCACTCAACTCAGCCCAGCTTACTTACCTGTACATCAGCCTTTCTTTCTTTCTATTGTACTTGAGATCCCCAGCCAGAATCTTTCCGTCTCAACCACAGCCAGTTGCTGCTCCTCTCTGCTGCTTCAGATAAGTTCTTCACTGTGCGACGCAACTCTTGATTGAATCCGACATCTCTGAGAAACCGGGTTGTAGAGTGTGCCACAAATCCTCGACATCCCACTTCCACTGGGTAAACCCAGACTCTCCATCCTCGCTGTTCTGCTTCAGTGGCTAGTTGAGCATACGCAGTTTCTTCCTCTCATACGCCTCATCTACAGCATCCTCCCATGGCACTGTTAACTCTACCAGGTGAACAAGGCGTGCTGATCCAGACCACAAGACAATATCTGGTCGAAGGTTTGTGGTGGCAATCTCAGGTGGAAAAATAAGCCGTTGACCAACATCTGCCAGCATTTTCCAGTCTCTAGCAGCTTCCAGTTGTCCTGGGCGAGGATTGGTTTTAACACCTTTTCTTGGTGGTTGCTCTCCTGGGCGGAGGAATGTTGTCTTTTGTGTGTAATGTTTTGATGGAACAGGTGGCAACTTATTGGTCATGTTACGCTTGTCTTCCAATGCTAAGGCCAAACATTGCAGCACCTGGTCATGGCGCCAAGTAAACCGTCCTTGGCTAAGAGCCACCTTACATCCTGTCAAAATGTGCCTTAATGTTGCAGGTAATGAACACAAAGGACATGAGGGATCCTCTCCTACCCAGAGGTTTAGGTTCTGTGGTGATGGAAGAACATCATATGTTGACCTTATAAGGAAACTGATCCTGCTCTATTCCATTGACCAATCTTGCGTTGTTCCACACTCTCCCATCTCATCCATTCTCCCTGCTTGGCCTGGGAAATGGCCTTTATACACCTCATCCTCTCCTCCTGCTTTTGCACCTCGTTGACTACCAGCTTCCTCCTTTGAGCTGGGGCTGCCTTGTGCCATGTAGGAGGAGCTGAACTGAGACCAAGACCCCCTCTTCCATGCTGAACTTGCCCCATGATATCACCAATTCGAAGGGCAGCCTTTGCATCCTCCACAGCTTTCTTTGCCGCCCACTTTCTTCCAGTTTTCAACACAGGTGCTGCCTCCCTTACGCATTTGTCGCGTGACTCTACTAATGTCATTTCCAGTCGGACCTTGCGCACTTAAACTCCTCGGTTAGAGCGGAGACAGGTAGCTGCAGTATTCCTTTACCATAAAGTCCCACTCTGCTGAGGCAGCGTGGAACTCCCAACCATTTCCTGATGTGTGAACTGACTAAAGCTTCCAGCTTCTCTACTGTTGTCAAAGAAACCTCGTACACAGTCAGTGGCCACAGCAACCTTGGCAGTAGGCCAAACTGTAAGCACCAGAGTTTTAATTTGCCTGGTAAAGCTGCTGTCTATGCTCTTCAACCCTTCCACAGCTTGTTGTCTAACTTCTCCCACACGAACTGTGTCCTTTAGATCCCCGTCGTACCATCTCCCAAGGCTCTTCACTGGCTTCTCAGACACTGTTGGTATTGCCTCACCATTAATGAAGAACGTTTTATCTACTACTTTACCTTTAATTATAGAGATGCTCCTTGATTTAGTGGGCTTGAATTGCATTCATGCCCATTCAATGTTATTGGTTAATTTGCCCAATAACCGATTAGTGCAGGCTACTGTTGTAGTCATGGTTGTCATGTCATCCATGTATGCTCGAATTGGTGGTAGTCGTATTCCAGAAGCCAAGCGCTCTAACTTCATCAGTGCGTTTTTTCCATTCTGAAAAAATTGTACAAACAACAATTTGTTACTTGTATGCACTGTTTTTTGTGCACAGTAATTTAGTGACTGTAGCTAACAAAATAAGCGACCTACACACAATTCAGCATAGTGTTGTCTTTAAGGTCAAATTGTATTTTTTGTCCAAATGTAGTTCTTGTATTAAATGTAAAACAACACTGAATCATGCTGTGACGTTTTCTGAAGTATATAACACGTTTAATGTCAACACATAAATTGATTTTAGAGTGCTTTCCCAGCTCCTACTAAATCCATTATGAAGGGATAATAGCTAATAACATTGAATAATCTGAATATTAAACTACATTTGTCATGCTTTTAGTGTTTAGTGCAGTGGTGTGCAAACTTTTCTATGCCGCCCCCCTTACTTAGCATGCATTTTGTTGCGGCCCCTTCCTGCTGACAGTATTTTAAGAAGTGTTTGTTTTCTGGATTTAATGTAAATCGCATATTTTTTTCTATATTTAACCACAAAAAGTTCAGATAAATATATAAATGTTAACAAGCAAATTCTTACAAGTTTTGAAAATTGTACTTTCAGATATAATTTATAAATGTTGAAAACGCGTATCGTAAATTCAACATTTAAAACCAGTATATAAATATTCCAAAATTGACGCATCACCATTGTATGTGCAATTACGGACTCAGTGTGCAAGGTGCAATAGGGAATGTACATGCTCGTTAAATTAATTGCCGCATGGTGGAACAGATCCAGTGGGCAAAGCCCTTTAGTGTTAACTTTGTCAACCCCGTTTAAGATTTTAGACTTCAATGAAGTCCCTCCTACTTCTTCCAGTTCCAGGCTAAATAGGTTAAGTTGTTTGATCTTCATAGCTCATTTCTTTCAGCCCTGGGATTAGTCTGGTTGCTGTTGGCTGGGTTCTATCCAGGGCCATGGTTTGACCACAGTTCTATGAACACGGTGACACACTGAAAACCTCCACTCCTATAACATACACCACTGGGGAGTCGGACCTCTTGATCTGTGATGTGCAATGAAAACATCTTGCAGGGCGACTTTTTTGATTAATTGCAGAAATTGGCTCCCAGCTGAAGCAGAGACCACAGGAACCCACAGCACATCTGATGATTTACAAAATTAATTATTGCATAGTTGTTTCCGATTTCCTTTTATTGTTGTTTTTTCTAACGTTCTGGCTGGGAAGAGCAAAAGTGACAGGACCCAGCCCCAAAGTTCAGGTGTTAAATTTCTGTAACCATAGAAATTACATCTCTTCTGAGGCTGTTCATATTGATCGCAGTGGAATCCACATTATGGTTTGCCCTCCTCCGAATCATATTCTTTTGTAATTTAAGTAGTAGAAATGTATGCTAAACATATGAGAATAGAACCCGTGGAGAACTGTGAACCAGTTCTCCATGTACACTCCATGTTCTTTCTAATCTTTTCATCTCTTTTTTTTTTCACAAATCACTGCACTGAACAGAAAACTATATTTAACAATGCATCACATCAGTTTACACCTACTTGCATACACACATGTAGACTGACACATGCACTATTCAAAACACTTTAATGATTTTATAAATTGAGAGCCCTGTGCATCTGTTTTATTACAACATAACAGTATACCAAAGTCTGCCAGTTGTGGTTATTCTTAAAAGGTTTCTACAGTATTCACCCCCCTTGGACTTTTCCACATTTTGTAGTGTTACAACCTGGAATTAAAATGGATTTAATTAGGATTTTTTGTCACTGATCTACACAAGATAGTCCATAATGTCGAAGTGGGGAAAAAAATCTACATATTTTTCAAAATTATTTACAAATAAAAAACTGAAAAGTCTTGATTGCATAAGTATTCACCCCCTTTGTTGTGACACCCCTAAATAAGCTCTGGTGCAACCAATTGCCTTCAGAAGCCACATAATTAGTTGAATGGAGTCCAGCTGTGTGCAATTAAGGTGTCACATGATCTCAGATTAAATACACCTGTTTCTGGAAGGCGCAAGAGTTTGTTAGAGAGCATATCTAAACAAACAGCATCATGAAGACCAAGGAGCTATCAAAACTGGGATAAAGTTCTGGAGAAGCACCAATCAGGGATGGGTTATAAAAAAAATATCCCAAACATCCTTCGGAGCACCGTTAAATCCATTATTAAAAAATGGAAAGAATATGGCACAACCGCGACTCTGCCTAGAGAAGGCCGTCCACCTAAACTCAGTGACCAGGTAAGGAGGGCATTAGTCAGAGAAGCAACCAAGAGGCCAATGGTAAAACTGAAGGAGCTGGAGAGATCCACAGCTGAGATGAGAGAAACCGTCCATGGGACAACTATAACCCGGACGCTCCACAAAGCTGGGCATTATGGAAGAGTGGCGAGAAGAAAGCCATTGCTGAAAAAACCCCATATCAAATCCCGTTTGGATTTTGCCAAAAGGCATGTGGGAGACACAGCAAACGTGGGAAAAGGTTCTCTGGTCTGATGAGACCAAAATTGAACTTTTTGGCCTTAGCGCAAAACGCTATGTGTGGCACAAAGCCAACACTGCTCATCACCCTGAGAACACCATCCCCACGGTGAAGCATGGTGGTGGCAGCATCATGTTATGGGGATGCTTTTCATCGGCAGGGACTGGAAAACTGGTCAGGATTGAGGGCAAGATGGATGGAGCCAAATACAGGGAAATTCTAGAGGAAAACCTGTTTCAGTCTGCAAGAGACCTGGGGCTGGGGCGGAGGTTCACCTTCCAGCAGGACAATGACCCTAAACACACAGCCAAAGCTACACTGGAGTGGTTTAAAAACAAGAACCTGAATGTCTTAGAATGGCCCAGTCAAAGCCCAGACCTCAATCCGATTGAGAATCTGTGGCAAGACTTGAAAATTGCTGTTCACCAACGGTCCCCATCCAACTTGACAGAGCTTGAGCAATATTGCCAAGAAGAATGGGCAAAAATTGCACGATCCAGATGTGCACAGCTGGTAGAGACTTACCCAAAAAGACTCACAGCTGTAATTGCTGCCAAAGGTGCTTCTACCAAGTATTGACTCAGGGTGGTGAATACTTATGCAACCAACAAATGTCTTTTTTTTTGTTTGTTTAATTAACGTTTGTGTCACAATAAAAAATATATTGCACCTTCAAAGTGTTAAGTATGTTGTGTAAATCAAATGGTAAAAATCCCAATTAAATCCATTTTAATTCCAAGTTGTAACACCACAAAATGTGGAAAAGTCCAAGGGGGGTGAATACTTATGCAAGGCACTGTACTGGAAGTGTAGTTGAGGGACAGTGGATTAGTTTTAAACCTATATGTCATGCCTAACAGATTTTGTGTGGAGAAACATGCCGATGACAGGGAAGGGTGGAGTGTAATAAAATTGTCAGTTTAAGGGGTGCATTTGAGAACAGTGGCGTTGAGGTTTCTTGATGGCCAGGATTGAGATGCTGCTTTGTTAATCATTCTCTGCACACACGCCCTAAAGCAGCTGTGCAGTTAAATTAGAACCTACTTTTGTTCTTGCCAAAACTGGGCCAAAGTTGACTTTTGTTTCCTGTAATAATATAATGTGTTATTGCTGTGGTTGAATGTGGACCTGGGCATACAGTAATTACAGTAATTGTAGCTAACAAAATCATTTCATAAATCTTTCATAAATGTATTTTGCACTTCCATTAGCTAAGTCTCTAATGTACAATTTTGAAAAAAACATGTTCTAGCATTTTAAAACATGATATCTGGTACTAATTTAAGTTTGGCAGGGTGAAAGCCCTGCCGGTGCACAGGTGTGTGTGTGTGGGGGATATTGGATGGCAGGGAGGGGGTTCAATTCTTAAATCTTATGTATTTTGCACTTCCAATAGCAAAGTCTCAAATGTGCAGTTTTGAAAGAAACATGTTTTTAAAACCTGGTATCTGGTACCACTGTAGGTTTAATGGAGTTTCTGTGCCATATTTGTGCCATATTTTCTGTCAGTCGACAGGGGATGCAGCTGGTTGATTTTAAATGGGAAAGAAGCCAGTGAACGGGTGTGGACAATTTCACCCTCCAGGTGACCCAGCAAGTGCAACACTAAAGGTGCTTTCACACAGAGGAGTTATGACGGTTCAGAACCACCACTGAAGCGGCTTACAGGTCTGTGTGAATTGCCTATACCGCCACAGAACCGTCATATTTTATGCCTTCTCTGAACCACCTCGCGAGGAGGTTCAGAGACGGCACTGACAGTCATAACTCCCTGTGTGAAAGGCTATACCGCCACTGAAGCGATATAGTGGGTGTGGTTTCAAAGTCAACATGCCACGTCACTATAGCGTATGTAGGTAAGGGGCAGGCATGCAGTGTTTAATTTGTGCTGGGGCACAGCCCCAGAACCTGCAGAGGCGTGCCTTTAAAGATGACACTGGCTGCAGCTCTATTGACGTTTTTTATACACAAATAAGCTTACTTGATTTGAAAAACGTCATGATACAAGCAACTTCTTACACTACTTGGTTTGATTAAATAAGTAGTACACAACAAAATATTAAAGCTGAACATTAATTTCAACAAATAACCACGGCAACTTTTTAATGAAAAACAAAAGTGTAGCCTACTTCAATAGGAAAGAGATGCAGAGGGCAAGGGCATGATCCTTTCATTTCATTATAATTATCTCTTACTGTTTGATGAAACAGTGACGCGATATAGCCAACAACCTCCCATGTACATTATTAATAAGTAATGTGATAAAATGATCACGTTCTCGTATGCATTCCTGTGAACTTCGTCAGGACAATCTTCTGCCTCTGGATTATTTAGATCGCCAATCTTAACATAAACTTCAACTTTATTTATTATTATTTTCCCCATCCGACCTGCGAAAATGTCTTAGGCTACTTTATGATGTTGATGTAGGCTATATCAGATTCTAATAGGCTACAACTTCAGAATGAAGTAATATTTACTGTATGTGTAAGAATTATTATATTGATTTGTTCGGAGGAAGTTGTGCAGTAAGTCTGAAAAAGGAGACCTCTGATTCTCGTGTTTTCACAAGTTGACAGACAGAGCTTGAATTTCATTTTTGTGTGCTGGGGGGATTTCCCCCCTATGCTGCAGCCATCATAGGGGAAATCAAATTTTAGGGGAATGGCAAAAACTATGTGTATCATCATTCACACTGGTGTTGCTTTAAAATAAGCTGCTTTCAGGAGACCTACAGCTGTTCATCACTGAGACAGAGCACAGTCCATTGCTTTTGCCATTGCCTGAAGTTTTTGCATGCAGCAGAAGAAAAAGGAGCTTTTCTTTTTAACCAGAGCTCCATTTCTTTCTTTTTTTTAACTCTTTACACTCAGCCTTATTTCTGCCTGTTTTTCACTGTTTTCATTTATGTATGTTTAACTACTGGATAGTTTGTACTGCATGCACAAAATGTCCTTTCATATTATGTAAGTTGTAACAGGATCAGGCGTACTGTATGTGGTGGAGATGAGAATATACAGTACTGTGCAAAAGTTTTAGGCAGGTGTGAAAAAATGCTGTAAAGTAAGAATGCTTTCAAAAATAGACATGTTAATAGTTTACATTTATCAATTAACAAAATGCAAAGTGAGTGAACAGAAGAAAAATCTACATCAAATCAATATTTGGTGTGACCACCCTTTGCCTTCAAAACAGCATCAATTCTTCTAGGTACACTTGCACACAGTTTTTGAAGGAACTCGGCAGGTAGGTTGGCCCAAACATCTTGGAGAACTAACCACAGTTCTTCTGTGGATTTAGGCAGCCTCAGTTGCTTCTCTCTCTTCTTGTAATCCCAGACAGACTCGATGATGTTGAGATCAGGGCTCTGTGGGGGCCATACCATCACTTCCAGGACTCCTTGTTCTTCTTTACGCTGAAGATAGTTCTTAATGACTCGCTGTATGTTTGGGGTCGTTGTCATGCTGCAGAATAAATTTGGGGCCAATCAGATGCCTCCCTGATGGTATTGCATGATGGAGAAGTATCTGCCTGTACTTCTCAGCATTGAGGAGACCATTAATTCTGACCAAATCCCCAACTCCATTTGCAGAAATGCAGCCCCAAACTTGCAAGGAACCTCCACCATGCTTCACTGTTGCCTGCAGACACTCATTCGTGTACCGCTGTCCAGCCCTTCGCGAACAAACTGCCTTCTGCTACAGCCAAATATTTCAAATTTTGACTCATCAGTCCAGAGCACCTGCTGCCATTTTTCTGCACCCCAGTTCCTGTGTTTTCGTGTATAGTTGAGTCGCTGGCCTTGTTTCCACGTCGGAGGTATGGCTTTTTGGCGCAAGTCTTCCATGAAGGCCACTTCTGACCAGACTTCTCCGGACAGTAGATGGGTGTACCAGGGTCCCACTGTTTTCTGCCAATTCTGAGCTGATGGCACTGCTGGACATCTTCCGATTGCGAAGGGAAGTAAGCATGATGTGTCTTTCATCTGCTGCAGTAAGTTTCCTTGGCCGACCACTCGTCTCACGGTCCTCAACGTTGCCCGTTTCTTTGTGCTTCTTCAAAAGAGCTTGAACAGCACATCTGGAAACCCCTGTCTGCCTTGAAATTTCTGCCTGGGAGAGACCTTGCTGATGCAGTATAACTACCTTGTGTCTTGTTGCTGTGCTCAGTCTTGCCATGGTGTATGACTTTTGACAGTAAACTGTCTTCAGCAACCTCACCTTGTTAGCTGAGTTTGGCTGTTCCTCACCCAGTTTTATTCCTCCTACACAGCTGTTTCTGTTTCAGTTAATGATTGTGTTTCAACCTACATATTGAATTGATGATCATTAGCACCTGTTTGGTATAATTGTTTAATCATACACCTGACTATATGCCTACAAAATCCCTGACTTTGTGCAAGTGTACCTAGAAGAATTGATGCTGTTTTGAAGGCAAAGGGTGGTCACACCAAATATGGATTTGATTTAGATTTTTCTTCTGTTCACTCACTTTACATTTAGTTAATTGATAAATATAATCTTTTAACATGTCTATTTTTGAAAGCATTCTTACTTTACAGCATTTTTTCACACCTGCCTAAAACTTTTGCACAGTACTGTATGTTTAAAAAAACATACATGTTTTTCCAAAATAATCATGTTTGGTCACTGCTATATATATTGTAATCATAGATGGCTAAAAAAAAACAAAAAACACTGTACCATTGAACCTCGATATGAAATGAACATGGGGGGGAAGCTGAGCTTCTAAGCTTTCCAATGATACCACCCCTTTCAGTCTAGCTGCTACAATGACAATAAATTCAAAATAAATTGAACTGTCACATGATGAGAGGCTTAATTTCTGGCGATCGTAGTTCCGGCTTGGAGTACCTCATACACTTTCTTCTTTTGAATTCGTCTTTGGCAAGCCCAGAGTCTGTACTTTTATACCAGGTAGGTGTCTTTTACGGTGCCTGAGTAATTTGTGCGTAACTTTCGGTGCGCTGGCGCCCCAAAATGAATGAGGCTGAGTTTTAATAGTTAAAGGGAAAGTCACCACTTGCAAAACAACAGCTAGATAGACTTAATATCGTCGTTTTTTTCAAAACTGTTTACTTGCTGCAGTGTACTGAGTTTCTATAATCCTTAAAGATAGCGTCTGAGAATCACGTACGAGAGAATAAAGTCTCACGGCACTTAAAATATCCAGCACTACTTCTATTTATTTATTTATTTATTTATTTATTTATTTATTTAACCAGAACTACTCAGAAAGTGGCTCATAGTGCTTTCGTCACTGATAGCCACTTCCTTATAGATTGTTGTAGCAATTCAGGCATTCTAAATTGGGTGAAAAATACAGTAGCTTGGTGTCTTAAAATATCTCTGCAGGATTTTCCCGCACTGAAAGTTGCAGATATGCGGGAACAACTTGGAAAATGCGTGATTCCCGCAATCCTGCGCTGAAATTCAAGCCCAGACAAGTATTACTGTACTTGTTTTGCATGTTAAATTGTGGCTGATCTGTTGCCATGGAGTCCGACACACTCTGTGTCTATTGCTCAGCTTTTAAAATGCCTACAGTGAAGAAACAAGAGACTGGTTATTTTGTACGGAGTTCCTGAGCTGGGAGAACGCACTTTTTTTTTTGTTCTTTGTATCTTGAAACAAAGGCGGTAGAGTCTGTATTCTTTTTTGTTTATTTGTTTATGTTTAAAGGATGTCAGCCGACCGAGTGACTAAGAACCTTTGCAGCGAGGCATAGCCTACATAGACATGAAGGTTATCGGGCTGTGTGTGTGTGACGCTGTGTAATTGACTGTACTATTACATAAAGTCTGGTGTTACCTCAAGTAAATCCTATCACTATTGAACATATTATATTATTATTTTATTATTATTATTTATTTCTTAGCAGACGCCCTTATCCAGGGCGACTTGCAATTGTAAGCAAATACATTTCAAGTATCATAGTACAAGTAATAATACAATTAAGAGCAAGATAAATACAATGACTTTGGTTCAAGCAAGTGACAAAATACAATTCAATAATACAGCAGATAAGTGTCAGTGATAGTTACATTAGGATATGATTAAATACAAAATACTACAGATTAAACACTTGGCAGATTACAGTACTCTGAAGTACAGGATTAAATGCAGTAAAATAGGGGGCAGATAAGAGCAAGTAAAGCGCATTTAAGGAAGGGTGATAAGTGTCCCAGGGGAAGAACAGAGGAGTTCTACAGGTGCTTTCTGAAGAGGTGAGTCTTGAGGAGGCGCCGAAATGTGGTCAGGGACTGGGCAGTCCTGACATCTGTAGGAAGGTCATTCCACCACTGTGGGGCGAGGGTGGAAAAGGAGCGGGCTCTGGAGGCAGGGGCGCGTAGAGGAGGTAGAGCCAGTCTTCTAGTGCAGGCGGAACGGAGAGGTCGAGTGGGGGTGTAGGGAGAGATGAGGGTCTGGAGGTAGCTGGGTGCAGTCTGGTCAAGGCATCTGTAGGCTAGTACAAGAGTCTTCCAACTGGGTGCGAGCGGTGATCGGGAGCCAGTGGAGTGAGCGGAGTAGTGGAGTTGCGTGGGAGAAGCGAGGCAGAGAGAACACCAGGCGGGCAGCGGAGTTCTAGATGAGCTGGAGCGAACGGGTGGCGGATGCAGGGAGGCCAGCCAGGAGGGAGTTGCAGTAGTCTAGGCGGGAGAGTACCAAGGCCTGGACCAGGAGCTGGGTGGCGTAGTTGGTGAGGAAGGGTCGGATTCTTCGGATGTTGCTCAGGAAGAATCGGCAAGTACGTGCCAGAGTGGAGATGTGCTGGGAATAAGAGAGGCAGGGGTCCAGGGTGACTCCGAGGTTCTTAGCGGAGGAAGAGGGAGAGTGTGGTAGATTCCAGAGGAACAGAGATAGAGAGATCAGAGGAGGGGGGAGGAGGAGGAGGGAAAGAAAAGGAGGTCAGATTTAGAGAGGTTGAGTTTGAGGTGATGCAAGTGCATCCAGGAGGAGATAGCAGACCGACAGGTAGAGATACGGGAGGGGATGGTGGAGTCAGAGGTGGGGAAGGAGAGGAAAATCTGAGCATCATCAGCATAGAAATGGTATGAGAAACCATAGGATGCGATGAGGGGGCCCAGGGAGCGGGTGTAGAGAGAGAACAGGAGAGGACCCAAGACTGACCCTTGGCGGACTCCTGTTGAGAGAGGGCGAGGTGTGGAGGTTGCTCCACGCCAGGTTACCTGGTAAGTGCAGTTGGAGAGGTAGGAGGAGAACCAGGCCAGAGCAGTGCCAGAGATTCCCAGGTCAGCGAGAGAGGATAGTAGAATAGAGTGATCGACAGTGTCAAAGGCAGCGGAGAGGTCGAGGAGAATTAGGGCAGAGGAGAGAGAGGCAAGCAGCTCGGGCAGACTTTAGTGAGTTGGTGACAGACAGGAGGGCGGTTTCAGTGGAGTGAGCAGAGCGGAAGCCAGATTGGAGAGGGTCGAGCAGAGAGTGGTTGGACAGGAAAGCAGAGAGCTGGCGGTGTACAGTCCGCTCGAGGGTTTTGGAGAGGAAGGGTAGGAAGGAGACAGGACGGTAGCTCTGGAGAGAGGTGGGGTCGAGGGTAGGTTGTATAAAAGGTTATATAAAAAAATGTAACCTCCTTGTTGTTTTGTATACTTCCTATCAGTCACTGATGTTCTGCCCAGTTAAATACCTGGGCGGGAGATAATTAGAGGTCCCTCCCCTTTTATTGAGGGTGGCGTAGGCGAAACATACAATTGATCATTTAACCTCTTGTTTGATTAATAACTAAATTCCACAAACGCGCTACAGCAGGGATGCATAGATGCAACAATCAAGCGATATTCTTCAAAATAAATCACCGTCTGAATAAGGATGCTTGGCACAAGCTTTTCATTAAAAGCAGGTGTGAAAATACTGCCAAGAAACAAATTCAAATTAAAAAAACCTGAAACTCTGACACAAAAAAAAACTCATGTGCTGCTCTACCATCAACAGACTACAACAAACCACGGAAGAGAGAAGTAAGTGCAAATGTAAACAAGCTTTTTTTTTTTTTTTACATTGTGAAGCCTATATAAATGAAGCCAAAGACCAACATTTCTGATCTGTTTGATTTAAGATGCTAAAACATCCAAACCGGTAACATCGCTTTCACTTTCACTCTTAATCACGTTTTTATAATTAAAAATCAAATTGAAATCCACTTTACTTTGTGTACACGTGTAACAGGGCCAGGGTCCCTGAACATGAAAAGGGCACAGAGCAAAGCCCTGCTGTTAAAACCTAAAATGTTATTAGATCTTAATCTAAGTCTAATACTGGATAAAGATAACCTGATTAAACAAGTAACACAAAAACATGATACTTTCAACATTTAATGATTCAATGATTCAAATGATTCAATATCCATGTGTGAAAAAGTATGTGAACCTTTAGATTCAGTAACTGGTGGCACCCCCTTGAGCAGCAATGACTTCAACTAAGCGTTTCCTGTAACTGTTGGTCAGTCCCTCACATCGGTTTTGAGGAATTTTGTTCCATTCCTCCTTACAGAACTGCTTCAACTCGGTGACATTTGAGGGCTTCCTTGCATGGACAGCTCGCTTCAGGTCCTGCCACAACATTTCGATTGGGGTTTAGGTCTGGACTTTGACTAGGCCATTCTAAAATGCAGAATTTCTTCTTTCTTTTGTAGATCTGCTTGTATGTTTAGGATAATTGTCTTGCTGCATGACCCACTTTCGGTTCAGCTTCAACTCACGGACGGATGGCCTGACACTCTCCTCTAGAATCTTCTGATATAATGCAGAATTCACGGTTGTGTCAATGATGGCAAGCTGTCCAGGTCCTGAGGCAGCAAAGCAGCCCCAAACAATCACACTGCTTGACGGTTGGGATGTGGTTCTTCTGTTCGAATGCAGTGTTTGGTTTTCGCCAAACATAGTGTTTCTCATTGAGGCCAAAAAGTTCTACCTTTGACTCGTCTGTGCAGAGAACATTGTTCCAGAAGTCTTGGTGGAGCCCCAAATCCTTAAATTGTTTTGTAACCCTTTCTAGACTGATAAGCATCAATAACTGTTTTTCTGAGGTCCTCATAGATTTCTTTTGATCGTGGCATGACGTATTTCCACACACCTGTATGGTGATGACCAAACTCACAAAGTTTCTGATCTTTATATAGGGTGGGGCCTCCCAAACTCACCCCTGAAGATCTACCTAGTTATTTAAACACCTGATTCTAATTATCCCCTTAATTGAGCTGATAAAACCAGGGGTTCACTTTTTCACATACCCTGTATCTTAGTTACTCATTGTTTGTCTAATTCATACACCATTTTGTTTCAAAAGACATGGAATTGGTTAATTTGGTTAATACAAACCCTATTGGATATTTAAGACTAGTTTTGATTCAAGAAGGCTATCATGGTAAAAATATGGAATTTCCATAATTATCATTGGGGTTCACAAACTTTTTCTCTGCACTGTATAACGGGGTACCCCTCCGCCACTATTATTTTGTATTATGATTTGAATTTGTGTTTTATATTTAATGATGGAGTGTGACCGAAATATGAGTTCTGGTTGTAAATCTCCCTCCCGACCTGTGAGGGCGCTAAGTAGCGAAAGGGAAAGGCTTTGGACGGGTTGGCCTGACAGTTAATTTCCTGGGTCGGAAAGTCAGTCAGCCTGGAAAGAGACAAGGCTCCGTTGCAGGAACGTATTGACCCAGAAGGTAAACGAGGTAGCAGCAGCAGGCAATAGTCAGCTGCAATCGTTTATCAAGGGGTCATGCATGATTGCATAAAGGGGGCCGGTAAATCTTTTCCTTCACTTGGTTTCAGAGACGCACGGAACTGGAAGGACCGGGAGAGTTTCCCAAAAAGAAACAAAAGTATTTGTGAGTGTTTTGTTTGTTTTTTTAGCACTGTTAGTAATTGGCTTTTGTTTGTAAATTCACTAGACGGCTAACACGTCTCCGGAGCTGTCGCTTTGGGCCAGCACTACCCGGAACAACAACACCACAGTCACATTCTGCACACAGTACAGTTCAAATTCAAACTGATGGAAAATAGGAAAAATGTAACTACAGAAAGAGCACTTAAACAGCTGTTTTAAAACAGAAAGCTTAATGTTATAAGTAACACCACTTATTATTTTAATTAATAAAAATATTAGTTGACCACTGTGTATTTCTTTAAATAGCCATTTTAAAAATGTATTTAAAAAAATGACATCATACCATGGTATGACGATAACCACGGTATATTTGATGGTTATCATATCGTCAATGTAATACTGTGACATCCCTATCCCATAACTTGTATTGTATTGGCTACATGAAGCAAGCTTGCAGCTAGTCTCTACCACTCATAATTAGACTTAACCTTGACATGTCTGTTGCCAGGCAGATTATCAGTCACGTGTGGCTCCTCCCTTCCGTTTCAATTTCCATAGGTACTTTTTGCAAATAAGGTACATCCAGGACAGTAAATGAGTCAGGGCAGCATTTGTGACATTGGGCAGGAAAATCAGTTGCTTTGTTGGCACAGCTGTTTTACTGTTTAAAACGTATACAATTTTAATTACATTTAGCGAAAATATAAATTTGTAAAATGGGGGGGAGCCGCTGCCGTCTCCAGAGCCACAGGGGGAGGAGCCGCTGCCGTCTCCAGAGCCACAGGGGGAGGAGCCGCTGCCGTCTCCAGAGCCACAGGGGGAGGAGCCGCTGCCGTCTCCAGAGCCACAGGGGGAGGAGCCGCTGCCGTCTCCAGGGCCACAGGGGAGGAGCCGCCGCCTCCAGAACCACAGGGGAGGAGCCGCTGCCGTCTCCAGAGCCACAGGGGGAGGAGCCGCTGCCGTCTCCAGAGCCACAGGGGAGGAGCCAGCTGCCGTCTCCAGAGCCACAGGGGAGGAGCCGCTGCCGTCTCCAGGGCCACAGGGGAGGAGCCGCTGCCGTCTCCAGAGCCACAGGGGAGGAGCCGCTGCCGTCTCCAGAGCCACAGGGGAGGAGCCGCTGCCGTCTCCAGGGCCACAGGGGAGGAGCCGCTGCCGTCTCCAGGGCCACAGGGGGAGGAGCCGCTGCCGTCTCCAGGGCCAAAGGGGGAGGTGTTGAGGAGATCACCTCCACCACAGACCTGACCATCACTCCGTTACACCGATACAACAGGTCCCTTGGCCCGTGCTCCTGGACACCCTGCTGTTGCATCTGGACCTTGTGTCACTAAGCCTAATTCCCAGGTCGAAGGTGCTAAAAAAAAAAAAGTACATCATGTATGCATGTGTACCTTGGAGGAAAACATTCTTTAAATGTGTTCGCTGAAAGTCAAGCAGCGAGTGGTACTGAAGTCGGCACAAGTGACCCACAGAAAAGACAGACAAACATTTTAGAGTTTTAAAAGTGTCCAATAAATGAAAGACATAGAGGAAATAACGGATAAAACTAATAGCATTCATTGTGAAAGATGTATGTCCAATTTCAATGCGAGTATGACAATTAAAATCAGCTTGCCTCTGAATTTGTCACCCAAGTTCAAAAAATCATCTTGGTAAGTTATTTATTGATGTATTTAATTGTTATTTTCCAAGGTAGGCTATGCTGTTTCACATCATTTTAATCAGAATATCTATTTTAAGTTTCTGTTTACTGTAATACTCAACTGTATATTCTTTCAACTAATGCTCAAAATCTAGTGAAAAGTAGAGTAATAGTAACGTAAATGTGAATATATAATTCAATAGCTTAAATAATTCTGTGAAAATACATTATATTTAACATGTAATGCATTTGTGTTTCTTCTGTATATTTACGTGTTGCCTTTTCTGCTTTTGGTTATCTCCATGCAGCACTATATTTGAAGTTTTACCTAGTCTTTTTTGGGAGGTTTAGCGATGTCACGAGCCAGTAATTAGTTTAAAGCCTTAACATATCACACGCAACTGCATGTTACTTCTCAGCCTTATTTCTCAAATTTAAAATGGAAATCACCATTTCTGATAGGGGAGATTATATGTAAGATGAAATATTCATCTCTGATAGCCCCCCCCCTCTCCCTCCCCCCATGGTGAAAGCACAGACAGAAACATGGCCCTCATTCCCTGGAGGCTGGATTTCCATTGACCCAAGACAGCGGCCGGTTAGGCATGAAGGCAGAGGGTGCTAAGAATCACCGGGTTATGATTTTAGGCTGCCACAGAACACTGACCTTGGCCATGTACAACTGCAGAGCTCTTTCAGGTGAAGCAAGACTTCAAGAGTTGGAAGAAGAACTTGGAAGAATAAAGTGGGACATCGTAGGACTAAGCGAAGTACTGTGAAAAGATGAAGGACTACTAGAACTTTATTTATTTATTTATTTATTTATTTATTTATTTAGATTCCTTGCCATTGCTGTTTCTTCACAGTACACAGTGGCCATAGACACCTTTTCATAAAATAATAACACAAGGTTTACTTGCGCCTTTTTGTAGCTGAACAAGCAAACGAAAACCTGAAATTTAAACTTTTAAACATGTCAATAAAACAAACGTGGAAATGGCGTTGTAAAATGAAGGTGGAAAAAAAACTCACTGTTTTTGCTTCTCGTTTATTACATTCCACATAACAGAAAGTCGCAATAAAAAATATATATCATGGCTAGAAGTTAACTTTTTAAGGCAGTAGTGAGGATTTGCTACCTGCCTGAAAAGTAGGAAGCAAAATGGTCTTATTCGGTAGCGGTTTATTCAACTAATAATTATATATAAAATGATTTAAAAAATAAACACCTACCTACTGTTTTAAATAGACTGACTAACACAAACTATCACATAATAGGCCTATATTTAAATGATAAAGTATTTATTGAAACCACCTAAGTGGTTCAACTAAGTAGGAGGCTGTGTGGTTCAGTGGTTAAAGACACAGGCTTGTAACCAGGAGGTCCCCGGTTCAAATCCCACCTCAGCCACTGACTCATTGTGTGACCCTGAGCAAGTCACTTAACCTCCTTGTGCTCCGTCTTTCGGGTGAGACGTAATTGTAAGTGACTCTGCAGCTGATGCATAGTTCACACACCCTAGTCTCTGTAAGTCGCCTTGGATAAAGGCGTCTGCTAAATAAATAAATAATAATAAAATAATAATGGAACTAATGCAATTCCTTGTCGAAATGTACTTTTGTTTTATCCTTAAGTTCTACAAGAATTAAACCACATCTGTCAACTAAGCATTTGATATGCCATCAGTACAGTTAACCAGGTCATGTTTCATCGGTGCAAATTAAGTGCTACGAAATTATCCTCTTGACTGAGATTTTGTTAACTAACAAATCAGACACACCTATAAAGACAGCGATTAAAAAAACAAACAAGCTGTTTTGAAAATGAAAGCTGATTCCAGCATGGTACCCCTACATTTAAAAGATCCATGCAATGTGTTATACTAACTGGTTTGTTCATAAATATGTATGCTCACACCCAGCCTGTTAACTGCAGTTTTGAATGCTGTAGAATTTTGAAGAAACGAACTAAGAAGTAATGTGTGTGTGTGTATATATATATATATATATATATATATATATATATATATATATATACACTACCGGTCAAAAGTTTTAGAACACCTCCATTTTTCCAGTTTTTATTGAAATTTACACAGTTTAATGTCTCAATGTACTCTGAAATTAAAGCATAGAACAAATAAACAATTGGAGATAAAAAAGAAATCATGGAATCGTTTTGTTTAACAAAATTGAATCTAAATTTTGACTCATCAAAGTAGCCACCTTTGCAGATATAACAGCCGAACACACTCGTGGCATTCTTTCTACAATGGAAATCAAATATTGTTCGGAAAGTTCTTCCCAACACTGTTGCAGAAGTTCCCACAAATGTGTTGCACTTGTAGTTTGCTTTGCTTTCACCCTTCTGTCCAGTTCATCCCAAACCAGCTTGATGGGGTTTAAGTCTGGAGACTGTGCTGGCCATTCCATGATTTGAAGCCTACCGTCTTGTTCTTTTCTTCTAAGGTAATTCTGACATAGCCTGGAGGTATGTTTTGGGTCATTATCTTGCTGTAGGATGAACCCCTGACCAACTAGGCATATACCAGAGGGCATTGCATGGCGCTGCAAAATGCTGTGGTAGCCGTTTTGGTTCAGGGTGCCACTCACTCTGTGCAAGTCGTCGACTCTGGATCCAGCAAAAGAGCCCCAGACCATCACGCTTCCTCCTCCATGTTTGACAGTTGGTGTCACACACCGAGGAACCATCCTTTCGCCTACTCGACGGCGCAAAACCCCTGCGTGATGAACCGAAGATTTCAAAATTTGATTCATCGGTCCATAAGACCTTCTTCCAGTCTTCAGTAGTCCACTGGCGGTGCTTCATGGCCCAGGCAAGCCTCTTTTTCTTATTTTGCCATCTTAGCAATGGCTTTCTTACTGCCACTCGACCTGTCAAACCTGCAGCTCGAAGTCTTCTCTTCACAGTTGAAACTGAGACTTGCTTACTTCGACCAGTGTTAAGCTGTGCTTGAAGCTGTTGTCCTGTGAGCCGCCTATCACGCAAGCTGTTGACTCTCAGAAACTTGTCTTCTGATTCTGTTGTGGCTTTGGGTCTGCCAGACCTCTTCCTGTCAGAGTTTCCTCCAGTTTCCAAGTGCCTTTTGATGGTGTAGGAAACTGTACTCACTGACACCTTGGCTTTCTTTGCAATTTCTCTAAAGGAAAGACCTACACTTTTAAGGGTTATAATGGTCTGTCTGTCTTCCTTTTGTTAATTGCCTTTTTCTCGCCATTATGATAGCAATATACTACTTCCTGCAGTACAATACTGTCCAAATAATGCTTAAGAGGGTGTAGTAACACAGTCTGTTCCAACACTGCTTTTATACAGACAGAGGGTTTGTAAGTAATCAACAAAAGTTGGGACACCTGTAGGAATTGTTAGCCTCAACTTTCAAGGCTTAATTTACTTCCATTGCTGCAGAACAGCTGTAAGTTGTTAACCCATTACTTGTTCCCTGAAAAGGCCTTTTGTATAACTCTGAAATGTACATTATTTTTCAGTTTTGATAACCTAAACTTTTTTTTAACCTCTGGCACTTTACCGCTTACCTTTGTACCATTTCAGGTTATTCACTGGACTTGAACTGCTTAAATTTCAATAAAAACTGGAAAAATGGGGGTGTTCTAAAACTTTTGACCGGTAGTGTATATGTATGTTAAAGCACACGTTTCACTAGTTAAAAAGGAAAAGTACGAAAGGTAGTGATAATCTATTATAAAAAGAAAACAGATACATTTAATACACCAAGATTCTATTTCGTCTTATTCGTACTGATAAAACAAAGAAGACGTTACTTGGATCATGGTAACGTTATAGCTAGCTATTTGCTCCTGTTTCTTTTTTTTTGTAATCAGAATTTTCATAAAGTAATAATTATCTACCTTTATGTGTTCATTTTTAGCATGTGCGAAACCAGGGTTAACATTAACAAAATAATTTCCAACACATTAAATTAGCATATTTATAGACACTGAATAAACGTAATATCCTGTTAGGTCATTGCCTCTTATTTTTATAAAATAGTAATGTTTTTAATAGTTATTTAATTTTACTTTTGGTCTATAAAATAAACTTCATACCATTAAATTGTATCCACGTTGTTCTGTACTGTAGGTATTTGTACTCCACTGTCCAATACGATTTGCATTGTGGGCCTCGCGCGTATCTACAAACCTCAGGCATTTATCAGGAAGCTCTATTAGCAATGGTTTCCTGCTTTATGAAAGATACTAAATGTACGTGTTTTAAAAAAAACAAAAAAAAACAACCGAATACCGGTAATTATTTCTCATGAGATTCTGGCTCGCTCTAAAGCAGCACAACGCATTTTTTCGCAGATGGCGTTCCATCTGGTTTGTTTAACGCAGTTGCTCGAGTAAAAGTCGACCTTGTGTAAAAGTCGAGCCCCCCATTGTGAAGGCCAGATTCGGGTATATATATATATATATATATATATATATATATATATATATATATATATATATATATATATATATATATATATATATATATACACAGTACTGTGCAAAAGTTTTAGGCAGGTGTGAAAAATGCTGTAAAGTAAGAATGCTTTCAAAAATAGACATGTTAATAGATTATATTTATCAATTAACTAAATGCAAAGTGAGTGAACAGAAGAAAAATCTAAATCAAATCCATATTTGGTGTGACCACCCTTTGCCTTCAAAACAGCATCAATTCTTCTAGGTACACTTGCACAAAGTCAGGGATTTTGTAGGCATATAATCAGGTGTATGATTAAACAATTATACCAAACAGGTGCTAATGATCATCAATTCAATATGTAGGTTGAAACACAATCATTAACTGAAACAAACAGCTGTGTAGGAGGAATAAAACTGGGTGAGGAACAGCCAAACTCAGCTAACAAGGTGAGGTTGCTGAAGACAGTTTACTGTCAAAAGTCATACACCATGGCAAGACTGAGCACAGCAACAAGACACAAGGTAGTTATACTGCATCAGCAAGGTCTCTCCCAGGCAGAAATTTCAAGGCAGACAGGGGTTTCCAGATGTGCTGTCCAAGCTCTTCTGAAGAAGCACAAAAAAACGGGCAACGTTGAGGACCGTAGACGCAGTGGTCGGCCAGGGAACTTACTGCAGCAGATGAAAGACACATCATGCTTACTTCCCTTCGCAATCAGAAGATGTCCAGCAGTGCCATCAGCTCAGAATTGGCAGAAAACAGTGGGACCCTGGTACACCCATCTACTGTCCGGAGAAGTCTGGTCAGAAGAGGCCTTCATGGAAGACTTGCGGCCAAAAAGCCATAGCTCCGACGTGGAAACAAGGCCAAGCGACTCAACTATGCATGAAAAACACAGGAACTGGGGTGCAGAAAAATGGCAGCAGGTGCTCTGGACTGATGAGTCAAAATTTGAAATATTTGGCTGTAGCAGAAGGCAGTTTGTTCGAAGGAGGGCTGGAGAGCAGTACACGAATGAGTGTCTGCAGGCAACAGTGAAGCATGGTGGAGGTTCCTTGCAAGTTTGGGGCTGCATTTCTGCAAATGGAGTTGGGGATTTGGTCATAATTAATGGTCTCTTCAATGCTGAGAAGTACAGGCAGATACTTATCCATCATGCAATACCATCAGGGAGGCATCTGATTGGCCCCAAATTTATTCTGCAGCATGACAACGACCCCAAACATACAGCGAAAGTCATTAAGAACTATCTTCAGCGTAAAGAAGAACAAGGAGTCCTGGAAGTGATGGTATGGCCCCCACAGAGCCCTGATCTCAGCATCATCGAGTCTGTCTGGGATTACATGAAGAGAGAAGCAACTGAGGCTGCCTAAATCCACAGAAGAACTGTGGTTAGTTCTCCAAGATGCTTGGGCCAACCTACCTGCCGAGTTCCTTCAAAAACTGTGTGCAAGTGTACCTAGAAGAATTGATGCTGTTTTGAAGGCAAAGGGTGGTCACACCAAATATTGATTTGATGTAGATTTTTCTTCTGTTCACTCACTTTGCATTTTGTTAATTGATAAATATAAACTATTAACATGTCTATTTTTGAAAGCATTCTTACTTTACAGCATTTTTTCACACCTGCCTAAAACTTTTGCACAGTACTGTATATATATATATATTTTCACCCCCATTTTTACTGTCTAACTGTGTACGCCTTAGCTGCAATATACATAGACACTAGAATTACTGTTCGTTTCATTTCCTACTGCACATCACAACCAACAAGATACAAAACAAAGCATTAATATCGTACTGTTATCATACACACATGTATTGCACAATAATATTTTAGCCAACAAAGTGTTCACGTGTGGCAGCAATGCACTAGCAGAAGTCACAGAGCCTCCTCTGTTGGGAAGGGATTCTTTCAATGCAGCAGGTTTGTGCATTTGAGAAAGGAGAGGAAGACTTATGAAATGAATGTTTTTTTTGTATAGCCCACAATAGTATTTAAGTATACAATAACCTACCCAGCTTTCTTCCTAGCCCACACGGAAGTATGTATTTCAATGGAATGTGGGAGGCGGGGTGGTCTGGCTGTAATTCAATGAAACTGGGTCTGTGTTTTACGTGACAGCTCCTTGATGTAAACAAACCTGGGATTCATTTTTTTATATGTAGACAATGTTACGGAATCATTTTCGCCAAATCTTGAGATGTTTGCGTTTTGGTTTGAGAGAAATTAGAAGCATTTGCTTTGGCAACAAGAATTTGCCCACAATGTCAGTGGAGGTGTGCTGTTTCCACAGAAACACTGTGCTGTAGGGTCACTCTGTAACAATCAGCCGTTAGCCTATAGCCAACTATATATGTTCCCAGAAATTTAGAACTAGTTACCGTGCCAATGCAAGAATATCTAAAATATTGAAGTACAGAAGGATTGATTTGACAGCGAAAAAACACATAGCTTGCACTATTTGCTTAACACAAGAAAAACTATTTGCACTCCGATAAGGACATGAAATCAAGCTTACAAAAAAAAACAAACGCAGGACTTACACAGGCAACCGCGTGCAATTCAATGAATGAATTGACCGTAAGGT
This sequence comes from Acipenser oxyrinchus oxyrinchus, assembly GCA_030684275.1. Lineage (NCBI taxonomy): Eukaryota > Metazoa > Chordata > Actinopteri > Acipenseriformes > Acipenseridae > Acipenser > Acipenser oxyrinchus. The sequence continues at coordinate 25,235,392 of CM060259.1, forward strand.
TGCAATGTTCTGTTTATTTAAAATCATCCAGTACAACAAAAACCAAAAAATACAAGACGTGGGCTACAAGCTCAGTAGCAAAAAATCTGCTGCGTTTAAAAAATAATATCCGTTAGCCGTCCATTAAGAAAAAATGATTAAACTGTGCTTATCTCGCCCATTTAAGAGAAGTGTAGCAATGAGATCTTCTGTGTTTTCAAGGCCCAGATTAAATCTTCATTCTTCATTAGTTTGTAATCCACAAGGGAAAGGCACAGCAATGCAGGTACACAGCAGAAGTGTAGTGAATCATGAAAGCATGTTCAGTAAAACAGAACGAGTCTGTTCTCTCTGAACTAAGTTAACCTGATCTTAACCGAACCTCCTTTCTTTTGAAGCGCTAATACAAGCTATTAAGAAAGAAAAATAACAAACAAGTGGCAGTGAGCAAGCCTCAAAGCTAGGCAGTCCTTCCCTGGCTAAATACTGTATGTGAACTTGCCTTGCGCACAGGGTTCCCTTGGGTCCCTGCTAGGTACAGACAGGGATTGTAGTAACCACACACCGACCATGACTTTTGCATACATTAAAGGTTTGCTGACAGTTTTTTTTTTTTACTTGTGTATTAGTTGACCCCCCCCCCCCCCTTCAGGGTTGTGTTTTGGGGTTAAATTTCTCTAAATAAAGAAATCTCCTTGTTTTATTCTTTGTAGATACACAGGTGTCCATTGTTCACTCTGAGCTGTGTGTATACAGATTACCCCGTCTGTAAGACACATTTCTTAGGGACTGCTGCCATGTGCCAGTAAAAAAGAAAACTGCATCCACTTTTACAATGCAGTTTTCCTATTTTTTCATTGAAGCATGTTAAAAGACGTATTAAACTTTGCAGATGCACATATAAGCACCTGCACGCTATTCTCACGGGAGTGACAAATTTGGACTTGCATGTGTTCCACGTGGAAATCGTGGGATAAGCAGCTGGGTGGTTAACAGAGGTACTCTTACTGCAACACATCCTTTAAGTCTTGATTTGAAGAGTGACCTTCGTACTGTTGATTTGATGGACAACGACACCTGTGCCTTCTGCCAGTTCTGTTGACAATTCAACGCTTGTCGTCTTTCCATTCCTTAAGGAAGTATTGCTCATCCTTGTTAGACAGCTTTTTGGGTCTTACAGTCCTGGGTTTGTCAATTTACAGACAATGTTTCTCTGTGCTTGTTGATTATACTTCGGATACCACACCTTGAAAATCAAGTGATGCAAGCTATTTGACTAAATGTTTTTTCCTTTATGCAAGTCAAGATTTTTATAATAGTAGAAAACACTAGTGGAGGCTTTGAGTAAATTGTTGATGCTCATAATGCATCAGAGTAGTAAAATGTAACATGTCTAAGACTTTTGCACAGTAGTATATCTATCTATCTAGCTATCTGTCTATCTACACACACTCTATATACAGTCACCTCCAAAATTATTGGGAACCCTTGATAAAGATGAGCAAAAAAGGCTGTATAAAATAAACACAGGTAATGAGCTATATTTTATGCTCAAATATATGGGGAAACCATATTCTTTCATTCTTATACAATTGCTCACAGAAAGTTTTTTATTAACAAGTAATAAAACATTTTCTCAAAAAGATAGGTGTCAGAATTATTGGCACCCCTAAAGATTTGTATAAATAAAATCAAACAAAATTAAATCTGCATTAACATTCTACTTCTTTAAGTTCATCTCAGTCTTAAGGAACTGTATTGTGGCCTTCCATGGCTTCCTGTTTCACCGGGGTATAAAAATGAGGTAACATGCATATGAAATCCATTTCATATGCATGTTACCATGGCATCACCATGGGGGAAAGGCAAATAACTCACAAATGAAAAGAGACAAATGGTTGTTGACCTTCATAAATCAGGCAATGGGTACAAAACAATAGCTAAAAAACTGAATATACCACTTACCACTATTAGGGCAATAATTAAGAAGTTCAAAACCACTGGAACAGTGGTAAACTTGTCTGGTAGAGGACGCAAGTGTATCTTGCCCCCACGCACAGCGAGGCAGATGGTTCGGGAGGCAAAGGGAAATCCAAGGGCCACAGTTGGAGAATTACAGAACTTGGTTGCATCTTGGGGTCACCAAGTCTCCAAATCTATAATTAGACGCCACCTCCATGCCAATAGGCTATTTGGAAGGGTTGCCAGAAAAAAGCCTTTATTGAGAGCAACCAACAAACGTAAGCGCCTGGAGTTTGCTAAATGGTATTGGCACTTTGATTGGAACCGGGTGCTATGGTCAGATGAGATGAAAATAGAGCTCTTTGGCCACGCACACTGTCGTTAAAGTATGGAAATCTGTGTTTGTTTAAGAAGTATGTTATTTTAGTACCGGGAAGCAGCGTATCTGCCCGGTTGTTAGTTAGGAAAATTGGGACTGTTTAGTTAGTGCTCTGTGACAGAGCTAGGCTTTTGTTTTGTGTTTTGTTTTGTTAGTTTGTTAATAAAAGTGCGCATTAGCACTTAAACCTGCCATCTCTGCCTCTGAGTCTCCCCCTGTGCACTATAAAATGAGTTCACACTATGTAAATTCTTCCACATATGATTTTCTCATTCTGCTGGAGACTCAATATATGTATTTCAAAGCCTTCAGCTGTTTGATGATGCAATGTCTTAACAACTGTTCTACTTTGCAGGAGGAGGAAACGACCCCATTACATAATACTGACACTGCCCTCATGCACTGTAGACCCTGAACAGTCTGTCATAATTGGATAGCTGCTAAAATCACGGTGGTCTTCCTATTTGTTTCAGTCCCAGAAGAGCTGTCTTTGTGATTCTCGAGCTGTGTAACAGACATTCCCATCAGTATTTTAATGAGACCTCCTCGCTAAAGGTGTGGCTGTCTTTGTGGGTGGTTATTGAATTTCAATCGGCTTTCCCAGGCCCTGAGCACAATAAACACCCTGGTCCTCTCAGCATGATTTACAGCGAAGTGATTTATAGAAATTCAAGCAAATAAAAATATCCTGGAAAGAAAAACCTCTACTGTGTTATGTCTGCTGAGAATTCCCTGCTAGCGGAGAGGAAAGTCTGGAAAGGCCCTTCTAGAATTGAATGTTTCCTTGACACCCTATCAACACTTGTTCTGTGAAAATCCTTCTCTCTTGTGGAATAAATGGGATTATTTTATGACACTCCATTGCTACATTTTTCTTGTGTTAACAAGACTGTCACTTACTGGGAAGCTTGAAAAAGCTTTTGGATTGGCAGAGGACAGAATTTATTCCATCTTTTAGAGGGGGACACCACAAGCTATGTCACGTGATGCTGGCTGCGGACGTCATTTCGATACATATTTCTAAGAAAAGGCTTAATAAGAACATAAGAAAAAGAGGAAGCCATTCGGCCTATCTATGCTATTCCTAGTACAGTCACCACCGCTTAGAACGGGCATGTTTGTGTTAACGTGATTCACCCGCAGTAAGCGATGGACGGTATAAACTCCCACACAATAACATGACATTCAAAATGTCCCCCAATCACCAGTACAGTAATCAAAACAAACAAGTGTGTATGCAGTTAAAAATCTTTATTCAGACTCATTACACTAATAAAAAAAGATGTATTAAAACTTATGAATGTAATAAAAAGTAAGTGCAAAAAAGTAATGCAAGTGCAGAAATGTACAGTACAGGAAGGTACATTGCTGTAAGCGAAGAACTCTGTGATATGCATCTGGATTGTCTGTTTTTGCAAGTATGGACAGCAAACTTTGTCAGTGTTTTCTAAAAAATCCCAATTCGGCTTTATAGCCGGATGCTGCTCGATAGCACGCACGCTTACGTCATCGGTGTTTGTTTCAGGAGAGTGTCCTGGTCGCCAAGGTGACACAGCTGAGAATTCTTCCTCTGATATCCTCTCTGTTGTCAGAGTTTCAGTTGTATTTTCGTCAGCACCCTCCTCCTCAACTGCAGAAAACCCAGCTTTTTTGAAACAACATTGCGTTCTTTGCTGACTGACAGAGTTGCAAGCGTGCTTTAGCAAGCGCACAGCATCTAACAGAGAAATTTGAGTTACACACTGAATGTTTGTGCTGATGCACATCACTTTTCTCGTTCCAGCCATGCTTGCTTTTGCAGTCAGTGCTGTTTCTTCTATGTGAATGGCAAGGTAACAAGGTGAAAACAGCTGATTGGTGGAGTATTAAGAGCGATTACTACAGTAAACAGTGTGTTTGTTATTACAAACGCTATTTAGAACTTCCAATTGGCTCTTAACGGATCCAAGTAATTCAGCTGCAACAACATGACTAGGTAACCCATCCCCTCACCACTCTATGTAAAGAAGTGGATTTCAAATGCTGAAATAAAATCTGAAATTTTCAGTTGTGAAATCATAGAATTACAGCTAACAAAACAATTCCATACATTTTCTCTGCTGTGCATATACATTCATTATATGATTCCCAAATGTGCTATTTGGAAACATGATGGGGCGGAAACAATGATGGGGCGGAAACAATTTTGAGGAAACACAGTGAAACAAGGAAAAGGATTTTGAGGAAACGCAGTAAAACAAGGGTAAAGTGCTTTAGGATTGAGCAGTCTTTTGGGAGGTTGAAGGGGAGATGGTGCATCCTTCTTAAAAGAATGGAACAAGAATCTACAGAATACCACCAACATTGTCGGAGCTTGCTGCATCCTCCATAACATCTGCGAGGCAAGAAATGTAGCATACGACAAGCAATGGACAGCCGATGTGGAACGAAGTGAGCTGGCGTTACCACAACCACCGACTTCCATCAGTAGGCAGGGGGACGGCGATTCACGAGCCATCCGAGATGCCCTCCTTACTTTATTCTGATCACCACATCATCAACCCCCCCCACCCCCAAAAAAATACTAATGGTATAAAAGCATAATACAAACAATGCGACTTTGTGTTTTTTTTATTTTTTATTATTATTATTATTATTATTATTATTATTATTATTATTATTATTATTATTATTATTATTATTATTATTTTTTAACTTAAATGTTATAGTCTTCCTCCTCTTGTGGTTCTGTGATTCGCACCAGCTGCTCAACTTCTCAGACCGCTGATTCGGCAGGACTGCGCGTAGCAGAACGGGTGCCCACCTCAGCGGGAGCTGGGGTAGGCACCTGCAGTTTTCTTGTTATTGTGCGCAGAAATTCGGTGTGCAACGCAACCACCTTTTGGTGCTGTTGATCAGCGTGGTCCAGCCTTTCCAAGAAGTGGCTGTATTGCCGATCCTGTCTGGCAGCGGTGCGTGCAATCAGACGGTACATCCTTGTGTACTCCAGGTGCATCAGACGATGCTCCTGGATCAGATGCTGTCTGAATTGCCACTCTGTCAAGCCCCCCACTTTGCCACCAGAATTGACCATTTGTTTAATCCCATCTACACACTTTGAAATAAGAGAATTTAGATATTAACTTTATTAATAACATTTAGAACGTGCATATCACATAGGCTACTCAAAGCATTGTACAAAACAGTAAAATAACTACAAATGGAAAGTATATACATACTCTTATCACATAAACAGCAAAAGCCATCTCGAGCGAGTTTTTAAGCTACATTACAAAAAAAAATACCACACACACACACGCACACACACTCATAAACTCGTATGTGTGGGGAACATCTTTCATAATCTGTTTAACCTATGGATATGCTACAGATAAAGTTATTCAGTTGTGCACAATACAATATTTCACTTTCCGAACATTATGATTAGGATATTTACGAGGTTGCTGAACAGCTTCAGCAGCTGGTAGTTCGGGAGGAGGAGGAACAGGCAGCGGAGCTTGACCCCCCTGGCTATCACTTCTTCCTCCCGCTGCCCCACATGTTGTTGATCGTCAGTCACAGGGACCCGCTCGTCAACCAAGGACCGAGGTGACACAGCTGGTCCCGGACATGAGGCAGCGGTAGAACTACCTGGCTGGTCTTCACCTGTAGAGTTAACATGCATAATTAGAATATCAGTAATTAACAGCTGGTCTGTTTTTAAGCTGTGTAAACATATTCTTAGAATGCCCCCAATAGGTATTTTACAATTGCAGCATATTTTAGTTTAGAAAAGTAAATGATGGCTGGCGCGATTACCATAATGTATTGATGGGGCTGGTATTTCACAGGACGTCTGGGAGGATGAGGATTCCAGCAAATGGTCCGATGCCACTGCCACTGGCCAGTCACCCATTAACTGGTGCATTTCCTCCCAGAACTGAAATTGGGATCTCGAGCTTTGACCGGAGGACTGCAGGCGTTTTCTCTCCTGCAGGTACAGATATTTCAGTTTCTTGAATTTGTCTCGTACCTGCAGGAGCGTTCTATTTATACCAAGTTCAGCCAGAGCACCGGTAATGCTGGTGAAAATGGTGGCATTTCTTTGGCGAGGTCGATCCAGTTCATCCATGACCCCCAGGTCTGAAATAATTTGGAGGAAGGAAAGGGGTTTCCTCATCCGTCCAGCGGACCTGGTGTTGCGTGCTGTCAGAAGGGGTGGAAGCTTGAAACATCCTGCGGGGAAAAAAGCTAAATTATTCATATTATTATTATTATTATTATTATTATTATTATTATTATTATTATAATACTGGCAATAATGATCTAGTCGTTCTCATGCATCGTTCATAATACACTGAAACGAATAAATGTTATAAACTGCTGACATCATTGTATTGGTATAAATCAACATCTCTATATACAATTTATATATAATTTAGCCGCGACCCTCACCAGGAGAAGCGGATTGATAATAATGATAATAATAATATTTAACTGATCTGTATTAGTAAGACTGGGATAATGAACATCTTACTTACGCTACAGAGGAGGATAACCGGGTGGAAAGACCGTTCCCAGAGAAGAGCGTTCTTTTACATAGGGGAAGTGGAGGAGGTATCGTGTTATTTCATGAAAGTCTATCGTTGCACGACTGTGGAGTTTGTTGCTATGGGACTAATTAGGCCAATTAGCACGCACTTTACCGTGCTTTACCAAAGTGTAATGACACTTAAGTCACACACTTTTTTTGCCGTGCACTTTTGGAACGAGCACAATCATGCGCCATTTGCGCGTGACATGTCATGAATGCACTATAGTAGCGCGATTAAAACTTGCATGTAAACACCGCCTATGAAACACTAATCATTTTAATTTTGAAAACTGAGCACCCCCCCCAAGCTCGTGTTATCCAGAGGCAGAACTTTAATTTCTTCATTCTCCATCTCAACAGCAAAGCGCTGTATTGAAAGGAATGTCAAAAAACCCTCTGCTGTTTGGGATTTTTTTGTTAAATGCCCAGACGACCAAAAAAAAGTTGAATGCAAACTGTGCAAGCGACTTGATGTTTAATGGAGACACAACAAATCTCTGGGGTCACTTGACAAGCATAAATTATTATATATTAGTAGTAGTTTTAAAGTAGTAAAATGTGACTGATAACCTGCTTGGAACGATGACTGTTAAATAAAGCTTTGTTTTGTCTCAGTCCGCTGCAGTTATTTTATTGGCAGCAATAAGGTGCTGCTGCAATGCAAGCTTATTGTATATATCACAAGCAACATACATGTTTATTTTTATTTAAATTATAAAAACCTGATTACTGTTCTATATAACATATTTTTAAACTATATGTAAATGTTTTATTCAATTTATATGGATTACCTGTAAAATAATGGAAATTAGTACCATGGAGGTTCGAACCTTCCTTTGGTAATGTGTTCCGAACCTTCGAAGGTCAAAATGTACCCTTTGTTACAGCCCTAATATCTGGTAGGGATGTAAAGTTTCACCGGTACAGACTCTAAAGGTTTGGTTCAATCGATACAATGTCAGTCCTACTGCTACAAAATAATATGTATACAAGGTTTCTTAAAAAAAAAAACACAAATGTAGGTACACTACAGTAGTCTCCACATATAGGAACTTCTCCTAAGAGAACACTTCGCCTAAGGGAACACCGTTGTGGTGAAACAGATTTTTCCCATTGTAAATGCTCCGGCTAAAGGAACAGGAACTTCACTTAAAAGAACACCTTCTTGGCACGGATGGCGATTCGTTCACAATGGATACAGTACTGCTTTGTAAAAAAGCGACTTGTCATCGTGAGTGTGTCTTGAGGGACACTGATTGGTTTATGAAATCTTTCCAGAACCGGTGTCGTATATTTGAATTATTTTGTATTCTGATTTCCTCGAGTTCACCTCATCGCTACAAAATGGCATGTAAACAAACGGCAAAATGCGCAGCTGTTTCTCCTGCTACACAAAGTTGGAAATTGTTCGAACTCTTGAAAAAAACCTGAATCAGTCGCCAAGCAATTTGGTGTTTCCCGTTCTGGTGAGTTGCTTCAGCGTTCTATTAAATAATGTGCATGTCTTGTATAGTGCTACTGCATTTTGTAACATGTGTAAGGGTGCTGTGTTAATTTAGTTTGACAGTTAGTTTATTAACTTTGTTAACCCTAAGTAACTCCCATTATTGTTACCTCTGCCATTGTGATAGAGCGAAACACACCTGCCAGCTAATTTCATAGTACATAGCAATTTAAGCTTTTTGACAGTGTTGTTTTGCTTTAGTTTTATTAATGTTGGTGTGTCTTTTACTTTATTATTCTAGTTTATTAACATGCACTTGCCTATTGTTTTGCTTTTACTTATTGAGTTCATTTCATATGTTGATGCACGTGCGTCATGACAAGTAATACATCTGTTTATTTATTTATTGATTCAATTCAGGTGATTTTGAATGCTTGAATCAGATCACCGCGTAGTCTTCTTTGTTCAAGACTGAATATATTCAATTCTTTTAGCCTGTCTGCATACGACATGCCTTTTAAACCCGGGATAATTCTAGTCGCTCTTCTTTTATTATTATTATTTCTTTATTTAGCAGATGCCTTTATCCAAGGCTTACAGAGACTAGGGTGTGTGAACTATTCATCAGCTGCAGAGTCACTTACGTCTCGCCCGAAAGACGGAGCACATGGAGGTTAAGTGACTTGCTCAGGGTCACACAATGAGTTAGTGGCTGAGGTGGGATTTGAACCGGGGACCTCCTGGTTACAAGCCCTTTTCTTTAACCACTGGACCACACAGCCTCCGAGAAAATAAAGGTATGGATTATGAGTTGACAGGTCTGATAAACCTGCATAAGAAGCTTCAAATCTAGTGTGGGATCATTTTTGTTCTTATCTAAATGAAAGAAGAAATTAGATGGATATATCACTTGTGATTTGTAAAATATGCTGCAAAGAAATTAACTTCACCCTCTGCCTGCTATCTGCTGGTAAAACAATTCAATTAGGCCAACAAGCTGACATTCATTTTATTTTCAAAGAAGAGTGCCATTGTAGCTGAATCTAGTGCCAAGGACTGGTTCTTCCTTCCGAACCCCCAAATGCAGTAGTGCCGCAGTACTGTGTATAATGTCGTAGAAGGAAGGTACATTGTGATTTAATCCGAGGGTTAGTAAAGACTGCAAGAGAGGAGTGTTCAGTGAAGCTTGATCTCACATTGACAGCTTGTGACGTAGCTGGCTGCTTGAGCATGCAGCAGTGTTGTGAGAATCTATAATCAGTAGCTGCCTGCACGTCATTGTTATTAATGCAGGGGCTGATGCTCATTGCTGACGGGACTGTGGCACATTTCCTTTGCACTCAGAAGGGGACAGCTCTCTTGTGAATAGCCAGGTTGGATGATGTTGTGCTCCTGTGGATTATCTCCCGTCCATTCTAACAGCAGTTGAGATGGCTCGTTGTCATGACAGCAAATGACTTGTGAGGTGTTTACATGCGAGGTCTGAAAGAGGATTCGAAGTCTGCTTTGTTTGATAGTTGCTATCCGAGAGGCTCAGGAGAGCAGCATTATTCTCATATTATTATAAGCCTTTATTATTTGTAAAGTCCAACAGCCTATGCATGATGTCTTCTCGTGAGCCGGGTGTTTTAACAGGGATTCCTTAGTTCAGTAATGGCAGGAGCATTTCAGCCACATACACCTGTGCGTGACAGAGCTACTGAGACAGTGGCTTGCTGTGGGATTAAACGAGTTAGCTAGGAGACCTGGAGGAGGCTACTGAATGGCATGGTAATTATTATTATTATTATTGTTATTATTAATGTTGTTGAAATACAGTACATTACATTGATTCATGCAGGAATCTGTGTTTTGAGTTTCATTGTCATCCATCATTGCTCATATTCTTTGTACAGATCGTGAATCAATTCGGGTTGCTTTTGATACGTTGTCCTGTGTGTTTCTTAGCCATTCTGTACCAGCACTGGTGGAGTAGTGAGGCTGGGCTCCTTCCTCAGACCCATGCAGGTGTTTTGTATTCAGCACAGTAATACAGCGGGTCAGCATGATGGGTAAAATACGCTTACTGCTCAGAAGTGAGATCGAAGTGTTCTAGTCTATGGGCTTCGGACCAGTTCAAACCCATCCTATTCAGTAGAATTGTGGTGGCCTCAATTTGCATACACCTAGGATGTTTGTTATTGGGAGTGTAAACCAGATCCAGTATTTTTAATCCTTAATTCATGTTCAGGTAGAACAATACAGAGGTCTCGTCTTAAACAGCAGCCGATATGAAAAATGTACAGTTGATACACTAATGTCATGATAAGTATATGCAGGTCACGATACGAATCGTGATATATGTACAGTATCACGATGATGGATAAAAAGATCAAATGATCATTTAATGATGGACTGTTTTGCTAAAATAAAATAGTTAGGGAGAATATGTATTCATACCAACTCTAAAACACACTATTCTTCATTCACACTTTGTTGTGCTTTTACGACATATCATGTACAGAAATTATCAAAATGAATCCTTGAATCCTTGAATCCTTGTTACACCGCTAATGGACACTATAAAAACTGTGTTCATTCTGTACAGAAGGTGTTATGTAATATCATTTTGACGCCAATTTAAGTTAATCTTTAGCTTCTTGCTTTTATTCCCATTTTAGGAAGAATGCAAACAAATTTTGGCTCGCCAGAAGTCCAACTCGCAGTCCGATTCTCACGACGATGAGATTTCACCTCCGCCCCCCAATCCTGTAGTGAAGGCCCGTCGCAGAAGAGGGGGGGTCAGTGCTGAGGTGTACACTGAAGAAGATGCCGTGTCCTACGTGAGAAAGGTAACCTGCATGAATGAAGGTGGGGGGTCAGTGCTGAGGTGTACACTGAAGAAGATGCCGTGTCCTACGAGAGAAAGGTAGCCTGCATGAATGAAGGTGTGGGGGGGGGAGGGGAGGTTGGGGGTCAGTGCTGAGGTGTACACTGAAGAAGGTGCCGTGACCTACGAGAGAAAGGTAACCTGCATGCATGCGGCCCGCTGCTTGGTAATGTAATTGGTCGATGGCGATTTGGAGTAAATAGCTTTGAGAATGTAGCACAGACTCTTGTATTGCTGTGAACAATAGCCCAACAGTTGTCAAGAGTATTTGTGTTCAGAAAGAAACTGGATGTACAGTTTGAGTTTGGGGTTGCATTACAGTATGACACATAAAATCTGTTGTTAAGGCTGTTTTTTTCCAAGGTTATCACAGATGTCATGGTTTCTGTGAAATGTACCTATTGCCGTGTAATATGTAGTTCCTCGTGAGAATTCACATTGTCTCCTCTTTAAAAATATACTGAAGATTTGAATGAGCAATGCATCTCACAAGTGCTGTGGTACCACATATGGTACACTTACTAGTAATGCAGAATGGGTGGGTATGACATTTTATCTCCATTTTAACCTCAAAAATAGGTTTCTCGATAAGGATTGCCAAGGACAACAGTACATTGAATATTGTATTGCCTTGTTAGTCACCACTCAGGAAAATCATTTTCTAGGTAAAATAGAGAACAAATGATCCACCTAATCATTTAGCATTGGTAGTAAATGGATCAAATTGCTCATCAATGTTTTAAAGAGAAGCCAATGATCTGTTCAGAGATACCAAGATATATGAGTCTGAGTAAGGCTAACTGGCAACACACTCGCCATGCCGTTTTACTGCTTTCCCAGACAAAGGAGAACATCATGAGGTACCGTTCTACTTCCTTAAAATATCTGTAAAATTGAGATGATTGATCTATTCAGAAATACCAAGATATTTAGTAAGGGGTCCAAGTGACAAGAAATAGGCAATAAAATCCCCACCCCAGGCGTTCTCTAATCAGTGGCTGTTTCTATTATTTGTGTCCATACTGTACATAGTTTTTAACCTGTGGCACTACACCAGTCTCTCCTTAACCTTTGCTCTACAGTGACCCCTGCTGGCAGTGGCAGGGCTCACTCTGCATGGTGTGCTTGGAGCTCTGTCTCTGATCAGCTGAAAGACGCACAGTCGGTGGCAGTGATTCTGTGCAAACTGCCTGCTTCCCTATTGAGAGTAGCCACTTGTCTCATAATCAGGTAACATTAGCCTTTTGCTGCAAGTAGTTCAGATTCAACTTGACCAAATGAAGTGGTGGGATTTCCAAATCCTTACGTGGGAAGAATTCAAATGAAAGTTGTATGTAAAAAAAGTGCCAGAAGAACAGCAGTCCTACAATATAATGCAACTTTAAAGTAATTGCATTTTACAAAATAATTCCATATGTCTTACTTATTTGTCTCTTCCATTAGCTACATAGTAGAGGTCTTCGCAGGCCCAAAATAACAAACCCAATCAGACCCAGAACCGTCATCGTTTTTACCCCACCTGAACCTGAAGTAATAGTAGACCCAGATCCAACCCGAACCGAAGAATAATGGTTTATGTGCTTTTTGGGTTTTCTACATAAGTGCAGTCCAAAAAATGTAAACTATACATGGCCGTAGAAACACTGTTTGTGTAGAGGTCGGTTCTCGGGGTCGCCTGGTCCCCATGAAGACCTCTACCACATAGGCCACACATGCAGTTTTTATTTTTTATTTATTAAAATCTTTGTTATACAGGAAATTCTGTTACACTTGCACTTACTGGGTCATTTCACCCCAGCAGTGTCTTAAAGGTCAGCAGTTCTTAACTGGGGGTCCACGGCCCCTTAGGAGGCCTTGAGGAGGTTTCAAGGGGTCCTCCAAAAATAAACCAGAGAAAGTGTTCATTTCCCTGCATGCTTATGACATGCTGAAACCTATTGCTTCAGCATGTCATAAGCATAATTAACACGTTCTTAGGTTACGTAAGGTGTAGTAGAGCGATTTTAGCTGGAGCACAACAGATTACAAAGCACAGGAAAAATCGTTGGAAACACACACACAAAATACCAGATATAGATATATTTGTAATTCGACCATTAGCATCAAAACAACAAAACCCACAGAGTGGTGATACAGAACTTCCTTCAACAAGTTAAACGATAAGGGCTGAAGAACAGCAAGGAGGTGGTGTTGTGAGTAAAAAACAGAAAGCCATTATTAGTCCTGCAAAATTAAGGAAATACGAAGACAGCTACTGAATTTTGGTTTTATTTGTACTGGAAGTGGAAATATTCCTCAACCGCAGTGTGTAATTGTGCACAAGTATGTTCAATGCTAAAGCATAAAAAATCGCATACGATTGCTGAGGATTTGATAATGCTGTGTGCCATTGAAATTGTGAAGGAAATGTTTGGCGAGCAGAAGGCCAAGGAACTGGTAAAAATACCATATCAAGTACAAAATGTAACCATTACCTAATGGGTGTGTATCCTTAAAGACTGTGATAACCTGAACAAGATATATCAAAGCTGCACGTAGAGCCTGTGACGCAGTCGAGCTCAGCCCCAAGGGTATGAAAGACTGCTGACACAAAGCTCGTCATCATTTTTCCTTTCACTGGCCTGAAAGAGAGAAAGATCTATGAACAGTAAGTATCTTACTTATATCTGAATTTGTTTGACTTGTGTAATTACACTATTAATGTGATTTATTGTACATGCTTATAGTAATTACTACTTCCACATACTGTACACTCAGCTGTGGTTTTCGTTAGTCCCATAGTGGTCTTGTGCCCTGCATGAAGCTGCCGGGTTGAAGTCTTAAAAATAGAAATGCTTTGTTAGAAACATCTGATGTGTATCTGTGTGTATTTTTTCTGTTTTTTTCACAGAAATACGAGCGCAACTGCGGGGCTCAGCAGTCCTGCTTTTGACCGAGACACGCGCTTAGGGTTAATCTGTTTTCAGCTTCACCCACAGGGTCTCGTTGCTGCATTAGTTCTGCTTGCAGCTTCGGCCACAGGGTCTCGTTGCTGCATTAGTTCTGCTTGCAGCTTCGCCCACAGGGTCTCGTTGCTGCATTAGTTCTGCTTGCAGCTTCGCCCACAGGGTCTCGTTGCTGCATTAGTTCTGCTTGCAGCTTTGCCCACAGGGTCTCGTTGCTGCATTAGTTCTGCTTGCAGCTTCACCCACAAGGTCTCGTGGGTACCGTGCACCGTACCATGTGCACCATACTGTGCACACTGTGCTTATGCACTCTACTGTGCTTTGTGCACCGTACTGCACCGTGTATACCGTACCATGTGTGTACCGTGCCGTGTGTACCGTACAAAAATTCTATACCGTACTGTGCTTAGGCACCGTGCAGGTACTTAAGAGTGTGTCTTTTTCTAAGCGCATGCTGGAGAAGTGAGTGTCTCGCAGCTCTAGGCAGCGATCCTCATCCATCCCATCTGGACTAGGCTCCCCTCCTTCCTCGGCTCAGAAAGAGAGGGATCCTCCTCTGATGGCTCTGTGCCAAGGGAGAGCAGGACAGCTTCACGTAGGAGTTCCTTTGCGGTCCTCCTCATCTTCTCCTTCTCCTTTTCCTTCTCCCTCTCCCCCTCCTGCTTCCTGGGCAGCGGTCTCCCAGAAGGGCAACATGTTAGCTGAGCTACTGCGTGAGCACACTGCTCCACCTACTCCCACTTTGCCTTTAGAGCAACAAGGAGTAGTGCACGCAGAATGGCAGCAGGAAGACCTGCTATCTATCATCACCTTTGAGGAGATGGCCGATCAGGAGTTCCCCTCTGAGGAGGGGGACTCGGATAGCTAGTAGTGCATTTTTCCTTGTCAGCAGAGTTTAAGCCGCTGATCAAGAGGGCCACTGAAGTCTTACAGGTTCCATGGCCTGTAGATGGCACGCGGAAACATTCCATATTTGAGGATAATCCTGCTCCCTCTCAGGTGTCTCCCTCAGTGCACCCAGACTTTCTCTTTCAGGTCCATTCATCCTGGGGACACCCGGCTACAGTGCTTGTTGTTTCACATTCCGTGGGGACGCTGTACAATTTGAGTGAGGCAGGGAATCTCGGCTTGGCTGATTTTCCTCTGATGCCGCTATTCCCTCGCTGGTGCAAGCACGAAAGCTAGCGCTTTTAAATAGACGCTACCTGCCCAAATAAACAGTGTAGTGTTTCAGAGGCGATTCTCAAGAAGGCTTACTCAGCTGATGCGTTGGCCGCATGGCTGGAAAACTACAACAGTATCTTGGTAGCTTACCAGACCTGTTTAAGTCTCTCTCTCGGAGCCACAGACCAACACCACAACAGCTCGAAGAGCTGCGGTTGGTGAATAAGAACCTGCTCCGTAATGGGCAGGCAGTGGGCAGGAACCTTGCTGCGTTAGTAGCTGCAAGAAGACAGCTGTGGCTTTCCCATGCATGTATAACTGATGGTGACAAAACACCATTGCTGGATGCTCCTATTACTCCAGGACACACTTTTGGTCCTGTGGTAGATGATATGCTGCAGCGCTGTCATCGGGTCTGTGAAGGAACTGGTGCGCCTTCTTCCCAAGCAGCCTCCTCCAGTATGCAGACCAGCACCAAACTGGCGACCAAGGTTCCAGCAGCCTCAGAGCCCGGCACAGCCGGCTCCTGTTAAAGCCAGAGGGGGTTTTCACAACTGACCCACGGCTGCGCAAAGGGGAAACTTTAAGTTCCACCTCAAGCTAAGCTTCAAGCAAAACAGCAACCCTAGCAATTTGCTGCAACAGGCTCAGGGCCCCTTTTCAGGGAGACACCTGGAGTACTGTTGTCAATGCACCTTGGGTGCTCAATACTGTACAGACCGGCTATTCTCTGCAATTCCAACATGGTCCCCCCTCCCTTTTGGGGCATGACTACAACGCTAGTCACAGACCTGCGAGATGCGGTGGTGTTGTCTCGGGAGGTGACAGACCTGCTACAAAAGCGGGATATTTGCACAGTCCATCCTCTTCATTTGGAAGAAGAATTTTACTCCGGTACTTCGTGGTGCCCAAGCAGGATGGGCCTCCGTCCAATCCTTGATCTCAGACAGGTCAACCTATATCTGAGTCGACGGAGGTTTAGAATGCTGACTATGCAGCAGCTGTTGCAGTCGATAAGGCCAGGCGAATGGTTCACCACGGAGGACTTAAAAGACTCTTATTTTCATATCCCCATAAGACAGCATATGAGTTCCAGGTTCCATTCGGCCTCTCTCTAGCTCCCTGTGCCTTTTTGAAGTGCATGGAGGCTATTCTTTTTTTTTCTCTAATAAATTTGGAATTATTTTTCAGATTTTTCTCCCCAATTTGAAATGCTCAATTATTTTTATTTCAACCCGGCCCACCGCTGCCACCCCTGCGCAGACTCGGGAGAGACGAAGACGGCGTCCTCCAAACGTCGTCGTCAGCCGTCCACTTCTTTGCACTCTGCAGGCCTGCCATGCAGCCACCTCATAGCTACAGGCCCGCAGGCACCTGGCCAGTCCACAGGGGTTGCTGGTTTGCGGTGAGCCGAGGACACCCTGGCCGACCTAAGCCGCCCCCCACCCAGACGGCGCTCCGCCAACCAGCGGCACCACCTCGAGCTCCGTCCACGGTCGGCAGTGGAATAGTCTGGACTCGAACTGGCAACCTCCAGGCTATAGGGCGCATCCTGCACTCCACGCGTGGAGGCTATTCTGGCACCTTTGAGACTTGGAGACATCACAGTTCTCAATTATCTGGACATTTGCACTTAGTCTCCAGTGCAGGCACAGCCTCATATGGAACTCATCACCACCATCATCGATTGGGCCTATCGGTGAATCGTGCAAAGAGCCAGCTCACACCCTCGCAGACAGCCTCCTATTTGGGAGTGCACCTGGACTCCCAAAGCTTGATGAGATGTGGGATCAATAAGCTACTAACAACCAAATGAGCAAGATGGGCTGAATGGCCTCCTCTCGTTTGTAAACTTTCTTATGTTCTTAAGGTCACGGTACAGAGTACCCAGAGTACTGGTACTAAGTTGCACTGGCACTGTCTATTGTGCTGACATTGTCTACTGTATGTACTGACACTGTCTACTCTGATATTGTCTATTGTACTCACTGATACTGTATACTGTGTGTTCTGACACTGTATACTGTGCATACTGACACTGTCTGCTGTGTGCACTGACACTGTCTGTCTGCTGTGTGCACTGACACTGTCTGTCTGCTGTGTGCATTGACACTGTCTGCTGTGTGCACTGACACTATTCTGAGTGCAGAAACCGGCATGGCAGGTGGCTTCCACTTCTCTTGGTCCCGCCCGGAAACAGCCCGCACCTGCCTTTTGCAGAGGCAGGCGTACTTTCAATCACCCTGTGCCTAGGCAACAGGAGCAGGTTGTGCCTCAGGTGAAGCAGCACCACAGACCCCTGGGTGCTCAACACTGTGCAAACTGGTTAGTCACCCCAGTTCCAACATGGTCCTCTTCACTTCCGGGGCGTGACAATAACAACTGTCGCCCAGGTGGCTCAGGAGGTAGCATCTCTGCTGCGAAAACGGGCCATTTGTATACTAGAACAAGAACAGGGGGGTTCTATTCCAGGTATTTTCTGGTGCCAAGAAGGGATGGCCTCAGACCAATCCTCGGTAAACCTGTATCTGAGTCGGAGACGGTGCAAGATCTGTTGCAGCACATCAGGCCAGGTGACTGGTTCACCATGGTGGACCTAAGGGACGCCTATTTTCACATCCCCAGAAAACCAGTGTACAGGAAGTACCTGAGGTTAACCTTTCAGGGAACAATATAACAGTTCTGTGTTCTGCCGTTCGGCCTCTCTCTAGCTCCACGCGTACTTGCAAAGTGCATGGAGGCTATACTGGCCCCGTTGAGACTCGGAGGCATCAGGGTCCTCAACTACCTGGGCGATTGGCTCATTTGCGCCGAGTCTACAGCACAGGCACATGAACACACAGAGCTCGTTACCAACACCCTACATCAGTTAGAGCCCACCCAGATAGTTACCTGGACTCGGGGCTCATGTTGGCCACCCTGTCAGACGACAGAGTCGAGAGAATAACCGCCTGCCTAGAGCTGTTTCAGCTCGGCAGGGCACTACCAGTAGTGGCTTTCCACAGGCGTATGGGTCTGATGGCAGCAGCATCCAACACCCTTCCACTGGGTTTACCGCATATGCGCCCCCTGAAGGCTTGGTTCAACCACACGGCTTGTCAGCCTGTGTTGAATTGCAACCTCCTGTTGACCTGTCCTTGCAGAACTTTTTGGAGCAGGTTCGGGGGGAAACACGTGCGCATTCGTGCGGACAACACATCTGTGGTGTCCTACATCAACCACCGGTGTGGTTTGCGGTTACCCAGTCAAGCATCCGCTGTGGCCACAACAGAACCTCCTCTCATTCCCGGCAGTTCACCTGCCGGGGGTGATCAACTGGGCTGCGGACCTCCTCTCGAGGGGGGTCTCCAGCGGTGCTGAATGGAGACTCCATCCCGAGGTGGTGAGCCTCATTTGGGAGACACTCGTGAGAGCAGAGGTAGACCTCTTTGCCTCCCAGGAGTCGGCACACTGTCCCCTGTGGTTCTTCATAAAAGGAGACGGGGGACCTCCACAGTTAGACGCACTGGCACTCCTGTGGCCAGCACATCTACTCTACATGTTTCCTCTGCTGCTCCCGCTATGTCTGGAGAACGTCAGACAGGACGGGGCTCCTAATAACCCCATACTGGCCAGGAAAATTTGGTTCTCCTCCTTGATGCTCATGCGCCGCAACCTGCTCAGTCAAGCGCAGGGCACTTTGTGGCACCCCAACCTATCGAGTCTACGGCTCTGGGTCTGGCCCCTGAACATCTGCATTTGAGCCGTCTGGGGTTATGGAACAGGGTGATTGACACCCTAGAAAACGCCAGGGCAGCCTCTACCCATTCCCAATATGGGAATAAGGGGGGCATATTCCAGACGTGGTGCTTGTCTCGTGGTTTCAAACCCACGACATGCCCTATGGCAGTTATACTGCAATTTTTTACAGGACCTTTTTGATGAGGGGAAATCCCCCTCTACTCAAAAGGTCTATTTGGCAGCCATCTCGGTGTGCCATATAAAAATGGATTCAATCTTCCCAGGAGCTCATTTCCTGGTGGAGCAATTTTTGAAAGGCACCCGGCGGCTTAGGCCACAGGTGAAGGATATAGTTCCTCGTTGGAGGTTCAATGTAGTGCTTAATGTACTGATGAAACCTTCGTTTGAGCCCATGCACTCAGCTGAGCTCAAATTTTTCTTGCTTGCAATCACCTCCGCTAAGCGGGTGAGTGAAATGCAGGCATTCTCAGTATCAAAAGCCTGCCCTAATTTTTTCAGAGGCCAGAACGAAGGTCACACTTCGTACTAACCAGGCTTTTCTGCCGAAAACAATCTTGGCCTTCCACATTAATCAGTCAGTGGAATTGGAGGCTTTCCATCCCCCTCCTTTCCAATCTGACAGAGCGCGCCAACTCCATGCGCTTTGCTCAGTGTGGGCATTAGCGTATTATGTGGACAGAACTAAAAGCTGGAGGCAGTCACAACAATTCTGTTTGTCTGTTACAGAGCTAAGTCCCAGGGACAGACTCTGTCTAAGCAGGGTCTGTCTAAATGGTTGACAGGCACAGTTAAGACTGCTTATGAACTGGTCAATATGCCCCTCCAGAAAAGCTCACTGCCCATTCAACAAGGGGCATGGCGATTTCGTGGGCTTTGTTCCAGGATGCATCTGTCGGAGACATTTGCGATGCAGCGTTGTGGCCCACTCCCCATACTTTTACGCGGTTCTATCAGCTGAATGTCGTGGATCCACGAAACCCTGGATTTGGAATGAGAGTGTTAAGGGCAGCCTCAAGGTCGACCCTTACAACATAAACAGAGGTGAGTTCTCTCTCAATTTTCTTGGTCTACAACCGCAGTCTTTTAAAATGATATATATTATTTTAGTTCAACTGTTTGTTTGTTCCCGTGTTTGGTTTGTTTGTTTGTTTTATTATTTACAATGTTTTAAACCTGCAGCTTTCTTGTCTCTGAGACTCCTTCCTGGTAGAAACAGCCTTGCCATTGACACTAACCTGTCACACTCGCCTATGTTCGGTATATGTGCAAAGAGCTCACGACAACAACAAAGTCAAACGATATTTTCAAACTGGTAGATGATTTTATGACTTCAGCAGAAATCAACTGGACTAATTGTATTGGGGTCTCTGGTGTTGTGCAAAAAATAAAAGCCGTTGCACCTCGCGCAATTTGGAAACATTGCTTTTTACACCGAGTGGCGCTTGCTGTGAAAGGATATTGAACCAGGTCTTCACAGTGTTCCGAACACAGCGGTAACACTCGTTAATTTTATTACGTCAAGAGCAACAAACTCTTTTGTTGCTCTTGATGTAGGTTTTTTGCTGCACTTTGTGAGGAAGTCGGTACAGAGCACCATTCCTTGCTCATGCATACAGAGGTGAGATGGCTTTCTGGAGGCAGAATGCTTACCCATATATTTCATCTCAAGGAAGAGTTACACACTTTCTTAGCTGATAAGAAACCCGATCTTGCTGAAAGATGACATGTGGCTGGCAAAACTGGGTTACCTTTTAGACATATTCAGTGAAATTAAGATGAATAAAACTATGCAAGGTGGGAGAACACATTTTATTGCCCAGCGTAAAAGAATTGACGCATTCAAAAATAAATTACAACTCTGGAAGTTCGTGTCTGTGGAGGGATTACTGATATGTTTTGAGCTCTTACATTCTTTCATTCAGGAACGAAACATTGACTTTGACGTAATCAAACTGCCACTCTCTGTCCCATCAAAGCATTTAGAAGAGCTCATTGACATTTCATCAGACAGCTCCCTCAGAACCAAATTCAATGAAATGCTGCTGGAGACATTTTGGTGTGAGTGCTCTCATGAATACAGCACTGCTTCTTCTGCAGCACTGAAAGTTTTCGTCCCATTCAGTACAAACTACTTATGCGACACAGGATTTTCAGCCATGACATCAATGAAAACAAAGTACCGAGCCAGCATGAACATTGACCATGACATGCGTGTGCTTGTGAAGATGCACATTGAGTAAGTAAAACCAAAGTAATAATAATAATGATATAATATACAGTGGTTTGCAGAAGTATTTTTTTATTCAAAGCTGTAGTGGTTAAACTGAACAGTGTTATATGAGGAGGAGGTTAAATGTCAGCAAAACTTGCAAAGAAAATGTACAAAATGAAATTTACTGATTGCATAAGTATTCAGCCCCTTAAGTCAGTACTTGGTAGAAGCACCTTTTGTAGCAATTACTGCTATGAGTCTTTTTTGATAGGTCTCTACTAGCTTTGCACAGAAGGATGTTGAAATTTTTGCCTATTCTTCACAGGAAAATTGCTCCAGGTCTGATAAGTTTGTTGGGGATCATTGATGGACTGCAATCTTCAAGTCTCGCCATAAATTTTCAATTGGATTCAAGTCAGGACTTTGACTGAGCCACTCAAGAACATTAATCCTCTTCTTGTTCAACCACTCCAGTGTGGCTTTGGCTTTGTGCTTCGGGTCATTGTCCTGCTGAAAATTTCCTCCCCAATTTCAGAGTCTTGGCTGACTCATACAGGTTTTTAGCAAGGATTTACCTGACCTTTGCACCATCCATTCTTCCCTCTATCCTGACAAGCTTTCCAGTCCCTGCTGAAGAGAATCATCCCCATAACATGATGCTGCCACCACCATGCTTCACAGTTAGGATGGTGATGACTGGGTGATGTGCAGTGTTGGGCTTGCGCCAGGCGTAACGCTTGGAATTTAGAACAAAAAGTTCAATTTTTGTCTTGTCTGACCACAAAACCTTTTTCCACATGTCTGCAGTATCATCTACATGCTTTTTCTCAAACTCCATAAGTGCTTTTAAGATGAGGCTTTTTGAGTAATGGCTTCCTTCTTGCCACCCGTCCATACAGGCCAGCTTTGTGTAGGGACCGGCTTATAGTTGATGTGTGAACACTGACTCGCATCTCAGACACAGAACTTTGCAGATCTCTCTAGGTCATTGTTGGCTTCAGAGTGACGTCCAGAACTAGTTTCCCGGCTGCTCAGTGTGGGAGGGCGACCTGATCTGGGTAGTGTCTGGGTGGTATGATGCATCTTCCACTTCTTAATGATGGACTTCACTGTGCTGAGTGGGATAATCAGCGCCTTTTGAAATTTTCTTGTACCCTTCGCCTGCTCTGTGCCTCTCTACCACTTTAATGATGACATAACTAATCACATGACAAATACTCCCCAAAGACTGGCCATAGAAACATAAACAGGGTGGGTTTGCTAAAATGTATGTAAAAAAAAAAAAAAAAAAAATGGGGAGGGGGCTCCATCTTTGTGCTACTACTCAGTGAAGAAATATAACGACATTTAATCTATATTTTCTGTCTCCCATAAGTAACAGAAGGTACAATACTTCAGTCACGTTATATGATATATCATTGTATGCATCATTTATTTACAAATTTTACATTAAAATGTCAGTTATATCTAATGTCTTCTTTCTTTGTTTATCCGAGTGCGGTATAAGTTTGTATGGCTAAAGAATACCATTTCCAGTGTATGTATATCTTCACATTAATTTTAATTTTTTTTTCTGTTTTTAATGTTCTTTTTAAGACTATTTTATAAATCTTTGCAAATGTTTCATGTCATAATTCCATATACTGGGACATTGTTTCTTTTATGTCCAAAAGTAATTGGTGTAACAGCTGTAATGACAATAGATTTAGTATGCTAATTATATATATATACATTTGTTGAGTTCATACAATTGCTGTTTTTTTCTGTATTTATTAACTTTGTAATGTCTATTTTAAAATCATGTTTCACAGTTGATACTTATTTTTCTCTTTCTTTCATCTTTCATCCATAATAGTTTGATAATTGGCTAGTCCATTATAACTCCACGGACACTGGTGATCTTCATCACTATTAGTGATGTGGAAGGACAGTTTTCTTCGTCTGTATTACGCTGATCAACTATCAGATGCTTTGGGACCAAGTTATGGTGAACGATTTCCCAATGTTATGTTGCTATGGCCAGTCTTCAGGGAGCATTTGTCATGTGATTTAGTTATGTCATCATTGATGCCATTGCTGATGTCATATGTGATGTCATACATAGACATAGGTGCAGAGTTCTTAACTCGCAGTTTCCTCACTTTAGAGGGTTTGGCTTGAGTAACCTTAATGTTACTTTAGCACAGTTTTTGCAATGAATTTCTTAAATAAAGAAATTAAAAAAAAGTTAATAAGGTTTCAGTTAACATTGCTTATTTCAATGACAGGTCAGGCTGGAATGGATTGAGTGCCAGGATTGGCTTCCCCTGGGTGTTTCTGTAAAGTGAAAGTAGAAGAATGTTAGGATTCAGGAATAATTATCTGTCATAATGATATGAAATAAAAACGAATGATACATGTCAAATAATTAACGTATTTCTAACAACATATATTTTGAAGAAATAACTTTATTCAACAAGCTATATAAAAAAAGAATGTTATTTATTGTGCAGAGCATTTTATACATTGCATGACTGTGTTTCAACCAGTCTTTATTTAATTGAACTTTTTGGACATGTCTGGTTCAAATTTAAGTCCTGCAGTTGAATGGATTTGAAGTGGCAAGGTTACAACTGATAGAAATAACAACACTGACATATACAATTCATAATCAATATATTTCTAGCACAAACAATATTTTAAAAAAGCAACTCGCTACCCAAAATAAGTTGTTTAAACTCTGTTCATAGCACACAGAATACGTCTTTATTAGAAATATATTTTAAAGTGCAGATCACACATATATTATATGAATTACAACACAGATGTGTTTATGTCTT
The DNA here is from genome assembly GCA_030684275.1 of Acipenser oxyrinchus oxyrinchus. Lineage (NCBI taxonomy): Eukaryota > Metazoa > Chordata > Actinopteri > Acipenseriformes > Acipenseridae > Acipenser > Acipenser oxyrinchus. Next base: position 25,259,479 of record CM060259.1, read on the forward strand.
TATTAGTTTTTATATAGCACTTTTATCAAAGTGCTTTACAATGCATACAACACATGAATCCTTCTATGTTTACATTACTGTATCATTAGGCCTACAGGCTACAAACACTGCTACATTGAGGTACATGTTTGCGCTGACAATAAAAGAACTGTGAAAAATAAGCGACACATTAAACTAAAACAATAAAGTGAACTGTGAGACAAGTAAGCCATTTATCCTGCTTTTACACATTCTTTAATAAAAAGAAAGCGCAGAATGACTGAGTTTGTCAGAGCGCTGTGCTTTGCTGGACAGCCACTGTTTATTGCAGAGAGGTATGTATTGGTGACTTAGTGCGACAGTACTGGCTGTAGTAAAACACTGCCTAATGCCGACAATCTTGATTGTAAATATTTGACAGAAAATGGTGATGCTTTAGTTGTCAATTCTTTTTTTTTTTTTTTTTTTTTTTAAATTTCAAGGCGAATAAACCTGGCTTGTTTTGTGCTGATGTCTTGTTAATACCTTCTGTAGATACTATTTCCATCAGCACAGTGATTGACCAATCGTTCGCAAAGTACCAGCTAACCTGGGAAAATGTGGCTTCTACTTGCACATATTCTGCTTCATCATACATGCCAGGGACATTATTAATCAGAAACCAGAACTGCTACTCATCATATTCCACATGTACAGTGTTTTTTTTCTGAGATTTTTTCCCCCTGATTTTTACCGATGTTTCAATTAAAATATATGTTTTACCTACTTTATCCCTATTTTAATATTTGTAAACTAAAATAAACCGAAAATGCGGAACACTACTTATCAGTTATTAAATAAGGAGTCACAAATCAGACAACAAATATCAGAGGTTGGCTTAATTGTCAGAAATATATACCACAGACTGGTCATTCTGATGAAGTACTTTATCATTAGATATGCTAATATTTCTTCAGAAGACTGTTGTTGGTATGCATATATGTTACGTTTTAATGCATTAATCGTCCATGAATCAGGTCAGTTCTCCTTGCAGCCTCTATACAGTTATTTGTGTGCATGGTAAATGTTTTAATCCTTAAACACTGACATGATGTCCTGTTTATAAAGTACATTATTTTAACGTGCCAACATCCTTAGACGAGGCTTGTGAAAGTCTGTTTCAGTAACCTTCGAGCTGTTGTTAAATGGAGCTTTCTGCTGAATTGTTCTACCAATTACAGCTGTTGCCAAACGAAGCAGGTTGATCATATTTGGAAATGTATGTTGGTACTGTATTAAAGTGTTTATTTTTAATTTATGGTAATCCATCTGGCATATTCTCTCAATGTGTTCTTGTTTTCTCACGGCAAGTGACATAATACTCTAAGACACCTGTTATTACATGGCTTCTTCCTGCTGAACTGCTGCTGTTTACTTTTGCTTTTGGGTTGTACAAATATTGAGAACCACCCACTTCATCAAGCCCTTGTATGATTAAAGCTTCATTATGAAAATATTTGGAATAATATGTCAAAATCCCTTGCCTGCTGTAAAAAAGGTCAGACAGGTAAGAAACACATGTTATAGCACACGTGTATGTTTATTTTAAAACTGGACATCTGGTACTACACTAGGGTAAAGGAAGATCTTTGTTTCCAAGCCTTATTCTCGGCTTACCTGTTTGCACTTCCTGAGTGATTTGCACTTCCTGGGTAATGTTACTGGCTGAAAGCATGTCAGTCAACAGGGGAAGCAGCTGGATAGTTATTGACAGGAAAAAAAACATTGAAGGAGTGGGATAGTTTCACCCTCAAGGTTTCCAAGGAAGTGCAACACTAACAAAGCATGGCTGGCTTGCAAACATAGATTCCCTTAACCATGTGTAGTACCAACTTTAGTGTAACATGTGGTTCTTTCCAAACTGCACATTAGAGAGGTATATAACCTGTAATAGTTACAGAATTTTTGTGTTGGCTCCCATTTCGGTTTTCTGTAGAAGAGCCCCTTGCAGCTGTTCCACAGGGGAGGTGACAGTGCTAGGTTTTGAGTTGTGTATTGTGCTGTTTCTGTCTGACATCTGAACTGATTTGAAACCTTTGAGTATGTTTTTAACTGGGGTTCTTCATTGGAACACCATGATACCTGTTTCTCCACTCTCAGTTTCTTAGTAGTTTCTGAGCTGAGCGGACAGCAAGCCATGATTGAGTGGGGTGGAGATACTGTGATCTTGTGAGCCTCTGAAAAATGAACGGTGAAAAGAAGCAAGCCTAGATGAAACTGAATTGTGCCAGGATGGTCTTTGATGGTCTACTCGATTACAGACGTGAAAAAACTGAAATGGCTGTCATAGCCCCCACTTGAAACAATAATGTTTGATCAATTTCTTACAGGTAATACCAAAGGACTACAAAACTATGACTGCTCTGGCCAAGGCAATTTCCAAGAATGTACTCTTTGCACATCTTGATGACAACGAAAGAAGGTAAGAACATTTCAGGTTTGACCCTATCCCACCATTTTTGCTCACATGTGATTAGGGGTGAAATGACACATATGACGAAGTACAGGTCGCAATACGCTATGTATCACGATACATGTGGTGGTCCTGATTGGCAACTATAATATCAAGTGATCATTTAAAATGAGTTTGTTCTTGTACAACCAATACGTACCTCTATTACGATACAGTGTATCAAGTAAAGAAAGTTTCATCGATACACCCCTATATCTGATAATTATAAGCTGTAAGATGAACATGACAGCAACCATCAAAACTCTTCCAGGAATCAAAGCACAAAAAAGAACACAGATACATAAACTAAAATATCATAGTTCACATAACACAGGCACAAAGCTTTATAAATGAGTTGTATGATGAATACTCTTAACACAGTCCTGACCATGTGGAATTGAACTAGAATATTGTAGTTTTTGAGAAGAAATTAGCTAGTGATAGTGAGGAGGATCAAGCATTATTTATGATTGTACTGAAACTCGCATCTGATTGGAACAGGTTACTGTGTACGAGCCATCTTTTAATTCAATAACAAGGGCTTGGGCTTCAAGCTGTCACATTGGGCTTATTTACAAGTGAAGCAGAGACTATATGTCATGTCCTTTTGATCCTTTACTAATCAGGTACCACTATACCATTATCTCTTGGAACACCTCGGGTTCCCTCCCTGTCTGTGTCTTAATTTTTATGTTCTTTGGCATCTGAAAAATCAGGAAGGAATTCCAGTGATACGATCATCAGAGCCAAGAACTGGCAAACAAAAGCTCTTAGCTTGGACAGTGACATTTCAAAGGATCTGAAGCTGGTAGGGGTATACTGGGAGCTCTGGCATGCCTTAGATTGGAGAGTGACATGTCAAAGGATCTGAAGCTGGTAGGGGTATACTGGGAGCTCTGGCATGGCTCTTAGCTTGGACAGTGACATTGCAAAGGATCTGAAGCTGGTAGGGGTATACCAGGAGCTTTGGCATGCCCCTAGTTTGAATTCTGGCATGCCCCTAGTTTGAACATGAAGGCACACCTGCCACTTTTTCCATGTTGTCAAACCACTGCTTTTGTTGTAACTGATTGATCTGTGAATGTATGTAATTATAAATACTTTTATAATGATGGTGGGCTTTGGGGTTGCAGTATTAAAAGAATGTTGGTGACACTCTGAAAACCCCCAGGGCATTAGGGATGTATTTATTTACTAATGCTGGGACAAATATTCAAATATTTGAACAAACACTGCTTGAAATGTATTTGCATAAATACAGGATTTATTAATATATTTATACATTCACAAATTGAGCATCAGACATTCTCAAATGCCGGATTTATTAATATATTTTTTACCCCTAATGTATTATATATGCAAAATTACTTCTGTTTGACTAGCATAGTAACTGGGGTTTGAAAATTGATAGAGGCCTGTGTAACAGTTTTAAGTTGTAAATGTATTATGTTGAAAAAATGGTCTAATAGATTACCTGCATTTTAATTACTATCTAATAGATAACCTGTATTTTAATTGCTTTTAATAGAAAACCTGTATTTTAATTATTATCTAACAGAAAACCTGTATTTTAATTAGTATCTAATAGAAAACCTGTATTTAATTACAATCTAATAGATAACCTGCATTTTAATTAAAATCTAATAGATAACCTGTATTTTAGTTAGTGCTGGGACAAATATCTGAGTATTTGAACTAATATTTTTTGACATGTATTCGGATACAAAAATCAGATGTTCGTATTCGCTAGAAATGACAAAAATACCATTCTTATTTACCAACTCACCAGAAGTTACGACACAGTTTCAAAAATGGCAAATGAAAAAGATATCTGTGTGATATGTCAGATTTAATATATTAAACACAGGATCAACACAACAGCTCGAGCCTCTATTTAAAAGTTTCAGACAGCAAAAAGTAAACAAATCAAATTATGCGCGCACACGCATAGTGCTCTCTATGGAAGGCTAGCTGTGTCAAAAAAGCATTGTGCTGCTTTAGAGCGAGCCAGAATCTCATGGGACAGAACAAAGGCAAGCACATCATTCTGAAATGCCTCGCTTAAACAGTACCCAACTTGCTGAAAATGTTGTGTAGTGATTTTTATATGGATTGTATATGTTATATATTTTTGGTTGCGATTTTCTGTTATGTGGAATGTAATCAACTAGAACCAAAACGGTGAGTTTTTTTCCCCCCTTCATTTCACAACGCCATTTCCAAGTTAAATTGTTTAAAGTTAAATTTCAGTTTTTGTTTGCTTGTTCAGCTACTAAAAGGCACAAGTAAACCTCATGTTATTGCTTTATGAAAATGTGTCTATGGCCACTGTTTACTGTGAAGAAACAGCAATGGCAAGGAATGAAAAAATAAAGAAATAAAATGCTCTGTCAACTTTATCTACTATTAATTTCAGGAATAAACAAAACAACGTTTAACTTGAACTGCTATTTGGCATCCTTTGTTTTGTAGTTAATTCACTGGGGTAAAGTAAGCCCTACACAACTTATTTCTTACTCCTGGGATATTTTTCTATTTTAACGTGTTACATATCATAATGTCTTGCTGTAAAATAAAGGCACACACAGGGGCCACGGCCATGCCCCCTGCCGCTGCTGCTATGCTGTCTCTGCCTGCGTTCAGAGCAATATAATGGCTTTATTACTTTATGAAAAACGAACGAATATCCGAACGAATATTGAAATTATGAGCGAATATCCGAACATGAAAATCCTGTGTTCATCCGAGCACTAATTTTAATTATAATCTAATAGATAACCTGCATTTTAATTACAATCTAATAGAGCTAATGTATTTAAATAAAAGATTTACTACATACAAAAAAAGGTTAACAAAGCTATCTGTAGTTAATTTACACAACTAGTTCATCAAATTGTTGGTTTTGTGGCTATTTTTTGTATAACTGTCTGAATGAAAGTTTCTAAAATGGCTAACATTTTTCATTTATCAAAGCATTAGCATTTTGGCATTTTTTTCTTAGATAAATCAAGGTTTTAACACTTTGACTGCTTATCAGTTTCAATGCTTTGCGCTTGTGATGTATATTACCATCTAAAGATGACACACTTCTTACACTTCTGTTTTGCTTCTTGTGCGGTAACATAGAACAGCCCTATGCATAAATAAACTATCAAGTTCATTTGAAGCTTCACGGTCTGTTAATGTTTTCAACCCAAATATTAGTAAAACTCTTCAGTGACATGTTGCTACACTGAAAGACACAAAGTAATATCAGTGTCAAGTGAAGACAGGGTTAGAATGCATGACCCAGGTTGTGTTCTCTGTAATCATTCTAGGGACTGTGTATATCATTGTGATGGCAATCTATTGGGTCATAGAAAGGGCAGAAGATCAAGCTCAAGACTTTGAGAACTATACTAGGAGGGGATAGGACCTTGTTGCAGGAGACTAAGAAGAACCCATTGATAAATAACAGGAGACTCAATGATGTTTTCTAGTAGCTTCCACTTAGATAAATATTCAGATTTCTGTTTGCAATGTAGATTATAAATTACATTATACAAAACACAGCACAGTTCACAGAAGAGAAACTATCCTTTCATTACTGCAAATGACAAGGACAAGACACTAAGGGTCGACTTCACCAACGTGGATTAAATAAAACTCAGTTTAGTGCTAATCTAGGGATAGTTGTAACCACAGTTACATTGCGCCACAAAAGTTTAAACCTGGATTAGTGAAGCTTGGATAAAGTAGGTCGTCCTAGATTTGTGATTATTTGTATACACCAGGTGTGGGGAATTCTGATCATGGAGGGCCGGTGTCCCTCCTGGCTTTTGTTCCAACTTTGCCATAAATTACTTAATTAGACCAATTATTACCAATTACTGGTCTAATTAAGTCATTTTGAGCACAGTTGGAACAAAACCAGAGGGACACCGCCCTCCAGGACCGGAACTGCCCACCCCTGGTATACACTGTATTTAGCAAATGTAAAAGCACATGTAAACAAAAAAGAAGAGTTCAAGCATAAGAAAACATTCCATTCTATAAGTTTTACTCATTGTATACTATTTCAACATAGGCATGTGGCAGGGCAGGGCCCTGCTTGTAAATAGTGTGGTTTGTGTATTGGTGGTGGTGGTTGGCAGGGATGGGTTTAATTTCCTATCCCTGCCAAATACATGTGAGAATGTGGCTGGAGCCTTAATTGAATGATTAATGGTTAATTAGGCTCCAGCCACATGGTATTTAAGGAGGGGAACATCCTTTGTTTGAGAGGAGAGAGTTGGGTGAGTTTGCTGTTATTATATTGAAACTTTGTAGTGAAGGCTAATACCCAGCCTACAACTGTTTAGTCTTTTGTTTGAACCTTTATTTTGGCCCTTGAGCTGGTTATTTTGTTTCTGTGTTCGGTTAATGGTGTTTGGGATTATCTCTGTAAGCAATGTTTTTTTGTACAGTATGACCTTTTTAGTTATTTTTTTGTTTGAATAAAAACGCAGCACTTGCGCTTTTTAAACCCACAAGTACCTGTCTGCATCTGTGTCAACTTCCTGGTCTGGGACGTCACTACTCGAGCCAACCTGTAACAGCCCCACATGGAGCCTGCAGCTTTCCTACAACCCTTAACCCGATCTCCAGTTCTGTCGAAGTAGCAATTAACTTAAGAACAGCTTCGTTTTACTTTGCGTAAACTTTAAAATATTTATTTCAGTGCGAAAGTGTTTATAGGCTACCTAAAGTGGCAAATTCTAATATATTTATTTTATTGTCCTTGATTATGTTTCAGGCAAAAAGCTACAAAGTTATGGAAATTATTAATTTATTGGAAAAAATACATTTGGAATGAGCATTAATTTAAGGCCACTAAAGTTTGTTAGTTATCGGCACCTAAAGATGCAGGGGTTAATTTGTAAACAAAAAGGTACAGATTCTTCAATTTAAGGAAGAGGGATAGCATTTCTTGTACTATATGTGAAACTATGTGGTGGTGGTTGTTGTTGTTGACTAATTATTATTATTATTATTATTATTATTATTATTATTATTATTATTATTATTATTATACTACTAATAATAAGCATGTTTGTTTGTTTGTGACTAATGTGTTTTACTAAATATTCATCAGGTGAGATTTGCCCTGACTAGCATTTCATGTTCTCCAAATTGCGACCGATTGTGCGTTTGTTTGTTTTACAGAAAAGGTGCATTCTGTTAAGCTATGCTGCCATGTCCAAGTTGAAACCACCTCCAAGGAAGGTTTAAATGTAATCCACCTTTCACATGTAAACCTTGATTTAATATTAGTGGTGCAGTGTGATTATACTTTAATCTTGGATTAAGAAATGTTTAACCTTGGATTTATTTAAAACCTGGGTTAACGTCGTGTGCAACATGATTAAAATATAATCAGGGCTCTACATTTAGATTTTTAACTACTGGCCCCTCTCTCTGGCCGGTGTAATAAAGACAATGTTAAAACAAGCTTTTGCATGAAGCGTTTTCTTAACTGACAGGATATCAATGTTTTACAGAAAACAATAACACAGCGAGCGGCAAGTACACCTCAATAATAATAACTGCAGCGACTATTCTTCTCAGGAACGAAATCAGAAACAAAACAACATCCTGTAGGTAAGGTTGCCAACTGTCTGGTTTTGGACCGGACATCCAGTTTTAAGGGAATTTGTACTGTGTACTGTCAGAACCACTGACCGGACAGCAAAAGTCTGGTTCTTGCGATTCTTGCTTACTCACTGTTCATCGCCGTTTGGTTATTTCCATTCTCACTGAGCCAGCCCACTGTGCAAACTTTTTTTTTATTTTTTATTATCGGTTTGTTAAGTTTGAGAACTACACTGAAATGTATTCAGCGTTATTTTGCCATTCATTGCTTAGCGATTACTGAGCATCTATTTAAAAAAAAAAATAACACACGACACCCTGTGCCAATGTGCCCCGCCCCTGTGTGTATCTTTGTGTTTTATGTTGTATGTTGCGTGTGTTAATGTTGGTGTATTGTAGTTGGTACACGGGATATAATGTGGGTAATGAGCACGAGTATTTAAAATGTATAATTGTATTTAGGCACGGGGATTGCACTTCACTTCACGTGCATTTAAAGTATTTAATATGTGAGCACGGGGTTGCACATAATTAATTCACGTGCTGGGATTCAAGTGAATAATTAATTAGTAATTGAATCCCGGCACAACAGTATATATAGATGCACGTTTCACTCACTCGGGGTTTTGTGTGTTCAAGAGTGGAGAACGGGAGCGAGAGAGAAAGAAAGAGAAAAGTAAGTAAAACAACTGCAACTTCTGTGTTTAGCGTTCGTCCACCCTGTTTGTTAGTATCTATTAGTTTTGTTCGTCTGTTTATTTTGGCCGCAAGTGGCGTATTCTGTTTTTGTTCAGCATTTTATTTTCTGTGTTATTAAAACACTGCGTGCAGCTGCGTCTCAGATTCACTCACCACTACTGTTGTCTGTGTACTCCTTTCTGGTCTGATGTAACCACTAAAGCCAGCTTGTCACACCCCCCCAGATAGCTTAGCTTGCATTGCTGGTTTTATCCGGTTTTGGAAAAATGTAAAGTTGGCAACCCTACCTGTTGGTTTATGTCAGCGATAACTGTGATCCATTAATAATAACCGTGTGGTTTCCAATATGGAATGCTTTATCTACAGTTACTGCACAGATACAGTTTTGTACCAAAAAGATCAAATAAGAAGCCTTTATTTAAAAATAAATAAAATTAATGTGGCACACATTAAGTATGGTGCTTCCTCCTTTTGAATGAAATATTTACTTGGCAGAGTTTGCAAATTCCATTTTATCCTGCTTGGTAAATAAATTCCACCCAATGCTTTGCTTGGATGTCATTATGTATTGAGAAGATAGAATTTAGTGATGATCAGGAACAGCACTGTCTGTTAACCAGACATACGCACGTGTCTCTTTTGCGACTGCTGTCAAAACCCAGGCAGCTCAATTTACAGTAGCTATCCATAATGTAATAGCGGTGTTGTACTACTGCATTAGTTTTAAAACTGAACATAACAGCCATGTTAACAACAACAACAACAACAACAGCGGAATATGGCCAATAGATGTCACAAAGAATCCTGCAGCTTGATGCACATTTAACATTAACTGTATTTAAACTGAGATGTTATTTTTTAATTATTATTATTTCGATGTTTCCAGTACTGAAAAAGATCTACACTTACTGCATCCATCTCATTCATTTGTTTTATTACTGATGCTATTATTATTATTATTATTATTATTATTATTATTATTATTATTATTATTATTAATAAAGTTCTTCTTATTACATATAAGGCCTTACATGGCCTTGGACCTTCTTATCTTCAAGATCTGCTGACCCCATATCATGTCCCTGGTTGTTCCCCGAGATCGGAACATGCTACTCTTCTGACAGTCCCTAAAATTTGTTTGAATTCTGTTGGAACCAAGACATTTAGTTATAATGCCTAATACCTAATAACCTTTGAAAAATAGTTCTGAGCTGTGGCAAAATGTTGGGTATCTCTCCCTGTAACCCGTTTGCCATCGTCTTGTGAAGTACTCTCCTCCATCTTTCTAGATTTCTTTCTCACACACTGCTTTTTGCTACAGCACGTGGGTAGACTAGATTAATCGATCAATGATTTTTTTTAATAGATTAACACCGACAGGCGTGATTTAATCTTTAATAGATTAAAATCCCTAATATATATACACTACCGGTCAAAAGTTTTAGAACACCTCCATTTTTCCAGTTTTTATTGAAATTTACGCAGTTTAATGTCTCAATGTACTCTGAAATTAAAGCATAGAACAAATAAACAATTGGAGATAAAAAAGAAATCATGGAATCGTTTTGTTTAACAAAATTGAATCTAAATTTTTGACTCATCAAAGTAGCCACCTTTTGCAGATATAACAGCCGAACACACTCGTGGCATTCTTTCTACAATGGAAATCAAATATTGTTCGGAAAGTTCTTCCCAACATTGTTGCAGAAGTTCCCACAAATGTGTTGCACTTGTAGTTTGCTTTGCTTTCACCCTTCTGTCCAGTTCATCCCAAACCAGTTCGATGGGGTTTAAGTCTGGAGACTGTGCTGGCCATTCCATGATTTGAAGCCTACCGTCTTGTTCTTTTCTTCTAAGGTAATTCTGACATAGCCTGGAGGTGTGTTTTGGGTCATTATCTTGCTGTAGGATGAACCCCTGACCAACTAGGCGTATACCAGAGGGCATTGCATGGCGCTGCAAAATGCTGTGGTAGCCGTTTTGGTTCAGGGTGCCACTCACTCTGTGCAAGTCGTCGACTCTGGATCCAGCAAAAGAGCCCCAGACCATCACGCTTCCTCCTCCATGTTTGACAGTTGGTGTCACACACCGAGGAACCATCCTTTTGCCTACTCGACGGCGTGCAAAAACCCTGCGTGATGAACCGAAGATTTCAAAATTTGATTCATCGGTCCATAAGACCTTCTTCCAGTCTTCAGTAGTCCACTGGCGGTGCTTCATGGCCCAGGCAAGCCTCTTTTTCTTATTTTGCCATCTTAGCAATGGCTTTCTTACTGCCACTCGACCTGTCAAACCTGCAGCTCGAAGTCTTCTCTTCACAGTTGAAACTGAGACTTGCTTACTTCAACCAGTGTTAAGCTGTGCTTGAAGCTGTTGTCCTGTGAGCCGCCTATCACGCAAGCTGTTGACTCTCAGAAACTTGTCTTCTGATTCTGTTGTGGCTTTGGGTCTGCCAGACCTCTTCCTGTCAGAGTTTCCTCCAGTTTCCAAGTGCCTTTTGATGGTGTAGGAAACTGTACTCACTGACACCTTGGCTTTCTTTGCAATTTCTCTAAAGGAAAGACCTACACTTTTAAGGGTTATAATGGTCTGTCTGTCTTCCTTTGTTAATTGCCTTTTTCTCGCCATTATGATAGCAATATACTACTTCCTGCAGTACAATACTGTCCAAATAATGCTTAAGAGGGTGTAGTAACACAGTCTGTTCCAACACTGCTTTTATACAGACAGAGGGTTTGTAAGTAATCAACAAAAGTTGGGACACCTGTAGGAATTGTTAGCCTCAACTTTCAAGGCTTAATTTACTTCCATTGCTGCAGAACATCTGTAAGTTGTTAACCCATTACTTGTTCCCTGAAAAGGCCTTTTGTATAACTCTGAAATGTACATTATTTTTCAGTTTTTGATAACCTAAACTTTTTTTTAACCTCTGGCAGTTTACCGCTTACCTTTGTACCATTTCAGGTTATTCACTGGACTTGAACTGCTTAAATTTCAATAAAAACTGGAAAAATGGGGGTGTTCTAAAACTTTTGACCGGTAGTGTATATATATAATGTCACTGACCTGAAGCAATTCTGCATGGAGGAGTGGGTCGCTGAAGCGTTTGGTTGTAGTTATTGCTGCCTAAGGTGGCGTAAGCAGTTATTGAGTCTAAGGGGGCGATTTACTTTTTTACACGGGGACATTGGGTGTTGCATATACTGTATATATATATATATAAGCAGCACACTGTTTTAATTCGTACAGTGGAGGGGAATTGCTTCTCATCAGCTTCAGTCTCCCATTCATTTCATAAGTCTTCCTCTCCTTTCTCAAATGCACAAACCTGCTGCATTGAAAGAATCCCTTCCCAAAAGAGGAGGGTCTGTGACTTCTGCTAGTGCATTGCTGCCACACGTGAACACTTTGTTGGCTAAAATATTATTGTGCAATACATGTGTGTATGATAACAGTACGATATTAATGCTTTGTTTTGTATCTTGTTGGTTGTGATGTGCAGTAGGAAATGAAACGAACAGTAATTCTAGTGTCTATGTATATTGCAGCTAAGGCGTACACAGTTAGACAGTAAAAATGGGGGTGAAAATATATATATATACAGTACTGTGCAAAAGTTTTAGGCAGGTGTGAAAAAATGCTGTAAAGTAAGAATGCTTTCAAAAATAGACATATTAATAGATTATATTGATCAATTAACTAAATGCAAAGTGAGTGAACAGAAGAAAAATCTAAATCAAATCCATATTTGGTGTGACCACCCTTTGCCTTCAAAACAGCATCAAGCATCAATTCTTCTAGGTACACTTGCACACAGTTTTTGAAGGAACTCGGCAGGTAGGTTGGCCCAAACATCTTGGAGAACTAAGTTCTTCTGTGGATTTAGGCAGCCTCAGTTGCTTCTCTCTCTTCATGTAATCCCAGACAGACTCGATGATGTTGAGATCAGGGCTCTGTGGGGGCCATACCATCACTTCCAGGACTCCTTGTTCTTCTTTACGCTGAAGATAGTTCTTAATGACTTTCGCTGTATGTTTGGGGTCGTTGTCATGCTGCAGAATAAATTTGGGGCCAATCAGATGCCTCCATGATGGTATTGCATGATGGATAAGTATCTGCCTGTACTTCTCAGCATTGAGGAGACCATTAATTCTGACCAAATCCCCAACTCCATTTGCAGAAATGCAGCCCCAAACTTGCAAGGAACCTCCACCATGCTTCACTGTTGCCTGCAGACACTCATTTGTGTACGCTCTCCAGCCCTTCGGCTGAACAAACTGCCTTCTGCTACAGCCAAATATTTCAAATTTTGACTCATCAGTCCAGAGCACCTGCTGCCATTTTTCTGCACCCCAGTTCCTGTGTTTTCGTGCATAGTTGAGTCGCTTGGCCTTGTTTCCACGCCGGAGGTATGGCTTTTTGGCCGCAAGTCTTCCATGAAGGCCACTTCTGACCAGTCTTCTCCGGACAGTAGATGGGTGTACCAGGGTCCCACTGTTTTCTGCCAATTCTGAGCTGATGGCACTGCTGGACATCTTCCGATTGCGAAGGGAAGTAAGCATGATGTGTCTTTCATCTGCTGCAGTAAGTTTCCTTGGCCGACCACTGCGCTCACGGTCCTCAACGTTGCCTGTTTCTTTGTGCTTCTTCAAAAGAGCTTGGACAGCACATCTGGAAACCCCTGTCTGCCTTGAAATTTCTGCCTGGGAGAGACCTTGCTGATGCAGTATAACTACCTTGTGTCTTGTTGCTGTCCTCAGTCTTGCCATGGTGTATGACTTTTGACAGTAAACTGTCTTCAGCAACCTCACCTTGTTAGCTGAGTTTGGCTGTTCCTCACCTAGTTTTATTCCTCCTACTCAGCTGTTTCTGTTTCAGTTAATGATTGTGTTTCAACCTACATATTGAATTGATGATCATCAGCACCTGTTTGGTATAATTGTTTAATCATACACCTGACTATATGCCTACAAAATCCCTGACTTTGTGCAAGTGTACCTAGAAGAATTGATGCTGTTTTGAAGGCAAAGGGTGATCACACCAAATATGGATTTGATTTAGATTTTTCTTCTGTTCACTCACTTTGCATTTAGTTAATTGATAAATATAATCTATTAACATGTCTATTTTTGAAAGCATTCTTACTTTACAGCATTTTTTCACACCTGCCTAAAACTTTTGCACAGTACTGTATATATATATATACACGTATATATATATACCCACCCCCATTTTTGCTGTATATATATAATTTTTTATTTTTATTTTTTTATTTTTTTTAGTACAAAACTGTAAAACCGTTAATAGGAGAGTAATGTATTAGGTTAGTGCCATTCAAAAAATAAAATATGGATTATTGATTATGATTATTCAACTGATGTTTAATTTTTAAACTATTATTGTGTTATTATAGTGTTTTTCACCGTGGAAATCTGGTAACCAAAATCTTGCCGAGCTGGATAATATATTCAGTCTTTTCTCAAATGAGTTTTTTTAATGCCGACATTAGCAGAACCGTGCAGAATTGCATAAACTGCATTCTCCTACTGCAGGCATTCAATACATGTATTAATTAAATTAGCAAAGTGCTCCCCAGTGCGTTCTTCCACAGCAATATGTAAGAATCTAAAACAGGCTGTATTAAAAACTGGAGCAATACATCAATAACTGCCATCTGTCAATATGCCTTGCAGGACATTGTAAACATCTGGAAAACGACCAAAAAAAAACTTTAGCTTGCATGCAAACGAACTCAGTCCTTTTGCTCACAGGTAAGTGAACAGCAAGCACATTGATACATTGGTTCAAACTAAACGAACCAGACCGTTTGAAAAGGACCAAGTGTGAATGCAGCCTTATATACTTTCATAATGTTTTTTTTTCATTTCCGTATGCTTCTAATGTGTACGTTAACCGAAGAGAGCCCATGTCTCAAAAAAAAAAGTGGCTAAGCGATGCATTTCAATATATGTTATTGAATTATTTCAGCCATTTAACACATTGGCGTGCTTGTCACAAAATGAAAACACTGCATTCAAGATTTGAAAATATATGTGTACAAATGTGTACTCGTTTTTTTAAAAGCAAAACCGCAACCGAGCTGTTATCATATGGTCACAGCAACGCTGAAAGGTTAAATGATTAATAATCATAATAAAAATAATCCTGATAATAAAACACTATTATAACAATATTCATAATATAAATAATCGTTCTCAGAGCATTGCCGCTTGTGTAGCGTCTCCCAAGTCAGCACCAATCTTTCTGCTGATACGAACAAGTCCTGTAAAGATTGTGAATGGCATTTCTGACCTGAACACATTGTATCTCAAATCAAAAAGCTTGACAATTCAATCCCATTGTCCAGCTTCCATGCGCGTATCTGGGTTACCATATTTTTTCGCTGCAGTCACAGCAGCAGACAAACACTTGCTGTCTTGTGAACTATTACTGTGAGACTGGATATGAGGTCAACTGAATGTTGAATTCCCATCAAATAAGCTGTTGTTTTATCTGCAAGTCTGTGAAACTGACATTTGTTTCACTGTTATCGTGAAAGCCAGATTGAGTCTTTCTTCCACTCCACTCTAAATTTTCTTAATTTTTTTTCATAATTTCAGACCACCAGGTTTGAAAAACCTGGTGGTCTGCTGGCAGATGTATTGCTAGAAAATATACATCATTAAAATGTCAGCAAACTCGCTTTGTTTCTATCTGAGTTTAGCAGAGACATACCAAAGCAGCCTTGGGAAATACTTTTTACCTGTGGGAAAAATACTTTAGGAAATATATCCACAGAAGCACCAAATGTCATTAGTTATCACTGCGATGTGGACAACACAGGAAACAGCAAAGGTAAAGTAATGTGATTCTTGCAAACACTGCAGGGGGTTCTAGGTGTTATTTTTAATTGTTGCATTAATCACTATTTTTATAATGTGAGGTTTATATATTTATTCCTGCAAGCTGGTTCAATATGACTTACCAATCTGAGGGTGATCACTATACTGTACATGTTGTTGGGTTCCAGCTGTTCATTTGCTTGCTGTAAGGAAAAAAGAAAAGTCCCAGTATATATGAGAGTAACAAAGATGCTCTGTTATGCACTGCAGCTTGAACAGCTGTAGATTGTGTCACTCCATGCACTGTCAGCTGTTGAAACCCAGTAATCATAGTCTCCACGCCCGTTTCTCAGACTCAGACCCTGATTAGCACTAGTCCTGGACTACCGTACCTAAAGTAACATTAGCTAGTCTGTCTAAATCCTCTTCATTAACGCTTTTGAGGTCTGCATTCTACCTTCCCTGCAAACTAATTAACCTTTTCTTCCTGTTTAGAAGTGATGCAGTGAAACACTTTTGTAAATTTAATAAGAAACATATTAAGAAACATCTACAGATATGCTCACCCGGTTCCTAGTAGCTGATTCATCTCAAAGCTTTGTCAAGTTGGGTCTTAAAGTGATTCAGCATCAACAACAACTATTTTTGATTATTTACAGTCCAGTTTAACCTATACTATTCAAACCTTTGCTTCTAGGGTTTTGGTTTTAGGTCTTTCAAGGTAATAATCCAATCAATCAGTTCTTGGCTGGCAGTCCAGATAAATTTTGTGCCAATATTGTGACCCTGCATTAAACAAATAAAAGCACTGAGATTAGTTGAATTTGTTGATTGTGTTTATTCAAGGTTTTTAAATTAATATTTCGTGGTTTTGTAGATTTGTAGGATTACAGTTGCTTTGAATATAAGAAAATAAAATAAAAATTACGAACGAGCGGAGGCCATTGGTCCCATCTAAGCTCGCCCAGTTCCTAGTAGCTGATTAATCTGATTCTTAAAGGATCCCAGTGATTCTGCCTCAACAACATGACTAGGTAACCCATTCTATACTCTCACCGCTCTCTGTGTGAAGAAGCATCTCTTTCCCTCTGTCAAATGACCAGGGCATCAAAACAATTTAATCAAGTCCACACTGCACAAGACGGGCTATGTTCCATAGTTTTAACATGTTTTAAAGTGAAGGGGTGTTCGCTAAGGCATTTGTCCATGTCTTGCAGATGCAGCTCGCATGAGACATTTTCAGAGGGCAAGGAATCTAAATGAGCTTCTTTATCTACTTTTTAAAACAAACTGAGTAAGCCAGTTTAGAGGTTAGATATCCTAGAATTTGAAAGTTTGGGTAAAAACAAACTGATGATCTACAATTTCACAGATTCCCTTTCAAGTACAAAATATAACCATTACCATATGGGTATTTACCTCCTAAAGACCCGAAACTTGAATAAGATATACCGAAGCTGCTCCACGGGCCTGTGGCGCAGTCATACCCCACCCCCGCGGGCACATAAATACGGCTCCCACAGATCTCTGCGTCATTTTTCTTACCTGACCGGAGAGCCTTGTTCTAATAAGTACTTGTTGCTTGTATCTGCTATATAATTCACATTTATTGTGTTTTTACATATATTAAATGATATTAAAATAATCCCTCGAGTAGTTTTTAACTAATTACTCGTATTTGTGTGCGCTATAGCCTGTTGCTTGTTACGTCCTACTGCAGCCTTGTTCCCTGCATGAAGCCAGCGGCTTGAGTCGCTCCTTCCCAGAGATCCAGCAACATGTCAGCTGACTTTGTACTCAACCACCAGGCTGCAATAGCTCCAGCAATTTCAACCACAGTATCTTGATGCTGTTTTGGTGACAGCGTTTAGCATCACCATTACTAAGGCTATTCGTCCATACCGTACGGTGCCATCCTGGTTATTTTATTACTCATTTTTGCTTTTAGCACCAAAAGAGATGTTTTTATATTTTATGTAATTGTTTAATTACTGTTTTTTGTTGAGAAAATCATTTCTCTTTGTGTCTACACACATGCCTGTCTGCAATGTAGTGCTCAGCAAATGTGCAGCGACAGCAACACTGCGCAGGACAGAAATACTCGCTTTGATTTGTTGTTGCTTTAAGCAATTTCAACCACGGTATCTTGATGCTGTTTCGCTGACAGCTTTTTAACATCACCATCACCAAGGCTTTTAGTCCATTCTAACAAAAGGCTTTTCTCAGTCTTTTGCCAGTGGCTTTTACAGGTGGGCATCCCTGTACGTTGTGGTGACTGCTTAACTGTGGACCTGTACTGAACCGGTACCAAGGTTTCCAACCAGTACCATCCCGGTGCTAAAGCCAATGAACTGGTACCGAACCGTGGGTCTTGACCCGCCCAGTCAATATCTATAAGCAGATTGAGTCAGCAGATGTACAACTGTATCTGTACACTGCATTGCTTGCTCCTTGTGTCATGCCTGAGTTCTATCCCTGTGAGACATGCAAGGCCAGCCTGCCTATTGAGGACAAGCACGGCAGATGCTCTTCCTGCCTGGGGCCAGAGCACGCCAAGGAGGCACTAGCTAATCACAGCTTCTGCAAGTTTTTGTGCCCCTTTTTCCAAGTGCACGCTTGAGAAACTGCTGTCCTGCAGCTCTAAGGAGTGGTCTGCATCCCTTACTCCTGCTCAGCGCCCTTCCCCATCACCCTCTCTTTGAGGTGGCTGCGTCCTCACCCCATAGCTCTGTAACAGCATCCTGGTAGCTGCGTCACCACAATAGCTGGATGAGCTGCGCCTGGTTAACAAGAACCTGCTCCGTGTGTCCAAGCTCAATGGACAGGCTATAGGTAGAAATATTGCTGCGCTGGTAACTGCACGTAGGCCGCTTTGGCTTTCCCAGGGACAAAGAACTGCTGTTGGATGTCCCGACTCCAGGGCATATGTTTGGTCCCGCGGAGGACGAGATGCCTCAGTGCTCTCACCGCTCGTGGGAGTCCACTAAGGAGCTGGTCCTAAGCGACCACCTCCAGTCCGTAAACCAGCGGCAATCTGGCGCCCTAGGTCCTAGCAGCTTCAAAGACCTGCACAGACAGCTGCGGCCACTGCCAGTGTTGTTCGGAAATGGCCTGGTTTTAAAAGGTTCTTACTACCGTTCACTGATGGGTCTCCTGCGCATGCGCCCTCTGCAGGCCTGATTCAGCAGCAGGGTTTTTCAGCCCGCGTCTCATCACTGTCTAAAGGCACTCTCTTGGTGTAAACAGCCGGCCCATCTACACCTAGGCGTAGAGCTGGGCAATGTCACCAGAAGGGAGGTCGTCACCACGGACGCGTCTAGTCTGGGCTGGTGCACTATATGGAATATCCGGGGTGTGCAAGGTGTGTGGAACCTCCCTTGGCAGGGTCTCCACTTTGTTTTGGATTTGCAGGCAGTTACCTGGCCTTGCAGGATTTTTGCAGGAGGTTCGATGGAGACATGTTCTTGTCCGTACATACAACACAACACTGGGGTGCCACCAGGGTGGCCTCAGGTCGCCCAGTCTCCATCGTGTGGCCTGCAAACTTTTCAGTCGACCCTTATAGCACAAGCATAGAGGTGAGTTTCTCCCTCAATTTTTTAGCCCTAGCTACTTGTTACTGTGGTTCCGTATGGTAACACTCAAGGCAGCGTCTCGGCTTAGCCTTGTAGCATTCCAGTCAGCAATCTTGCCCTTGCGACGGCTTTGTACACTCACTCATATGATAATGGTTATATTTCATACTTGAAAGGGAACATTAAGTTATTATCATAACCCTGAAATAGAAATGTAACCATTAACCTTCACGGCCGCTGCGTCCATGATGCAGCAGGCTTGAAGGAAAAATTATGCTGAGATGTGTGCACCATGACTGCATCACAGACTCGCGGAGCAGCTTTGGCATATCTTATTCAGGTTTGGGGGTCTTTAAGAGGTAAATACCCATACGGTAATGGTTACATTTCTATTTCAGAGAACCAGGGTTATGATAATAACCTAATGTTTCCTAGTCATGTGCAGCCTGAGCGATTAAAACAAAAAATCTTTTCTACTTTCAAGACCGTGTGCATTATGTTGTCTAAATTCTTATCTTTCAAATGGTGGATTATGATGGCTATAAAGCTTGTTGTTGCCTTTTACAAACACAGGTGTGCTAATTTTCTGTTTATTCTTGACTAAAAATGGATGGCCACTGAGTACAGGTCCCAAAGTTCTGATAACAAGGGCTGTTAAAGCCAGCGTTCTATTCAATTGTTTATAATTAGTCCATATTGAAGTGTGGGCCATTTTAATTATGTGTGTGACTTCATAATGCTTTTGCTGTGGTTGAAAATAGGGAGTGTATTTGTAGGTTTAATCAGTAATCACAAGTACTGCCAAATAAGCATTGGAACTTTTAGACTTTTAGTTTTTTCGTTTGTAAACAAATGATTAAAATGGTTTCTTTTTTACCTTATCATATTTTATAAAGGACATCTTATCGAGAGGCAAACATTTTAAAGTAAAGTTATTACCTAAGAATCTTGCTGGAATGCACACAGCTACAAGATGTATTTATTGGATATGCCACTTGCTGTATCGTTGGCAGCAGCAAGTGTATTCTAGATTATACTGTAGATAATTTACTTTTCATATCAGTGTTTTAAACAGCATTGTTACGTTAGTAAGCTTTGCTGAAAGCAGAAACTTCCTGTTCAGTTTGATTGCGATAAGAACGGTAAGTGATATACTCCCGTAAGTATGTCATACTTCATAGTTACAAACTGAAAACCTCTTAACCCACTGTGATCCAACTTGGGTAGAACATTATTAAAGTGATTCCAGCTAACAAAATAATGTCATGTACCTTATAAAAGCATAGCAAACTGTAATAAAGCACATTGCAAGCATGCTGTAGGTAAGCATGGTAAAGAATAGCACGATATGCTAAAGCATATTAATAAACATGGCAAACCAGGGTAAACTGTGGTAATGCTGTGCAACAAGGTATTTGGTGTCAGTTGTGCAGTTTTGAAAGAAACACATATAAAGCATTTTCATTTTAAAACATGAAATCTGGAACTAGGTCCAAGGAAATTCTCAGTTTGCTTGCCTTTCCTTCCAGGAAGTCTGTTCTTGTTTTACTTCCTTGGACATCCCTCCAGAGGTGTCACTTCAACAAAGAATTAGGGGGGGTGGAGGAGAGAGGGGGACAGCTTGATCTGAAACATTTAAAATGATAAAAGAAGTTGTCAAAGTTAACCATAAATAGTACTTTAAGCACAGCATAGAAACCAGGACCAGTTTAAAATGAAGTGGACTTAGGAGAGAGGGAAGGAGACACTTCTTCACACAGAGAGTGTTGAGGGTATGGAATGGGTTACTTCGTCATGTTGTTGATGCTGAATCACTGGGATGCTTTAATACCCAACTTGACAAAGTTTTCCAACTGTTTGGAACCTGACAAGCTTAGATGGGCTAAATTTGCTGCTTTGCTTTTGGTAAATTTTCTTATGTTGGTCATAATATCCTCTTTATCAAGTAACAAACAAGTCTGCTAGTGCTTTCATCAGTTCATTGCAGATTACATTCAAAAGCACTTATTGCTGCAGTTAACAGCAGGTGCTTGCCTGTTTGTAATAACAACTACCTTAACTAACTGGATAGCCAACATAATCTGTGATGTAAAACAGGAACCACATAAAAACCACATTACTACACAACTGAATATAATTGTTGTATAAATGCAATGGAATTGTTAATGAAAGCTAAGAAGAATCAGATGTATTAAATAGCACTGGATGTACAAAGCACTGTTGCTTTTTTAATATTAGGAGGGACAGAGAGAAGTGGCTCTGTCGGCACTATATAATATTCTTTTTTACTACTTTCATGGGATCGGGATTAATGCCAGCTGTATCTTTTTTTTAAAAGCTGTATCATTTTAAATCAAAGCAGCGTTCCTAAATTATGTTTTATGTTTTTTTTCCCATGCCACAAAAATTCTTGAGTCAAAGGTTTGGCGACCTTGGCTGGAGATGAACTGGTGTATTATAATAACGGTGTGCTTGGTAGCAGCTTTTATTTCATATAGCTTTGAATATTTTCATCAAAGACTGAAAAAAGCTAGCAAAATATATTTTTGGAAATGTATATCTAGAGTTTTCTATTGGCTTTTTAGCTGTGTTTTTGTCGGTAGGTTTCATTTTTTGTTTACTACAGTACATTTCCTCTAATTCTTTTTTTTTTTTTTTAATATGCTTTACCATACCGCTCTGCTTTGCAATGCTTTCCTATGCTTTAGCTTTCACTATGTTATTTAACTTTGCTGTGCTTTTACTGTAGGAAACTTTTATAAGAGAAGAAAAATATTCCCTTTACTTCAAGATTAGTGTACTGATTATTTAGAAAGACAAAAGGCATTTCACATTTTTGCAGTAGGGCAATGCCACTGGGCTCTTTAACAAGAAGTATATTGGAAGGGAATACAGACCTTCACAGGTAATAATATACTGCTGAACCTGTCTTCGTCTGCAGGGCAGAAAGATAACCAAGTGAGTCCACTGTCCGTGTGCTGTACGGCCCCCTCTTTCATCTTGCACTGGTTAACAATGAAAACATCACATAGTCAGTAATTTAGAAGAACGATCAAGAAAGAAACTGCAAAGCACTAATGTTGACAGATTAGCATGTCATTTCCCAGCACTACCTCTGGGGGGTATGACACCATGAAAACAGTGTTCAAACAGCACACCAATCAGGACAAATGAGAACTGACTTACATGGTCAAAACCCATGGCCTCATTTCATATTATCTCACACTCTGCTAAGCCACACTTTAGGATTTATTTGTTTTCTTGACAGACTAAGTAAAGCTCCAAAGGTCATATTTGAAACACTTTAGTGATCCCTATCCGGGCCTCGTAAGCAGCACTCCCACGTTTGCAAAACTCACTTCTGAGCAAACAGGTTGATCCAGATTCGGCAAGACTCTTTCCTGTAAACAGACAAAAAGCATTAGAAGAAGAAAAATAAATGAGATACCTGAACACTTTCAATGTTGCCTCTGTTAACATTTGAACGTGGATTTTTGTGTGATTCATTTTGAAGAGGTATTTCACTGAGAATGTGTTCTCCAAACCCTACTGCTAATACTGCTTTGTTTTTCTGGAAAGGTTTGTGCAGTAGGTGGGAACCTCAGTCCCCTTCGTACTTCATCGGATGTGATTTATTATGGCTACAATAGTGTTCCAAAACCCCCTGCAGTGTTATCAAGAAACATGGTACTGCAACTTTTACAATGCTGATGATTGAAATGAGTGCCATATTGTGGGACCCAGCATTGCAGCAGGGAGTGTGATCTGGATACATAACGAAGCTTGGAAGATAATTTTTTTTTTTTTTCTCCTGCAGAATGCTCAGAGTAAATATTGAGAAATGTATTACCCAGTTCAGATTCATGATGTGTGATTAAAAATGTCAAGAGTCCGCAGAATTTTTAAAACATAACGCTGCAATATGGACAACACGGGACACAGCAAAGGCAACGTTGATGAGTTTCTTGTAACCTTTGCTGGGGACTCTGTAATACTTTAAACTATTTGGTAAAACATATGGTATACCATTAAATTTGTATGTCTTTTATATTGTCTACAAAAAATGAATAAGACAAAGGCTTCTGATAGAAATAGGTGTTGAACTGAAGACATGGCTTTCAGTACGTCTAATCATTCTTGTGACACATGATTTAATTTTAAAGCACATAGAGATTGCACTGCCTGTTGCTGAGTTCCTGGGATTCTGTGAGACATTACGATGAATAATGTAATCTCACGTGTAATGTGTAATAAGGGTAGACGGGTATTTAACTGTATTTGCCAAACAAAGCTGTAAAGTGTTTAGTAAGTTACATAATAACCTACACTCCAATGATGGAACAGGACAAATTTGAGTATTAAAGGAAAAAACTTATAAAGTATATCACATGCTATTTATATGTTATTATTGAAGAGGTTAAATATGTTCTATTGTACATTTTAGCTGTGCATTTTTAATACTATATAAACCAGTGCATGTGCATACAGAGGCCCCCCATAATTTCGAACAATCGCACAGTACCTGAAAGGTTAAACATGTTAGTATCAAATCGAGAGTTTGTCGGATTATAGCCAAATGCAATCCGAAACGTCTATAGGAGTGTATGATAAGTTTGGTGCAAAATCAAGGCGGTTATCGTGCACACCCTGCAGAGTGTGACAGACAGACAC
The DNA here is from genome assembly GCA_030684275.1 of Acipenser oxyrinchus oxyrinchus. Classification (NCBI taxonomy): domain Eukaryota; kingdom Metazoa; phylum Chordata; class Actinopteri; order Acipenseriformes; family Acipenseridae; genus Acipenser; species Acipenser oxyrinchus. Next base: position 25,283,346 of record CM060259.1, read on the forward strand.
GATCAGAGCAGAAGGGTACCCTTGAGGAGTAAGTTTGATATTTATAAACTTCAAGAATGCAACAAAAGTATCGGACACTTTTTATATTAAATTGTATTTTATTCATAAAACTTTTCTTTAAAGAACTCCCAAATTAAAGCTTAGTGAATGGGACCCACTGAATGGCATTTAATAATAGGTGATGATGGCATAATTAAAAGGCAGTAACTAAGTTTGACAGGAGAAGTAATGTATGCTTCATGAGTCATTTCGAATTGAATAGGCGAGGAATACAGTGCCTGTACATCAAGAGTGACAATACCAGCTGCTCCTGAATGCTAGTTTAGTGGTTACTGGTCACGTTTGAAGTGGACAGCTTTGGATTCCTGTGTTGGGGGATAATAAAAGAAGGAATTGACTTGCCTATGACTGTGCTTGTGGATCAAACGGCAAACCTTTTAGTGTGATATAATTTTATAATATATTTGTCATTGATCGTGTGATTCTTATATAATATATTTGTCATTGATTGTGGGATATTGTTATACAATATATTTGTCATTGATTGTGTAATTGTTATATAGTATTTATTTCATTGATCGTGGGATATTGTTATATAGTATATTTATTTCACTGATCATGGAATATTGTTATATAGTATATTTCACTGATCGTGGGATATTGTTATATAGTATATTTCACTGATCGTGGGATATTGTTATATAGTATATTTCACTGATCGTGGGATATTGTTCTATAGTATATTTATTTCATTGATCGTGGGATATTGTTATATAATACATTTGTCATTGATTGTGTGTTTGTTATATAGTATATTTATTTCATTGATTGTGGGATATTGTTATATAGTATGTTTATTTCACTGATCGTGGGATATTGTTATATAATATATTTATTTCATTTTCTCATTTTGTAGCAGACTGTAAATGTTCAGAAAGTCGTCTGTTTGTTTCCGTTAATAAAACAGAGGAAGATTTCTAGTTGAAATCTTCACCTCGGCACCAAAGGGACATTCTGGCCCTGGAGAGAATCAAAACAAGAGCCACCAGACTAATTCCAGGACTTCAAGAAACAAGCTGTGAAGATAGGCTGAACGAACTGAATCTATTTAGCCCAGAACAAAGAGAAAAATGATGGAATATTTTTTTTAAAAAAATCTTTAACAAAAGCCTTCCCATTCAGTAAGAATTTGAAGTGTCTTCGATGTCAGGCAGTGAATTGTTGGAGTGTGCTGGAAAAGAAAGTCTCGTGGCAGGACCTTTGTTGGATGGAAACACTATATAATGTTTCTGCTCTGAGCAACATGCATCATGTTTTGAGACTGCTGTTATCATGTCACTCTGGGTGGCTCACTGCTGATGCATCGGTTTGTCCTCTCAGAACTAGCCTCCAGCACAGCATGGTTGAATGCAGACAGGTCATTGCCCAGAGCAGGTACCGTTTAGTGCCATTACCAGGTGTTGCCGACAAGAGCAAAAGTGTTAGCTTTGTGAAAGAACTGGCAGCTAAGGGTGTATTGAGACTGAATTGTGTCCGGATGTAGATAAGTGGTCAGAAGTGGGTGTTCAGAGTTATTTTTCCTACAATGACTCAAACCCCTAGAAGCAGCTTGTGTGTAGGGGATGCATTCCTTCAATGGGAAGTACAGCATGGAAAAGAGTGCAAGATGTGTTTGCAAGTTTTATTGTTTACAAATTATATAAAAAAGTACCATTAAAAAATCAGATACTCATTTAACATACTGTGTGCCTCTTTCATGCAGGAAAATGTGAGATCTACAAAGATGATATTTACTGGAATTATTTTGTTAGCTCTGTGTACTTTAAAGAAGCAATGGAAACACCCAGCAGATGAGGGCTCGTCAGAGTGGTGCATGGCAAGGATTTGGCCAGGACTTGGATACAGGGAGGTGTTTTGTGCTTGTCAGCAGAAGATGGGTGCCTACCTGATAATCCCAATGAAATGACACCCCACTGGGCACTGGGCAGAAAGTACTGTTGCTTGGTAGAGCAGTAAAGTGGATAGAAGTGTCGCTGTCACTAGTATCAGGTGGGTCTGTCTCTGGAAGCCCTGATGATGGGTGATTCCAGTATGCAAAGATCAATACATTCCTTTAAGCATGGATGAAAGTTTTCCACCTGTAGACGGAATTCCGTCAAAATGGCCTCTCGGGTCCATTCCTGTGATTTTGTGTGAGAAATTTCCTGTGAGAAATGGCAAAAAAATCAGGGGGTGGTATATATGTTTTTTACACGTACTTTGTTTTTTTCTGTTGAACTGTAACTTGATTGAGACCATAGGCGCTTAACCCATATGGCACAGGCCAGGCAAACTATATATATATTTTCCCCTTCTGCTTTTTCTTCTCCATATGTACAAACAATTATTATATATTTTGTTATGTTTTTTTTCCTTTTAAACATTTTAAAATGTAGTACAAAAACCGGCAGGTCATACATTAAAAAAAAACAAAAAACACACCCTTCATGTACATTGGTTTGACCCATAGGTCCGCACTGTCTGCACTAATTACAACAGCTTACTTTAGCAGCGTTGTGACTAACGGAAGATGCTGGGGTGAGTGGAGACTACAAAACATGATTCATTAAACATAGGCTAGGTAGATGTTAGTTAAGTTTGTTTTTATTTTCTATAAATTGAATTACATGTATTGAAAAAAAGGCAAGAGAGAACCAGACAGTTTATTTTATTTATTTATTTATTTATTTATTTATTTTTAAATAAGGACGTTAGTCGGTTCGTGTTGCTGTGGGGCCATGAAAGGGTTTAAGTTCAACACCGACTCTAAATAAAATGTTGTTACTGTTATTAAGCACTAGTAATAATCTGAGCCAGTGGCATTTCAAAAGAGCAGAAGCCTCTTTTTACTTTAGTGAAGTAGGCTAGACTGTTGTTGTTTTTTTTGTTTGTTTTTTTTCATTAAAATGTGATTTATTTATTGAAATACATTTTCAGCTTTCGTATTGGCTCTTACCATGGCAATGGAAGTAATCATTAGGGCATCTAAATGGGTAGTGGGAGGAGAACACTTGGCTTCTGGAATGTGACTGCCACCAATTAGAGCATACATGGATGACATGACAACCATGACTACAACAGTAGCCTGCACTAATCGGTTATTGGGCAAAGTAACCAATAACATTGAATGGGCACAAATGCAATTCAAGCCCACTAAGTCAAGGAGCATCTCTATAATTAAAGGTAAAGTAGTCGATAAGAAGCTCTACATTAACGGTGAGGCAATACCAACAGTGTCTGAGAAGCCTGTGAAAAGTCTTGTGAGATGGTATGATGGGGACCTAAAGGACACAGTTTGTGTGGGAGAAGTGAGACAACAAGCAGTGCAAGGGTTGAAGAGCATAGACAGCAGCGCTTTACTGGGCAAACTTAAACTGGTGCTTTCCGTTTAGTCTACTGCCACTCACTGTGTATGAGGTTTCCTTGACAACAGTAGAGAAGCTGGAAGCGTTAATCCGTTCATACATCAGGAAATGGTTAGGAGTTCCACGCTGCCTCAGCAGAGTGGGACTGTATGGTAAAGGGATACTGCAGCTACCAGTCTCCACTTTAACCGAGGAGTTTAAGTGCGCCAAAGTTTGATTGGAATTACATTGGTAGAGTCACATGACAAATGTGTGAGGGAGGCAGCACCTGTGTTGAAAACTAGAAGAAAGTGGGTAGCAAAGGAAGCTGTGGAAGATGCAAAGGCTGCCCTTCGTATTAGTGATATCATGGGGCAAGTACAGCATGGAAGAGGAGTGCTTGGTCTCAGTTTAGCTTCTCCTACATCCTACATGGCACAAAGCAGCCCCAGCTCAACGGAGGAAGCTGGTAGTCAATGAGGTGCAAAAGCAGGAGGAGAGGATGCGGTGCATAAAGGCAGTTTCCCAGTCCAAGCAGGGAGGATGGACAAGATGGGAGAGTGTGGAACAAGGCAAGATCGGCTGGCAAGATCTATAGACAATGGAACGAGCAGGATCAGTTTCCACATCAGGTCAACATATGATGTACTTCCATCACCACAGAACCTTAATCTATGGGTAGGAGAGGATACTTGGCATCATGGCCAGGTGCTGCGATGTTTGGCCTTAGCATTGGAAGACAAGCACATCATGACCAACAGGTTGCCACCAATTCCAGCAATATATGACTCCAGGGGAGCAACCACCAAGAAAAGGTGTTAAAACCAAAACTCTAGGACAACTGGAAGCTGCTAGAGACTGGAAAATGCTGGCAGATGTTGGACAATGGCTTATTTTCCCACCTGAGATTTGCCACCACTTACCTTCGACCTGATATTGGATCAGCACGCCTTGTTCACCTGGTAGAGTTAACAGTGCCATGGGAGGATGCTGTAGATGAGGCGTATGAGAGGAAGAAACTGCGGTATGCTCAACTAGCCACTGAAGCGGAACAGAGAAGATGGAGAGTCTGGGTTTACCCAGTGGAAGTGGGTTGTCGAGGATTTGTGGCACACTCAACAACCCAGTTTCTCAGAGACGTCGGATTCAGTGGCCAAGAGTTGCGTCGCACAGTGAAGAACTTATTTGAAGCAGCAGAGAGGAGCAGCAACTGGCTGTGGTTGAGACGGAAAGATTCTGGCTGGGGATCTCAAGCACAGTAGAAAGAAAGAAACGCTGATGTATGGGTAAGTAAGCTGGGCTGAGTTGAGTGGGGGACGGAGGGGGGTGATGCTGGGACGCCAGAATCACTGTCGAGCCCTCTTGAGGTGTCGTGGGCTAGTCGACAAAACACTGAGGATGGAAGGTGCCCACTTGAAGACCCCAGAGATGTACCCTACTTAGCTCAATCCAGACGGTTGTCATGCTGATGCGCTGGGGAGACCACACTATGGTTGATCCCCGGAGCCAGCATCGCAGCCGTTGTGTGTGCTGATGCGCTAGGGAGGCAATAAGCTGATCCCTGGAGCTAGCATTACACTTCAGCCATCAACACCAGACAGAAGGATATCTACATCATCATATGGAAGGAAGCGCAAATGGATGGAGACACATATGGATCACATTAGTTTACTGTGAAGCTACGTCTTAGTTGGTGCTTATCTTGGCAAGAGCCAAGTTCAAATCAGCATGAAGTTTTAACATCTACTCTCATGTAATGGAAATCATGAAGATCTGGATACGTCCAGTGACTGCTGTGACTAGTGCAGCTGGCAACAAGGGAAAGACCTCGTGACAGCCTGGAGAGACAGCTGACTGGAGGAAAGAGACCCCATTGGGGCTGGCAAGGGTTAGCTACCCTTGTCGGCAGTATCCAGCTCTGTGTTTACAGGATGCTGGAGACACCCGCCCAAGGCTTCTAAGAAATTAAAGAGAAAAATACCTCTAGAGTCTGCGAGAGCGGGGGCGGAAGATGACTCAGCGTTGGACAACACGGTTAAGGACTTAGGAACGGAAACGGATATGAGTATGGAGAGAACTTCACAAAAGACTAGTTCAAGATCTGCAGTTAGCAAAGACATGGAACTCCAGGTTTGTGTCTGCGGCTGGAGTAAGGCGACAACGGTCAGGGGTTTGAAGATTCATCAAGGGAGAATGAAATGCTTGAGGGAGAAGGGACAAGGGCCTCGCATTGATCAGTACTTCTTACCTAGTCAGTCAAGTCAGTCGAATGAAATCCAGCAACAGGAAGCAAACCACAGTTCGCAGGATATCAGCACCCCTGTCATAGATGTAAGGAGGACTTGCATGGACATAGTTAGTGATGAACCTAATGATCCTTGTGAACCCGGTCAGACAAACCAGCGTAAGAGAGAAAAGAACCTCGACGGGCACAAGCCTGGAGTTAAATGGCCAAGAGCTTGTGAGAAAACTGCATGGGACACAGTAAACACAGATCTCTGCTTTGCATTGGAAAGGTTAAGTGGAACAGTTGAAAAGAAACTGGATAAATTTGGGGACATCATCTACGCATATGGAAGCGAGAGGTTTGGAGTTGAAAAAAGGAAGGAAAAAGTACAAACTATTCCTGGAAAGTCTAGACGGCAGCAGGAGATTGAACGCTTAGTTAGAGAAAGGATACAGCTGAGGAAGCAATGGAGAGCAGAGCAAAGAGCAGAACAAAGTCATAAGGAGGAACTCAATCTGTTATAAAGGGTCATAAAAGATAAGCTTGCAACATTGCGCAGAGCTGAGCGCCTACGGAAATGCTACAAAAAGAAGGAGCGTGCGAGAACTAACTTTTATAAAGACCCATTCAAATTTGTAAAGAAGTTATTCACCAGCGAGAAGAATGGCATACTAAAAGCATCTAAGTTTGAGCTGGAGAGATATTTGGAAGAAACACATACAGATTCAAAAAGGCAGGAGCCTATGTCAATTCCGTCAGACATCCCACCTATCAATCCACCAGAATACCAAATGGAGGACTGTGCACCTAAGTGGAAAGAAGTAGAGCAAGCTGTGAAAAAAGCAAGGGCTTCATCATCTCCAGGGCCTAATGGAGTTCCGTACAGAGTGTACAGGAGTGCTTCAGGAGTTCTACGAATCCTGTGGAAATTGATGAAAGTAGCATGGGAAAAACAGGTTGTACCAAGATTCTACAAGCATCAGTCAGTTTCGCCCTATTTCCCTATTAAACGTAGAAGGCAAGATTTTCTTCAGCATTATTGCTCAGAGATTGTCAACTTACCTATTAAAGAACTGCTTCATTGACACTTCAATACAAAAAGCGGGCATTCCAGGTTTCCCAGGATGCTTAGAACACATCAATGTGATCTGGCAACAAATTCATGTGACATTTCTGGATTTGGCTAATGCATATGGTTCAGTGCCACATGAACTTCTTTGGGCAGCATTTGATTTTTTTAGTGTACCGATGACAATAACAAATCTAGTGAAAGCCTACTTTGGAGATTTGCAAATTAGTTTTTCAACTTCAGAATTTAGCACTACATGGCAATGCCTAGAAGTTGGAATAATGGCAGGATGCACCATTTCTCCACTGGCTTTTACCATGGCAATGGAAGTAATCATTAGGGCATCAAAATGGGTAGTGGGAGGAGAGCGCTTGGCTTCTGGAATGCGACTACCACCAATTCGAGCATACATGGATGACATGACAACCATGACTACAACAGTAGCCTGCACTAATCGGTTATTGGGCAAATTAACCAATAACATTGAATGGGCACGAATGCAATTCAAGGAGCATCTCTATAATGAAAGGTAAAGTAGTAGATAAAACGTTCTTCATTAATGGTGAGGCAATACCAACAGTGTCTGAGAAGCCAGTGAAGAGTCTTGGGAGATGGTACGACGGGGATCTAAAGGACACAGTTCGTGTGGGAGAAGTTAGACAACAAGCTGTGGAAGGGTTGAAGAGCATAGACAGCAGCGCTTTACCAGGCAAACTAAAACTCTGGTGCTTTCAGTTTGGTCTACTGCCGAGGTTGCGGTGGCCACTGACTGTATATGAGGCTTCTTTGAGAACAGTAGAGAAACTGGAAGCTTTAATCAGTTCACACATCAGGAAATGGTTGGGAGTTCCACGCAACCTCAGCAGAGTGGGACTTTATGGTAAAGGAATACTGCAGCTACCTGTCTCCGCTCTAACCGAGGAGTTTAAGTGCGCCAAGGTCCGACTGGAAATGACATTAGTAGAGTCACGTGACAAATGCGTAAGGGAGGCAGCACCTGTGTTGAAAACTGGAAGAAAGTGGGCGGATGCTGTGTTTGAGGCGTACGAAAGGAAGAAACTTTGGTACACTCAACTAGCTGCTGAAGCAGAACAGTGAGGATGGAAAGTCCAGGTTTACCCAGTGGAGGTGGGTTGTCAAGGATTTGTGGCACACTCGACAACCCAGTTTCTCAGAGAAATCTGGCTCTGGTTGAGACTAAAAGACTCTGGTTGGGGACCTCAAGCATCGAAGAAAGAAAGCACCATCGATGTAAAGGAAGGTAAGTAAGCTGGGATTAGCTGTGGAGGGTTGTGATGCTGGGATGCCAGAATCACTGTCGAGCCCTCTTAAGGTGGCATGGGCTGGTCAATGAAACACCAAGGATGGAAGGTGTCCACTTGAAGACCCCAGAGAAGTACCCTACTCGGCTCAGTCCAGACCGTTGTCATGCTGATGCACTAGGGAGGCCGCACAGAGGTTGATCCCTGGAGCCAGCATTGCAGCCACTGTGTGTGCTGATACGCCAGGGAGGCAACATAGGCTAGTCCCTGGAGCCAGCATTACACTTCAGCCATCAACACCAGGCAGAAGGATGTCTACATCATCAGATAGAAGGAAACACAGATGGATCACATTAGTTTACAGTAAAAGAAGCTCTGTCTTAGTTGGTGCTTATCTTGTCGAGAGCTGAGTCAATGTCAGCATAAAGTTTTAACACCTACTCTCATGTAATGGAAATCATTCATACCAAGTAAGAATTTGCTTGCATCGTTTAAGATGTTTTTCAAGTCAAGTAAGCTTATTTGTGTAAAAAAAAAGAAAAATAGAGTTGCAGTGCTTTTTTTGCAGTGTCGTCTTACTTTAAAGGCACGCGTACCTGAAATCATAAGGGAATTAAAATATTTTTGATTGATTTGATGACCAGGACATATAGCAACAGTATGTAAAGAACAATATAGCATAGGAAATTGCACCAGTTTCATGGAAATTGTATAAGTGGATTAAGGACCTAGATGTCATTAGATAAGCAAAAGAGGTGTTAGTATCATGCTAAAATATGTTAAAATGACTGATTTTATAGTACAGTGCACTCTGTTTGTTTATAAGAACCACATCCGTCCCCGATGATTTGACTCTTATAAGCAGTTGATTCTTAAGAACACAAAACAAATACCTGCACAATGCAGTAGCGCAGTCACTGTTTGATTACAAACTTATCCAGTGTTTCCTACATCATTGCATAATCCACACTGCGTACGTGCCTAATCACGCAAGATGTGATCAAATTCAAAAACAGATTTACTGGCTGTACATGTCATTGCATTTGATACAGTACCGGATTACATGCAGTCAGTTTGCTCACAGTCAGCCCTTGTTAAAGATATAAAATAATGTACCCGATCTGAAGCAAGTGCAAAACATGCCCCGATATTTAAAGTAAAACATAACAATATTTTAAAACTAGCCAGAAATAACTTGGTTGCATTATCAGCAATTACATTTTTGTTTGAAGTTACTGTATTATGGACAAACTTTACCCTCTAACTTGATGGACCATATTTAAAAGCAAGCACAAAGGCAAAGACAATTTCTTGGAGGAACAAGACCATTTTAATGGTACAAAACAAGAAACCACACGACTTGTCCTTCTTGCAACTAAGTTTATACTGTTAATTATTATAACAGCAAGAGAACATTCAAAGAGGAGGTTAAATGTCTAAGCCATACAAATGGCAAAAATCATAGACGAAGAAAAAAAATGGCAAATATATTAAATGATTACTTTTCACAAGTTTTTACAAAGGAGGATACGGACAACATGCCCCACATGTCGACCTGTTCCTATCCAGTTTTAAATAACTTTAGCATAACAGAGGCAGACGTGTTAAAAGGACAAGGAGCTGTTAAAATAAACAAATCCCCTGGGCCGGATGAGATCCTCCCAATAGTACTCAAAGAAATGAAAGAAGTTATTTACAAACCGCTAACCAAGATCATGCAACAGTCTCTTGACACGGGTTGTACTGACAGACTGGAGAATTGCAAACGTAATACCGATCCACAAAAAGGGAGACAAAACTGAACAAGGTAACTACAGACCCAATAAGCCTGACTTCCATTATATGTAAACTTATGGAAACTATAATAAGATCCAAAATGGAAAATTATCTATATGGTAACAATATCCTGGGAGACAGTCAACATGGTTTTAGGAAAGGGAGATCGTGTCTAACTAACCTGCTTGATTTTTTTGAGGATGCAACATCGACAATGGATAATTGCAAAGCGTATGACATGGTTTATTTAGATTTCCAGAAAGCTTTTGACAAAGTCCTGCATAAAAGATTCATTCTCAAACTGAACACAGTAGGGATTCAAGGAAATGCATGCACATGGATTAGGAAGTGGTTAACATGTAGAAAACAGAAAGTACTGATTAGAAGAGAAACCTCAAAATGGAGCGAGGTAACCAGTGGTGTACCACAGGGATCAGTATTAGGTCCTCTGCTATTCCTAATCTACATTAATGATTTAGATTCTGGTATAGTAAGTAAACTTGTTAAATTTGCAGGTGACACAAAAATAGGAGGAGTGGCAAACACTGTTGCAGCAGCAAAGGTCATTCAGAATGATCTATAGACAGCATTCAGAACTGGGCAGACATATGGCAAATGACATTTAATAGAGAAAAGTGTAAGGTACTGCACGCAGGCAATACAAATGTGCATTATAAATATCATATGGGAGATACTGAAATTGAAGAAGGAATCTATGAAAAAGACCTAGGAGTTTATGTTGACTCAAATGTCTTCATCTAGACAATATAATAAAGGTCAACAAGATGCTCGGATATATTGTGAAGTGTTGAATTTAAACCAAGGGATGTAATGTTAAAACTTTACAATGCATTAGTAAGACCTCATCTAGAATATTGTATTCAGTTCTGGTCACTTCGTTCCAAAAAGGATATTGCTGCTCTAGAAAGAGTGCAAAGAAGAGCAACCAGAATTTTCCTGGATTTAAAAGGCATGTCGTATGCAGACAGGCTAAAATAATTGAATCTATTCAGTCTTGAACAAAGAAGACTACACGGTGATCTGATTCAAACATTCAAAATCCTAAAAGGTATAGACAATGTCGACCCAGGGGACTTTTTTGACCTGAAAAAAAAAAATGGAGATTAGATAAAGGGGCATTCAGAACGGAAAATAGGAGGCACTTTTTTACACAGAGAATTGTGAGGGTCTGGAACCAACTCCCCAGTAATGTTATTAAAGCTGACACCCTGAGATCCTTCAAGAAGCTGCTTGATGAGATTCTGGGATCAATAAGCTACTAACAACCAAACAAGCAAGATGGGCTGAATGGCCTCCTCTCGTTTGTAAACTTTCTTATGTCTTATACTGTTGTTTTATTTAGCAAAAAAAAAAAGTTTTATTTTTATTTTTTTTATTTTTATATAGGTAACCAGTACTTCTGACAAGTATTGAACTGCCTTACTTAGGGAATACTTAACTTTTAAAAACAACAGTACTTGCTTTTCTTTGTTTGTTTAACACTTTCCTTTAGTAAACTACATGTAGGAATTCTGGGTGCAGCACTGTGCAGAGATGCCATTAGTACTGGTTGTGCCATTTGGTGCTACTTGCATGTATTTGTAATTAATGCGTTCTCAGTACATAATTAACATTTTATGCTGAAACACCTGCCCAATTTTGTCGGTTTGCAATTACTAAAACCGTAACTTTACAACAGCAATGTTTGCTTGGTTTCTAGAGCTTCTTAAGTGAAAAAAAAAATATGTGCCTCTCTACACTCGGCAGTTAGTCCTTCAGTTTCCCTTCCACTTTTTTAACAGTTAGACACCTATGATTGAGACACAAAATTCTTGGACTACTTCTTCTTACATTGATTAAAGCATTGAATTGTGCTGCTTTTAGAATGAAACACTCATCTGTAGGTACCAAAACTGACTCATGTTACTGAACAAGAATGTTTTCTGGTCCAACTGTTAATGCAAAAGCTTTATTTTTTGCAGTTGGTTATTAGTTATCAACATTGAAAATTGTCAAACTCCTTAAATTAGTTTTTTGAAAATTGTCAAAATGGTCCTTGAAAAGTCCTTGAAATTTGGATCAGAAAAACTGGATGAACCCTGTATTTACCACATCTGATTGAGTTAAGCAGAGATTGTATATGATTTTTGCAGCTGAGGTTTCATAAAATGACATGCATTCAAAAACTATGTTTGTTAACTAACCTCATGTGTGATTTTATCGAGTTGATCCATCTGGTAAAATGACAAGTTGTAAGTGAAGTAATTTCTGAATTTCTTTTTCTGCAAAGTCAAGTTCAAATTTGCTTCTGAAAGTGGTCCAGAATGGCTCAGAATGCATCTGAGAGCATGTACAACCCTAGACCCCTTGCCAAAACATTGTTTTTACCCATTGGCCACTTTCACCCATGGGTTTACCATACGCCCTCAAAAGCCTCCAGTTCCCAGAAGACCCTGTTTCCTTGCAGATGCACAAGGGTCGTGTTTACCATGTGGTGTTGGCCGGCTTTAGCATTCCCTGTAATGCACTGAATTACGTTGTGGTACAACAGTAACAGTAAACAAGCACACCTCTAAGCTACACACATTTTGTATTTAAATAATATAAACAATACTGTGGTTTTTGGTTTGACAAAGTTTGTCATTCTGTAACTACCATAAAAACATATAAATCGATTTTCTAGGCATTTTTGCAGGGCCCTTAAGAGTGGAGGAGCAACTAATACAACGGTGCGTTGTATGCGCCGGTGTGTGTAATATTAAACTACCAGGGCCACAATGGGATTACTACAGCCACGGTTATCATGGCTCGCACAAACTTAACTGTCAACAACCCGACTATTTGTTCAGGATCTACGGCATTTAGGTCATGTTGCTAGATAGAAACACAAAACCACTGTTCTAATTAAAAGTTTTAATTTGTTACTCTCAATAGTCATTTTGATTGTTAAACGCAAGCTTTCAGACACTTTGTAGGAAGATGTAGAAAACATTTAGTTTGAATGGAGTACAGTACTTTGAATGACTGATACATACTGTAACTTGTTCTACATGTCAGTGCAACACAGTGGAACACTTGTATGTGTGTACTGTAGTTATGGTTCTGATTAACAATACAAAATGAATGTATTTGTACAGCTGGAAATGTAATGCAATTGTACTGCACCGTATGCAACATGAAAATGTTTTCTTTACTGGTTATTAGATGAGGCACCGTTTAGTTTATTGTTTTTTTTTTTGCTTTTTTAATTGATGCAAGCAGCTCTGTTTAATACTTTACTTCTAAATTTGAATTAATACCTCACATTTGTAAAAGCCAATGCAGCTGGAACTGTTGTCTATGGTTGTGGAAAGAAATGTTCAGTAAAGCAAAGAAGATCTGTTCTTGAACTTGTTTGGGTACTTGATAAGGTAAAATAAAATAGGATAATACAGATCAGATGCGGGATGTATAACTTGATTTTACGCTCTGTTAATTATTACTTTTTCAGTCAATTCAAGTACCATTTGTCAGTGGTTTACACTGTCACTACTGGAATGTGCAGTACTGTAGTAGTATTATATCTATATTTGATGCATTTTAATTTATTTGAACCAATTATTTAGACATTTTGAAAAACTGAATAGTTTCTAGCAGTTTAACTAAAAACAAAAAACAACACTGTGTCTCTCTCCTTTCTTTCTCTCTCTCTCTCACTCTCTCTCTATGGAATAAAATGTTGCAAACAAGGGTTATTTCAAAACTAAACCTATGTATCTTTCTTTGTAAGGTGCTGAGCATGTAAAAAAGCTGGTTTTTGGTGTTTTCCTAAACTTGAAGTTTCAAAAAGGGGGGAGCGACTTTTACGCCGGTGAGACCTATAAAAAGATTTTTACGGTACTGTAAATTGAACAACTTAAAACAGAATGAACTAAGGGGTGGTGTGGCAGGGCTGAGGCCCTGCATATCAGAATGATTTGTTTTGTGTTATGTTCAGGGGTAGGGGTTGTTGTAAATAGTAAAATAGTGTAAATAGTTTGTAAATAATTACTAGAGCCGGGTGCTCTGTCTGGGACATCCTATCTGCTGTGTTTGCTTGTGGGGAAAGGCATCTGGTGATTGACCAGCTGTAGATCCCTAACCAGCAGGCAGCCGTGTCCTGGCAGAGTGTCTTGTGATAAAAGGGGTCAGGTAATACACCTCAGGGCTGCTGCAAGGCCGTAAGTCAAAGGACAACATCGTCCAGACAATGAAATGTTTAAAAGCCAGAATACTTGGATCACTGTGTGTGTAACTGTGATCGGAGCTCCAGAAGTAGATGCCAAAGCTGCAGGTGACCGTGTGTGTGTGTGTGTCCGGGGCTGGGGTTTTGAGCATTGGAGAGAACAGAGATCTGTAGAACACATGTAAAAGTATAGGAGCAATGTGTAAATAAATAGTCAAATACATTGATTGGCGGAGTAGCGCTGGCTGTCAGTTCACGGCACCTTTTGTTTGTAGTTTTTATTTACAGTATGATGTATGGCCCTCGGGCGCTACCATTGCATCATGTGATCCTTCAGTTTATTTACCTTAAATAAATCCTCTGCGTCTGAGCACTGTTGTTACCTCCTGGGTCTCTCCCTGTCTGTCAGCAGATAACCCACACGCACAGGTGGTAACGTTTTTAAAGTTTATAACAGATTAAGGTATTCACTTCTCACGTAATTAAGAAACCTCTGTGGTCCCGACTCGCAGAGTGTGGAAAGTGCCGATACAGAGCGAATCCTCCTACGTTCGAAGCTCCATCACTGTGAGGTGTCAAAACGAATCTACCTTGGAAAGAAATTCTGTTCTTGAGAGTGACGGCAATACCACCAGTGACGAAAATGCTCCACCGGGTAATGAAACACAGTAAGACATATCTGTTTGTTAGAACAAAACATAGTTGTGTCTGCCTGATTTGTTAGCCTAAACTGTCAAGTGGTAATCGATTAGTTTTGAACTGGAGACAGAGAGTGACAGAGCGAGAGAGTGTGAGAAATGAGTACTATTTGTTGTTTAGTTTGAAGTGTATACTTACTGATAAAGTGCAGTAAAAGTCGTGAAATGAAAACCACAGCTCCAGCGCCTTCATTTATTAAAAAAAAAACATTTTTTTAAACATGTTTACTTTTATATGTTCTACAAAAACATGATTGATTGTAAATTATGTGAGCAATATACATCAATATGTAATTTTTCAGGCTATGATGCGTGGCATTTTATTTATTTATTTTAACTAACACTAATTATTTTTCTAATACCGTTACTTCACATATTAACAATACAGATTGCGTGAAAATTTTTATTTTTTGTATCTTTTTGGAGCATATAAAAAGATAAACACATTTGTAACTTTATATATTTTGTTTTTATTTATGGTACTTAATTTTTAAAATGGGGTTTATAATGTAATTTGGAAAAATATATGTGTGTTTACAAAAACATTCAAGTCTTGTTGGAGAGGGGCTTCAGGGCTCAAAATATGTTGAAGACAGCCGTGAGGAATAGACTTATGACTAATCCTTGTCATAAGAGTGGAGAGACCTCACTGGAAAGCGTGATTATGAGAAGGCCCTGGCAAAGTTCACAAATGAAAAGGAAAGAAGGATCTTCTGTACAACAGCTGCAAAAAAATGTGACTTGTGTAATGTAGGGACACCTTATCCAGTTTTTTTTTTTTTTAACAAGCTAATTTCAAAATATCTAATTCTTACTGACCTAAATACTAAATGAAAACATTGTTTTTACATTTTAATTTTTTATCGTTCTTCAGAAAGGTCAGTATAACAATAGGCCTACTGTGGTTGTGTTGAATTCTAAATCATAAAACATATTGACACAAAAGAAAATATCGCCTGAAAATGTTGGTCGGGGGCCAATTTGGCCCTCAATCAGTAAATCCTGGAGCAAACACTGCATTTCAAAAACTGTGTGTTAACTAGACTCATGTGAGATTTATCAGGTTGGTCCATCTGGTAAAATGACAAGTTGTAAGTGAAGTCATTTCTGAATTTCTTTTTCTACAAAGTCAAGTCAAATTTGCTTCTGAAAGTGGTCCAAAATGGCTCAGAATGAATCTGAGAGCATGTACAACCCCAGAGCTTCGGGCGAGCCTAGGCGACTTCAGACTCCCAGCCAAAAGATTGGTTTTGCCCAAGGAGTTTCAGTCAAAGTGATCATTGGCCACTTTCACCCATGTGTAAAATCTTTCGAGATGGTTGCAGGAAAGCAGCCCTACAGTACAATAGTACACCCCTGTATTCTTCACCAAGTTGAATGGCCTCCTATTGCCCAGGAGATCTGAAGCTTCAAGAGAGAACATCCCAAAGTAAACGTGCTGCCACATGAGCTATTGTCCAAATCAGGAAGCTGACGGAATTACCAGCTTAGAAATTCATAAGAACATAAGAAAGTTTACAAACGAGAGGAGGCCATTCAGCCCATCTTGCTCGTTTGGTTGTTAGTAGCTTATTGATCCCAGCATCTCATCAAGCAGCTTCTTGAAGGATCCCAGGGTGTCAGCTTCAACAACATTACTGGGGAGTTGGTTCCAGACCCTCACAATTCTCTGTGTAAAAAAGTGCCTCCTATTTTCCGTTCTGAATGCCCCTTTATCTAATCTCCATTTGTGACCCCTGGTCCTTGTTTCTTTTTTTAGGTCAAAGAAGTCCCCTGGCTCGACATTGTCTATACCTTTTAGGATTTTGAATGTTTGAATCAGATCGCCGCGTAGTCTTCTTTGTTCAAGACTGAATATATTCAATTCTTTTAGCCTGTCTGCATATGACATGCCTTTTAAACTCGGGATAATTCTGGTTGCTGTTCTTTGCACTCTTTCTAGAGCAGCAATATCCTTTTTGTAACGAGGTGACCAGAACTGAACACATTATTCTAGGTGAGGTCTTACTAATGCATTGTAAAGTTTTAACATTACTTCCCTTGATTTAAAGTCAACACCCCTCACAATATATCCGCGCATCTTGTTGGCCTTTTTTATAGCTTCCCCACATTGTTTAGAGGAAGACATTTCTGAGTCAACATAAACTTCTTGGTCTTTTTCATAGTTCCCTTCTTCAATTTCATTATCTCCCATATGATATTTATAATGCACATTTTTATTGCCTGCATGCAATACTTTACACTTTTCTCTATTAAATGTAATTTGCCATGTGTCTGCCCAGTTCTGAATGCTGTCTAGATTATTTTGAATGACCTTTGCTGCTGCAACAGTGTTTGCCACTCCTCCTATTTTTGTGTCGTCTGCAAATTTAACAAGTTTGCTTACTATACCAGAATCTAAATCATTAATGTAGATTAGGAATAGCAGAGGACCTAATACTGATCCCTGTGGTACACCACTGGTTACCTCGCTCCATTTTGAGGTTTCTCCTCTAATCAGTACTTTCTGTTTTCTACATGTTAACCACTCCCTAATCCATGTGCCTGCATTTCCTTGAATCCCTACTGCGTTCAGTTTGAGAATTAATCTTTTATGCGGGACTTTGTCAAAAGCTTTCTGGAAATCTAAATAAACCATGTCGTATGCTTTGCAATTATCCATTTTCAACGTTGCATCCTCAAAAAAGTCAAGTAGGTTAGTTAGACACGATCTCCCTTTCCTAAAACCATGCTGACTGTCTCCCAGGATATTGTTACCATATAGATAATTTTCCATTTTGGATCTTATTATAGTTTCCATAAGTTTACATTTAATAGAAGTCAGGCTTATTGGTCTGTAGTTACCTGGTTCGGTTTTGTCTCCCTTTTTGTGGATCGGTATTACGTTTGCTATTTTCCAGTCTGTTGGTACAACCCTTGTGTCAAGAGACTGTTGCATGATCTTGGTTAGCGGTTTGTAAATAACTTCTTTCATTTCTTTGAGTACTATTGGGAGGATCTCATCCGGCCTAGGGGATTTGTTTATTTTAAGAGCTCCTAGTCCCTTTAACACTTCTGCCTCTGTTATGCTAAAGTTATTTAAAACTGGATAGGAACAGGTCGACATGTGGGGCATGTTGTCCGTATCCTCCTTTGTAAAAACCTGTGAAAAGTAATCATTTAATATATTTGCTATTTTTTTCTTCATCTATGATTTTGCCATTTGTGTCTCTTAGACATTTAACCTCCTCTTTGAATGTTCTCTTGCTGTTATAATATTGGAAAAACATTTTGGAATTGGTTTTAGCCCCTTAGCAATATTGATTTTTATCTCTCTCTTGGCCTTTTAACTTCCTTTTGACTTGTGTTTGCAGTTCCAAGTACTCTTTCTGTGTACTTTATTTTGGTCCCTTTTAAACGCTCTGTGAAGTGCCTTTTTCATGGAATATTTTTTAAATTGATCTATTAAACCATTTTGGCCATTTTGTTTTAGATTTAGATTTGTTTACTTTTGGGATGTAATTGTTTTGCGCCTCTAGTACTACATTTTTAAAAAACAGCCATCCTTTTTCTGTGGATGTTTTCTCTATTTTACTCCAATCTACTTCTGTTAGTCTCTGTTTCATACCTTCATAGTTTGCTTTCTAAAATTGTAAACCTTAGCTTTAGTCATTACTTTTGGGGTTTTAAAAAATACTTCAAATGAGACCATGTTGTGGTCTGAGTTTGCCAATGGCTCTCTGACCTCTGTTTTAGTTATTCTGTCTTCATTATTTGAAAAGACTAAATCAAGGCATGCCTCCCCTCTAGTCGGTGCCTTGACAAATTGCGTTAGGAAGCAGTCATTTGTCATTTCCACCATTTCAATTTCGTCCGTTGTGTCCCCCATCGGGTTTTCCCATTTTATATGGGGGAAGTTGAAATCCCCCATTAGTATGGCTTCTCCTTTTCTACACACATTTTGAATGTCATTGTATAACAGATTATTTTGCTCAACATCTGAATTTGGCGGTCTATAGCATGCTCCTATTATTATGCCCTTTTGAATTTGTGTCCATTATTCTGACCCATATTGATTCTGCATTGTTTTCTTTGTCCAGATTTAACACCTGGGCTTTAAGACTATTTCTTATGTATAGCGCTACCCCTCTGCCTCTTCTGTCCTGCCTGTCTTTCCTATATAGTGTGTACCCACTAATATTATATTCATCTCCATCACTCTCAGACAACCAAGTTTCTGTAACACTTACCACATCGTAGTTACTTGTTAGTGCAGTAGCTTCAAGTTCTAACATTTTGTTTCTGAGACTTCTAGCATTAAGATAAATGCATTTAATGGCTGTCTTACCTGAGTTGTTGCCCTTGTTTTGATGTGGTCTCCCTTCTGTTTTTTTGTTTTCTCCCCCCTTCCTTTCTAGTTTAAATGCTTCTGGACCTCTTCAAGGATCCCTTCTCCGCGTAGATTGGTTCCCTTTCTGTTTAAGTGCATTCCAGTCATTCCAATTCAGAACACTGCCACATACAGATATTATAGCCACACAAAAACGAGATTGTGTTTCATCTATTAATTAGAAATGTTTAGGAAAATATGCACCTTGTGCTGTACAAATATATTGTCACAAGTTGAGTCTCTAAAAATATATGATGGTAAACTATGCTCACCTCTACATATCTCATATTTTTAATGTGTACAGTAGTTCCTTTTCAAGCAAATTTTGCCTTTTTTGTTATACATTTGTGGTTGTCTTTGGGATTGATAGAGTAATTAGATTGGAACAAAAATATAATGTAAATATATCTCAGGATAATTTGTTGAGATTAATTTAGCCACAAAAGACATCTAGAAGCTTTGACCATCCCTTATGAAATTAATTCTCTCTAAATGTAGTTCCCAATGCAGACTGTTGTGGCTGTTTTTCAAAGATGGCCTTTCTGAGCAAGTAGACAAGCACGTCTCCCTTTCTCTTTGACACGTCCATCCCCTGTAGTCACGTCAAAGAGTGGCTTATTCTTGTCAACATTTGATTCTCTGAGGTTTGGTAAGTGGGCAAAGAATCCGTTCTTTCCCTGCCTGAGGCAGTTCTTAACAGAACCCTGTGAACTGGGAGTGCCTTCAGAAAAGAGACCATGTTTAACATGTTTAATGCCTGACATCACGAGTCTGCCTAGGTCTTCAACTCCTCGGATTTCCAGAAATGGCAGTAATGTCGAGTAAAGCCTTAAACTATAGTAAGAACCGGACAGACCTTTTCATTAGAAAAAACTTCATAGTGCTGATGTTTCCACACCATGTATTACATATTATAATCTAATCTCATGATTATTGCTGAAATCTAATCCTGATGCTTTAGTACCTGGACGGGTACTCAGACACCAATCTGCTTCAAACTGAATCCAAACAAACCTGCACTCCAGTAGGTTTTGTTTCCTCTGAAATAAATGACGGTATATATTAGGAGTACAACAATTTGTAAAAAGTTGTTATTAGGTAAAAAAGTTGAATAAGTCGCTACTTAAAAAAATATAGATAAGTCATTTATTTGATAATGTCTGGTGCTCTCTTTGGGAATGTTTCTGAACACTTTGCAGTTTGTGAGCTGTATTTTTAAAACTGTTTGGAATGTTTTAAAACTGTTTAATAATCTTCTAAAACATAATGTATGTAAAGGATTGCACCTGCAACTACACTTCTACTATTATATATATATATATATATATATATATATATATATATATATATATATATATATATATATATATAAAATTAATATTATAACATTTGGCAAGAATACTCTGGAATAATAACACATGCGAAGTGGAGAATGCAGCTTTTGTTCTGTAGAGAAAGATGAAACTGCAACCTAACCAGCTCTGCTTTAAGGCTGTAGCGTTTCTTAACTCTTTACAGGCACAGGGGTTGGTAGCACAGTTGTAACAATGCTACCAACACTAAAACGTACAGCTATCCTACTACCTGTAAAAGCATGTGTAAAAAACGTAACAAATACATTGGGCTGTACTGGATTGTGTGAGAACAGAACAATAGCTGGTTTGTCATGCCCCTGTATATTATGGTTTTGTGCAGATACTTAAGCTATTTTCTGAAAGTGTTGAAGGGTTGTCTTTGTGTGTTTGAAAGAGTTAACTGGCTCTCCAAATGAAGGAAGTGAATAATAATATTTGCCCATTTAATCCATCACAGTGGTTCCCTAGGCTTTCAGTAACTTGTTTCTAAATAGCAGCAAAAGCAATTATGAATTGATGTAATCTATGATCTTATGGCTCTATGTCTTGGCTAGTTTCTGCCTGATTGACATTGGTGAATTATAAGGCCATATTCATAAAACTAAAAATCTGTTGTTATGAATAAAAGAAAAGTGGTTTATTCTACTATTTTATAGACTGTTGTTGGCTTCTTGAACAAGAGTAGCGGTTTCATAAATATTAAACTTTATTTTATTGATCAAAACAGAATTCCGGACTCATGCGTTAAGGGTTATGAATGGGGCCCATTGTTGGTAAACGAATCCTTGTCAGTACTTACAGAACACACTGCAAACCTTATAACAACGCATTGTTACCTTTCCTGTGTCCCACATTGCAACTCTTAAAATGTTCAGAATTCAACTGGGCAATACATTTCTCAACATTTACTCAAGAGCGATCCTAGGAGAAAGAAAATCTCTCTTCTAAACACTGCAGTGTATCCAGATCATGCTCCTCCTGCACAATGCTGGTTATTATATGGGTTTATTCAGCCAGGTTTAATATCTCACAAAACTATATGCCAAAAAGGAAATTCTATTAACACTACTTCTGGAATTAATGTGTACAGTCTGTTCTTGATGCTGTCATATTTAACCAAAATGCTTTAAATCCTATGGACTGTGTGTCACCAATTCCATTTAATTTTTACATATCACAGCCCACCAGAAGTGGTAAGTAGCATCCTGTACACTTTGCAGTCATTTAATTTTTCAAATTGCTTCCCACCCACCTCGTCTTCATATTCCGGTGTTTTTCATATGTACAACGAGCGAAGTTTGTGATCAGTGAATGCAATAAGTTGTGTTAGAAATGGATAGATTCATTTGTTACACAAGGTAACGGTTGTGGGTTCCAGCACGTATTTACATTTACTGGATCCGAAGATGACTCAAGCCCCAGTGCATTACTTGTCAGGAGGTTTTGTTAACAGCACTCAGAATGTGAAAAAACTAAATTAAGAACATAAGAAGGTTTACAAACGAGAGGAGGCCATTCGGCCCAGCTTGCTCATTTGGTTGTTAGTAGTTTATTAATCCCAGAATCTCATCAAGCAGGAACTTTGCCATCAGCAACTTTCAGTGTGCAAAATGACAACAATCCTTGCTGGTCTGGTAACGAAGATTCACCCAGGAATCTCATTAAGTTAGGGATGTCATATAAATACTATTTGATTTGCCTATGATGTGTGAATACAAATATAAAAACAATCAAGATTGTTAAAAAAAAAAATGCTGTGATATGAATGTGTTTTTATAAATTTGAAGAATTTCTTGTAAGGGAGAAAATACTAATGAAGATTCAAATGAAAAATAACATTTTAGATTTAGTTTAATTTGTGTTACAGGTTTTAAAGATATTTTTAATTTGTAATTTTTCTTAAGAAGTGCTAATAGTGGGCCGCAGTGCCTAATGCAGCTGAACAAGTGGGCCTCAGGTTAAAGTCTGGGAAGCCCTGTTCTAGACATTAGGCAGAGCAGCCTGGTGTTAAGAAATGAGGACATTGGGCCTTTGAATCGCTGCTCAAAGCCATAGGTAGTGTTTGACCTCAAGGCACTTTACTGCCTTGTGTCACAGTCCCACCCGGCCGTAAAGACACAAACACTCCTCACTGCTTCCTGAGTAAATAACTTTCTTCAATAAAACAGTGGTAATAAAGCAGGAAATGTGTTTACGATTTGTTATAAAGGTCTGGTCGTATAATATATATATATCATTTTGTAGGCCTCGGATTTTCCTGTGTGAAAAATGCTTACATTATGGTAAAGGTGAATGTGATTTTTCAATGGTAATTTATTTGAAGATGTTAGTGAAGGATATGCATCGAACGCTCCTGACAGATACTTTAATGCTGTGCTTCCTGTCAGCATTAGAAATGGGTCAGTCGCAGGAAAAGCAGGGATCGGTACTCAAATGTAAGCCAATGCATCTGGCTTCTGGGAGTTTTGAGTTCTTGTAAGGAAGAAAATTGCAAACCATTTTGAATGTATCATTTTTTTAAAGTTATTTTTTCCCTGGAGAAATCTATATTTAAAACAATGCGCTCAGAAAGAGCCATTATCGGGGTCCCTGAATGGCTCACCTGGTGAAAGCACTGCCGTGCGGCGTGCAGAGTGAGTCATACAACCAGAGGACGCAAGTTCCAATCCTGGTTGTGCGAGGCCGCCGGTCTTCGCTGGGGATTCCGTGGGGGCGCTGCATTGGCTTTGGCGCTCCCGGGGTTGGGGAGGTGGGATCCAGCTTAGACTGTTTCTCCTCGGCACTCTACGGCGACCCCTACAGGCCAGGCGCCGAGTGAGCTTGGGGACGGAGATTTGCTAGGCTGGTCTTTGTCCTCCAGAGGCCGGTAGCCTGCAGATGTCCGCTCTCAAATTCCTGGGTATAAAAAGACACAGATTGACACGTGGGATCGGAGGACGCCCACTGAGCCTCAGGTCCCTGAGCCGTGTGGGGAATCGCCGCGGTGAAGGAGAAAAATAATAATTGGGCATTCCAAATTGGGAGAAAATTTTAAAAAAATGGAGGTTCTAGGTTTAAAAAAAAGAAAGCCATTATCTAAAAAATGCAACGTTTCCTACAAGGACTCCCGGAAGCAACTATGTCTGGGGCATTCCTTCAATGGGAAGTGCATCATGGGAAAGAGAGCAAGAGACACTCACAGGTTTTAGAAGTACTCTGAAAAAAGTACAAATCCATGTTTAACATAGTGTGTACCTCTTTCATAGAGTAAAGTGTGAGATCTGCAAAGTGATGGCAATACTATATTATTAGATACGATTTACTGAAGTAATTGTGTTAGCTCTGTGTTATTTGTTAGCACAAATTGTTTTAAAACCTACATTAATCAATTTCAATTACTGGCAAAATGTTACCAACAGTCCATTTCCTTTAGAATATGACATTAAAGTTGGCCACTGTACAAGTCATATTAATTATTAACTTAACAACTTAATAATTAAGCTTAACCTATTCCCTTTCCCATTGCCCATGGCAATATAAAGACAACTGATTCATTTTCTGATTAGTATTGGGTCATTTCTTGCTCTGTTTGTAATTTGAGTTTGTATGAACCATCAGTCTCATGTTGTTGGAAATAGAGTTTAAACCTATGATTAATTATACTTTTATCTATTTGTTTTAATTACTATATTTTGTGTTGTGAAAAATGGTTTACCTTAAATCGGGTCACAACATGTTCTATTGCAAAAACATGTGTAAAATGCACAGTTTGTATATGTTTAATATGTAGAAAAAAGTTAGGTAAGCATTGCAAAGCATATACAAAGCATGGTAAACTAGTAAATGGATAACTGCAAAAATACTGTAGTAAAATTATATAAGGGTGCATACACTCATTACCTCCTACGGTATATTGAAAATAATGACAGTAAAAAAAAACACTAATTTGAACCTATTAAACATTAAAAAGTATTTAACTTAGAAACTGAGGCGCTGTAGGGGAAGATGGCATCTATTCCAATGTTATTACAGATGAACTATAATCTTAATGATTTACATTAATAGTGAAATGCTTCTGTTACTTGAATCTGTGCACCAGCAGCATGTTAGCTTCATTTACAGTATGACAAGGGTCTATTAGAGACCAGTCAGAACAGTATGACAAGGGTCTATTAGAGACCAGTCAGAACAGTACAAGGGTATATTAGAGACCAGTCAGAACAGTACAAGGGTCTATTAAAGACCAGTCAGAACAGTACAAGGGTCTATTAGAGACCAGTCAGAACAGTATGACAAGGGTCTATTAGAGACCAGTCAGAACAGTACAAGGGTCTATTAAAGACCAGTCAGAACAGTACAAGGGTCTATTAGAGACCAGTCAGAACAGTACGACAAGGGTCTATTAGAGACCAGTCAGAACAGTACAAGGGTCCATTAGAGACCAGTCAGAACAGTACAAGGGTCTATTAGAGACCAGTCAGAACAGTACAAGGGTCTATTAGAGACCAGTCAGAACAGTACGACAAGGGTCTATTAGAGACCAGTCAGAACAGTACAAGGGTCTATTAGAGACCAGTCAGAACAGTACAAGGTTCTATTAGAGACCAGTTAGAAGACTGATTGCATGTTTTGTCCAAGGATAACAGGGAATCTGAATGTACCTGGATCATTTCATGCATTTTAAAATCTAATCAACTGTTAAAGTCACAAGGTGTGCTCGCTGGCTGTGTGCTCGCATTCAGTAGGAAAGAGGCCTGAGGTGAAGAGTATATCCTTGAGCCGTTGACGTGATGAAGACATGCTTGGAATGGCTACACTGGAGGGACTGTTGATGATTGTATATCTCCTGTAAAACCCACTTCCTGTATGCTTTCTTCTTTAGGTGGAGACAGTAAGCCATGCCGTGAGATTACTGCTGATAAAATTCTTCAGCCCTCTTCATTGATTAGTGAGGGGAGGGGTTAATGGTGGAGCTCAACTGCACTTAATACTGATAGCAACTCCAGGCATTCTTTCTTTCTTTCTTTCTTTCTTTCTTGGAATCATTTTTGGTTCCTGACCAGATCCCCATTGAAATGAATGGTGTAATGCCACTCTATACCTGTCTATTCTGGAATCCAGCATGAAGCCTGCCTGAAATCAATGTAAATGCGACTGCAGTTTGGCACCAGGTCATGCTTATAATCAAGTGTATGGATACACACATAAGAACATAAGAACATAAGAAAGTTTACAAACGAGAGGAGGCCATTCAGCCCATCTTGCTCGTTTGGTTGTTAGTAGCTTATTGATCCCAGAATCTCATCAAGCTTCTTGAAGGATCCCAGGGTGTCAGCTTCAACAACATTACTGGGGAGTTGGTTCCAGACCCTCACAATTCTCTGTGTAAAAAAGTGCCGCAGGTACGTTACAGTGTGATTATTAACAATCAAATTATTATGTGACACAAGATTCTAGGACAACTGCCATAAGGACCCAGTGATTGTCAAGCTAACAGTTTTAGTTGTTGCAGAGTATTTAAGTCCTATAAATATTTAAATCTTATGTATGTTTATCTTAAAAATAATACCATTGAAAATTTAAAACGGCCAAATAAAGAATTCATCGTTTTTACTTTGGTTCGGAGTCAGTACATTGCAGTGATTAGTATTATTTCAGTGTTTCTTCAAAATATATTCAGTGCATATTGCAAAAAACAAAAAACTGCACACAATTGGTGAGGAACTAATATTACCAGTGGGAATCTACATGTGCAGTGAAATCTTGGGCGCCAGTGCTGCAGAAAAGTTAAAAGTAATTCCACTGCTTTCTACACCGTGGAGCTCTGGCCTGCAAGAAAATGTCTGAACTTCATGAAGTTTTAAATGCAGCAGTTAGGGCTGTGAACTATATTGGGACCAGTGCGTTAAATGCATGTTGCTTTTAGGCTTTGTGCTGTGAATCAGGAGCCGATCATGAACAGCTATTTAATACACACTGAAATACATTGGCTTTCCCGTGGGAAGATGCTACAGTGTCTATTTGAACTTCGAGATGAGGTGCGTTTCTTCCTCACTGAAAAAAACAACCCCTTGCTGATTTTATTGATGATAATAATTGGCTTTTTTAGCTAGGATGCATTGCAGATTTATTCTCTTAAAGTAATTACATTTAGCAATGCAGGAAAAATGTGGTAAGAGTTTTGAGCAGCACTGGAACATTGAAGCATTCAAAGTAAAGCAGCAACTATGGCATAAGTTAATGACAGAATGTTGTTATGAAATGTTCCCACTTCTATCTGAATTTATTGAAAAGAATGAGGAGTTTGATGTCTCCATTACCAAACGGTAATTGAACAGCATTTAAAAGCCCTTTACGATAAGTTTCAGGACTACTTTCCTAGTAACCCACTTTTAGCAAATCTCTCTTTGCCATACCAACTGAGTCACAGCTGTCATGTGACTCAAAAGGTACATTTTATAAGGTACATTTTAACAAGTTACCTCTGAAGAAGTTGTGGCACCTTGCTCTAGGCAAATACCCAGAACTCTCTGGTAAGGCAATTTCAGTTTTACTGCCATTCACCACCACCTATCTGTGTGAAGCAGCATTTTCAGTTGTGATTCAATTAAGAACAAAATACAGAAACAGGCTGTATGTAGGTAACGTGTAGTGTAGTAAGTGTCAGTAGTGGCTAGCCTAATCATTGACAGGTTGTCGGTATGTTTGCAATGCTTGATGTTGAATTGAAAATTAAAACTGGTATTCAGTGTGTTGCAACACAATTTTAAATTGATGTGTTTAATACCATTTTGTACTAATAATTAATTTGATAAAAGCAAACAATTTAGCAAGCTGGAAAACTATCAAAGCCTGAATGCTTATATAGTGTTGTGTAGTTACAAATAAATGAAACTTTTCTTTTTGATTGGTAAAGTATTTCAGTTAAAATAGCAAATAGTGAATAATTTGGGGTCGAGGGGTTCATTATTCCTGTGTTCATTTGGGTCGTCAATCAAAACGTTTGGAAAACACTAAGGTTCTAAGGTTAACCGTGTATCCAGATTACGCTCGCTCCTGCAACAACGCTGCTTTTCTGTTCCCACACGACGCCACTCATTTCAATCAGAGCACCAGCATTGCTGCAGGAGGGAGCGTGATCTGGATACACTGCGATGTTTTGAAGAAAAAATCTACTCAATGCGAAAAAAAGTAATTCCCTAGTTTATTTACTTTGATAAAAAAAATCTAAACTATCACTGTGATGTGGACCACACGGGACACAGCACAGGTGCAGGAACGTGTTTCTTGTTACACTGCAGGGGGGCAGGAACACCTAAGGTCAATAGTCTACGGTGCAGACAAAGGCTTTCAAAGTACTTGGGCACAAATTAATATGTAATTCTGATTGAAGGCTGATACATTATGACCTGAAGGGTTGAATAAGGGATCCGCCTTACTTTTGTTTTCAGGTTTGTGAACTTCCTGTCTCCCTTTTCTAACCCAAAAACTACCCCAAGTTATAGGGACTTGGTGGAAAGAACAAACCAAGAGCAAATTAGATTTATTGCTGAAATTGCTCTGAAAACAGAAAACTGGGTTGTAAAGGAAGTAATTCTGAATAGCAAAGTTTGTTCTGTTCGGCTGCACAAGCATGTATAACTGGGTTATGTCATTTTTACTTGAGTTACATTGTGTTCATCTTTTCATCCAAAACATTTTTATTTTCTTAGTCAGAACAACGATTTCTTCTTAGTGTAGTAGTCGTAGTAGTAATAATTCTTCTTCAAATGTGATTGCAAGTCTATCATTCTGTGAGTTTCTGATGTTGAGATTTTTTTATGTCTTATATTTTGTTGTAAGATGAGCGGCATGCAGCTGTGTTTAAATAGATAAATCTAGCATTTATTACAACTGCTTTCAAGTCTAAACTAATGCACGCTGCTCTCTGTCACAGGTTTGCTTACACAGCAGAATGGTATTTCAAATCTGTACATTATTTAAAGTAAAACTTGAAATAAAGAGGGGTTGCTATTCCTGAAAACCTTTTTTGAATATTCGGCCCATCTATGGTCATCCGGTTCCTAGTAGCTTATTGATTGTCAAGTCAGATCTTACAGGATCCAAATGATTCCACATCAACAACATTATTAGGTAGCCCATTCCATACCCTCACCAGTGTCTCCTTCCCTGTGTCCTCTTTTTCTGACTGTCCTCTGGTCCTATTAAAAGGAAGAACGTGTCATAAAAATCAACACAGGTCAGCTGGAAAAAAAATCTTTGTTTCTTTTTGTTTTTCAGTGATATATTCGATGCCATGTTTCCAGTTACACACATTGCAGGAGAAACGGTTATCCAGCAAGGTACGTTCTTTTTTTAATTACTGCCCTGTCCTGTGAAAGACTAAAAGCCTGGCATATAAACAGAGATTTATTTAACCAAGTGTAGTACCAAATATCATAGTCTAAAATAAAAGTACATGTTTGCTGTAACATTTTTTTTATCAAAACTGCACATTTGAGACCGATATTAGTAAGTGTACATGGCAGAAATGTTAAGGAACTCTTTTGTTAGCTGCGCTTTAAAAATGTTGCCATCAACCAGTTGCTTCAGCAGTTGCCAGAAAAGTTGTGCATCGTGCGTTTTGGGTCTCCTGTGTTTCAGCTGCATGTATTCCTAAGGAGAGCAGGTCCGTCCCACACAGAAATTATCCTGAGGCAGCTTGTTGGGTTTGGAGGTCTGCTGAGACAGCCTACTAAACTGTGGCCCTATCCACTATGGCCCTATCCTACAGTAGCTATCCATAATGTAATAGCGGTGCTGTACTACTGCATTAGTTTTAAAACTGAACATAACAGCCATGTTAACAACAACAACAACAACAGCAGAATATGGCCAATAGATGTCACAAAGAATCCTGCAGCTTGATGCACATTTAACATTAACTGTATTTAAATGGAGATGTTGTTATTATTATTATTATTATTATTATTATTATTATTATTATTATTATTATTAGGCTTCCAAACCGTAGGCTGGGGAAGCCTATTGTTTTTGTTAGTATTATTAGGCTTCCAAGCCATAGGCTGGGGAAGCCTATTGTTTTTGATAGGATTATTATTATTATTATTATTATTATTATTATTATTATTATTATTATTTTCTGCCAAAACATGCTCAAAAACTCACGAAATTCGGTACAGTGGTAGATGCCTATGGATGATAGTCGGTAATATTCAGCAAATTTGCGCAAGTCACATGGTTCGGCAGCCATATTGGATTTTGCGGAAATTGTTAAAACGCCTATGTATCGGAAAACGCTTACTGCAGAGTTCTGAAAATTGCTATACATGTTGAGGTATAGTCCATGATTAACTGTTGTTAATATGAAGCTGATTGGTTCTGTGGTTTGGTAACCACATTGATTAATGTCATAAAATTACCATCAAAATATAAAATCATCAAAATTCAAACATCATCTTCTACTGCCTATAACTTCTTATTGGCTGCACCAAAATGCACAAAATTTGACACGGATGTAGAGGACTATGGGATGTTGTGTCGTGGTCAATATGGCGGCCTTTGGTCACATGGTGTGGCAGCCATCTTGGATTTAATGAAAAGTTTGGACAATATTCAAGTCGTCTTCTCATGAACGGTACATAGTACAGCTGTGAAAAGATTTGTACATAGTGCGCTCATGTCCATGATTGATTCTACTTAAGGAAAAATGGATCGGTCACATGGTGTGGCAGCTATGTTGGATTTTGCGTAAAACGCTTAAACAACAGCTCCTCATGATCCCTTTGGCTGATTGATGTGAATCTTGGGTATACGTTATCTTTGTACTGTCCTCTAAAAGTTAGTCAGGAAAAGTTCCTACATCAACAAACATGACCGCCATGAGCCAATCAATATGGGTGTCCTTCTAGTTTTGCAATTTTTCACCCTGAAATGACACATTCCCACCACTGGGGAAAGCTGTTAACATGGAAAAGTCTAGTTATTATTATTATTATTATTATTATTATTATTATTATTATTTCGATGTTTCCAGTATTGAAAAAGGTTACACAAGTGTACAGATCTGAAGGGACTAAATAAAATGTACGTGTACTATATAGTATTTAAATATGCATCATGCACTTAACATTAATATGTGATTTTTTTATTTTTTATATATAATCATTACCCATATTTTTCACGGCGGGTATATATATATATTCCACATAGTACCTTCCTCTTCATACGCTTGCGCACCCCAGCAGCCCCAAACAGACTGGCTATGTAAGTCCCTGCACATTGTTCTGGTTGATGCAGATTATTCATTTAATAGGAAGAGGGGAGTCCTATGTAAGTCCCTGCACATTGTTCTGGTTGATGCAGATTATTCATTTAATAGGAAGAGGGGAGTCCTGTCTAAATCCCTGCACATTGTTCTGGTTGATGCAGATTATTCATTTAATAGGAAGAGGGGAGTCCTGTCTAAATCCCTGCACATTGTTCTGGTTGATGCAGATTATTCATTATCTGCAGTCATTGGATTACTGTACCCTTGGATTGATGCTCGTCTCAATCCTCTGCAGCCATCATCTTTCCCAAATATTTCCCTCCTGGCCGCAGGTATCATAAGAACAAGCAAAATGTTGGGAACAAGGCTTGTCAGCCTCTTGGCACTATCTAAAAAAAATCTATTTTCAGAGGGGTCATCTTTGATCCTGATCTATCATTTGAGACTCATATAAGGGAAGTTACAAAAGTATCTTTTTACCATTTGAGAAATATAGCCAAACTTAAACCAATTATTTCCGTATCTGGTGCCTAGAGACTAATGCATCTAATGTTTCATCTAGAATTGATTATTGTAATGCACGTTTTTACATGTGGTATCCCGCTTGTAGCTTGTTCAGAATACCGCAGCTAGAATTCTGACTAAAACCAGGAAAAGTGAACATATGACCCCTGTTTGGCCTCTTTACACTGGCGCCCTGTGCAGTAGAGAGTTGATTTTAAGATTTTACTGTTAACTTACAAGGCCCTGAATGGATTAGCACCTAGTTATTTGCAGGACTTACTGACCCTGTATCTTCCAAACCGCACTCTGAGATCACAAGATGTGGGGCTGCTGGTTATTCCTTGGGTCAACAAAAGCAACACGGGAGGTAGGGCTTTTTCTTGTAGAGCTCCTAAATTATGGAGTGCTCTGCCTTTGTTTGTCAGGGAAGTTGGGACCGTTACAGTTTTCAAGTCAAAACTAAAAACGCACTTTTATAAAATGGCTTTCTTATCTTAGTGGGTTTTAATGTAACTTTAAAATTGCTGCTTTTGTATTATTATGTGTATACTGTTATTTAAATGGTCTGACTGTGGCAGTTGTATGTGTGACATGCTATACAGATGTATTGTGGTTTGTTCTTTTTCTTCTGCTATGTGCTTGTGGCAATGTGGCCACGCCCTTGTGCGTAGTTTGTGTTGTATGTTGCATGTTGCGTGTGGTGTGTTAATGTTGGTGTATAGCGATTGGTACACGGGATATAAGCGGGTCTGTGTTTCACGTGTGTTTAAAAATGTATAATTGTATTTAGGCACGGGATTGCACATCACTGCACGTGCATTTAAAGTATTTAATATGTGAGCACGAGGTTGCACGTAATTAATTCACGTGCTGGGATTCAAGTGAATAATTAATTAGTAACTGAATCCCAGCACAACAGTATATATAGATGCACGTTTGACTCACTCGGGGTTGGGTGTTCGGTGAGTGGAGAACGGGAGAGAGAGAGAGAGAGAGAAGGAGAAAAGTACATGTATAGTTGTCACTCACCGTGTTTGTTCGTGCACTGTCTGTTTACTGTATAGTCCGTTTTGTTTATCTCTTTTGTTTTGGCGAATGTGCCGTGTACTGTTTTTGTGTTCTTTTATTTTGTTTATTAAATGCTGAGCACAACCAAGTGCTCAGCTTCACCAACCTCCCTGTCTGTTGTGTGTTACTTCCTGTTTCTGGTCTGACGTCACCCACTGCTGCCGTCTTTGTGACACGTGGTGTCCTGCGTGGGATTACCAGCGCCTCCTAGACGCAGACCAGAGCAGGAACCGCAATTTGTTGTTTAAAAAAAACGGGAAAAAAAAAAAAAAAAAATGACAATGGCAGAAGACGCCATCAAACTGCGGGACTGGGTCCTGGAAAATGCTGGGCTGGAGGCCCAGTCTATGCCCATAGCCATCCGGATCCTGTGGCTGATGGACAGGGAGAGATGGGAGGCGTATGAGAGGGAACACACCCCAAACTCCCTGGAGGAAGGTGTGGAGTTGGTCCTCAGCTACCTGGAGGCAGCTATAAGTGGAACAGCAGCCCAGGTAGCAGGATCTCCAGCAGGAGGATTCATGGCCAGCTGCACCTTCCTAGAGATTGGGGAGGAGCCCGAACGTCCTACGCCTGAGTGGGAGGAGCCCGAACGTCCTACGCCTGAGTGGGAGGAGCCCGAACGTCCTACGCCTGAGTGGGAGGAGCCCGAACGTCCTACGCCTGAGTGGGAGGAGCCCGAACGTCCTACGCCTGAGTGGGAGGAGCCCGAACGTCCCTACGCCTGAGTGGGAGGAGCCCGAACGTCCCTACGCCTGAGTGGGAGGAGCCCGAACGTCCCACGCCTGAGTGGGGGAGCCCGAACGTCCCTACAGCCCAAGAGGGGGGAGTCGGTGCGTCCACAGCCCAAAAGGGAGGAGTCGGTGCGTCCACAGCCCAAAAGGGAGGAGTCGGTGCGTCCACAGCCCAAAAGGGAGGAGTCGGTGCGTCCACAGCCCAAAAGGGAGGAGTCGGTCGTCCACAGCCCAAAGAGAGGAAGTCGGGCTTCCACAGCCCTAGGACTCAAGCTGCCAGCAGAGGGAGAATGCCTGCTGGTTCCACCTCCACCAGCAGAGGAAGAATGCCTGCTGTCCCCATGTCCACCAGCAGAGGAAGAATGCCTGCTGTCCCCGTGTCCACCAGCAGAGGGTGAATGCCTGCTGTCCCCGTGTCCACCAGCAGAGGGTGAATGCCTGCTGGGTTCCCATCCACCAGCAGAGTGTGAACGTCTGCTGGTATCACTTCCCCACCGTCACCACCCGGAGGAGAGGAACAGGAGCTGCCTCTGCCTCCACCACAGTCCCCTGCAAGAGCGGGAGAGCCGCACCAGTCCCCTGCAAGAGAGGCGGAGCCGCACCAGTCCCCTGCAACAGTAGGGAGACCACACGCTGCTCGCACCTCCATCGCCAGGAGACTACACGCTGCTCCCACCTCCACCATTTCCTCCACTAGGAGCAGAGGAGCAGGAGCTGCCTCTGCCTCCACCACCTCAACCGCTTCCACCAGGAGCAGAGCAGCAGGAGCTGCCTCTGCCTCCTCCACCAGCAGAGGGTGAGTACCTGCTGGTTCCGCCTTCTTTGTCGTGGGAGGACTGCTTGCCCCTCCCACCTCCACCAGCAGAGGGTGAATACCTGCTGGTTCCGACACCACTAGGAGCAGAGCAGCAGGAGCTGCCTCTGCCTCCCCACCTCAATTGCTTCTACCAGGAGCAGAGCAGCAGGAGCTGCCTCTGCCTCCTCCACCAGCAGAGGGTGAGTACCTGCTGGTTCCGCCTTCTTTGTCGTGGGAGGACTGCTTGCCCCTCCCACCTCCACCAGCAGAGGGTGAATACCTGCTGGCTCCGCCACTGCCAGGAGCAGAACAGCAGGAGCTGTCTCTGCTTCCCGCACCTCCACCACAGGGAGTACGGGGCCGGAGCCCCAGAAAGGGGAGCTACCGGCTACAAAGACAGGGGAGCGGTCAGGAGACCACTTTCCCCAGCAGCAGTTTCGCTGCAGGAGTTCTTGTGGCGGAGCCCCACAGGAGGGAGCTACCGCTACGAAGAAAGGGGAGAGGTCAGGAGACCAGCATCCCCGCAGCAATTTCGCTGCGGAGTGGACCAGCATGCTGTCAGCCGTGCCACTACCGGTAGGGGTGCTGACAGCATTGCCAGCCATGGGCCCACTGAAGCCTCCCTTCCCAGCCCGAGACTTTGTCCTGGACTGCTGGGTTTTAAGGGGAGGTGGCCGTTGAGGCCATGTGTGCTGCACAAGGGGGGTATATGTGGCAATGTGGCCACGCCCTTGTGCGTAGTTTGTGTTGTATGTTGCATGTTGCGTGTGGTGTGTTAATGTTGGTGTATAGCGATTGGTACACGGGATATAAGCGGGTCTGTGTTTCACGTGTGTTTAAAAATGTATAATTGTATTTAGGCACGGGATTGCACATCACTGCACGTGCATTTAAAGTATTTAATATGTGAGCACGAGGTTGCACGTAATTAATTCACGTGCTGGGATTCAAGTGAATAATTAATTAGTAACTGAATCCCAGCACAACAGTATATATAGATGCACGTTTGACTCACTCGGGGTTGGGTGTTCGGTGAGTGGAGAACGGGAGAGAGAGAGAGAGAGAAGGAGAAAAGTACATGTATAGTTGTCACTCACCGTGTTTGTTCGTGCACTGTCTGTTTACTGTATAGTCCGTTTTGTTTATCTCTTTTGTTTTGGCGAATGTGCCGTGTACTGTTTTTGTGTTCTTTTATTTTGTTTATTAAATGCTGAGCACAACCAAGTGCTCAGCTTCACCAACCTCCCTGTCTGTTGTGTGTTACTTCCTGTTTCTGGTCTGACGTCACCCACTGCTGCCGTCTTTGTGACAGTGCTGTACAGTGCTTTGCCATACTTTTATATAAAAAGCGCTATATAAATGCAATAAATAAAATAAATAAATTATGTGATATACATCATGATACATATGATGGTCATGAGGAATTTTTGTATGATGCATAATGAGATCAAATTATCATTTAATGATGGACTTTTTTTGAAATGCAAAACCAGTGTTCAGATCCTGGTATCATGCTGTCAACTCATTTTAGATCAGCAAGCTTATTTGCAAAAGCACACAACCACCTCTGGCCTTCATTGTTCCCTCCACAAACTATACTCAGAACTTCTTTCTTACTCTTCTCCACACATACATCTTGTCGGTCCAAAGCCTTCTTTTTCCTTTTAGTTTGCTAGTAAATCACAGGGGCTGCTTTACAGAGCGTGTGTGAGATACTGGTATGCTTACTCACTTTATCAACTAGACTTGTGTGCCGCTGCAATCTAGCAGCAAACATTTCCATCTGTGACAGGGCGAGGAGTCCTGCACATGAAAAGGGGGCGGGGCAAAGCCCTGCCATAAATGTATTCTTTATTTTTAGAACAGGGTACCCCTCCACCCCTGTGCAATTTATTATTTTGTATTTGTTTTGTTTCATTATTATTATTATTATTATTATTATTATTATTATTATTATTATTATTATTATTGTTGTTGTTATGATGTATTTATTTATAAATGTGACGGCGGAGCTGTATATTTTGTTATTGTTTCGCAGCGTGGGTGGGAAGCCCCATTCGCATTAGAAAACCTTGAGCAGAAGGTGACCATCTCCCTTAGTTAATTCATTGTTTAATTGTTGCTAATCGGCAGATGGTCACCTGTATATAAGCCTGCAGCTCTCTGCACTCGGGGTGGGTGTTCAGAGGATAGAACGTGAGAGCGAGGAGAAAATAAAAATAAAAAAATCAACGCGATCTGCCCAGCCTGACCTGTGTGTTTGTTTGTGTTTTGTGTTTGTGATTTTGTTTTTGTATACCTGTTTTATTTGGATCTGTGAGCAGTATTTTCTTTTTGCTAAAATATTATTTATTTTTGTTATTTAAAAATAAAAGGCGCACGCCACGTCTTTTGTGCCGCAGTATTTTTTCCTTTGTTTCCTTCCTGCTTCCATCATCCTTTAGCCAACTGCTACCTCTTCAAAAAAAAAAAAAAAGCATGAAGGTTTTACATGGTTCTTAGGAAGAAAGAAGATGTGTTAAGCCTCTCAAAAGCTTGAATGGTGTTTCTTTTGGATTAGAAATGGAACACAATGTATTTAGATGAAAAGCGGTAAAGCCTTCACAGAACCTGTGGCATTCTGTCAGTCTCTGCGTGAAACATGACAAATCGGGAGGGTAAGGTTGAAAGCCAAAAGTGGCCTAAGTGCTTCACAAATCTCTTAATGCTGCCAAGTGTTTACAGAAAGGTTTTCTGAATGAGGAAAACCCTATTTAAAAACGACAGGCTGGTCTAATTGCCTTGTATTATAAGTCTCTTAATATGTCCTGTTTTTCTTTCCAGGGGATGAAGGAGACAACTTCTATGTAATTGACCAAGGCGAAGTAGATGTAAGTACAATAAAAACCAAAGAAACCGTGCTCTGTAGACGCATGTTTAAACCAATGTTTCCGTATGTCTTGATAGGCATTGAAGAAGACTGCAATACATGACTGTCCATTCCTGAACCTAATGTCAAAATATAGGTTATTTACTCTTCCTCACAAGGCCTCGTGCTCAATCTGTTACAGAACCCCTGAAGTTGTTTTGTCACTGGGGTTTTATACTTTATTAATGTCAGTCATCCTTAACTGTTGGAGTATTTCATCCATAACTATTAAACACTCAATAGAATTTAGAAATACTAACAGAAACTTAATCAATTCAATGACAAATGTTTTGACAGTGTTAAGTCTTTTTGAGTTTCTTCAATATTTTGAAAAAGGCTTCTAGTCAAAACGTATGTCATTGAATGAAGTTGCTACTGGAAAGCAAGTTCAGCTGCTGCTGTCTTGAAGTGTCTGCACACTATATTAGTTTTAAACACATGGCAGCCCTTCCTACATTGGGACGGTTATGAATGGATTTTTAAATGTGAGCCACATTACTGGTCAGAAACCAAAAGGACTTGAAGCTTCCTTCAGCCGATCCGACACTAATGCAGATTTCTCAGTGGGTGCAGCTGGGTAACGACAGAGACTAACCAGTTTGAATGGATCATCTGGAGAGGGATGGCGTGCAGTCATTGTCTTTAACTTCGACAGCGAGAGAGATACTGAACAAGAGCATCAACTCATTATTTACATGTATAAAAACAGCTTTCATAAAGTTTTTGTCTAAATCAGGCCGCGTTATGTTTAATAACACAGTAAAGTATGCAAATCTTGGGCATATCTGCAAAGGTTGGAAATACTAAAAGAAACGTAAAATTAGAAATGTTTCAACTACAAGCCTTTTTCAATGTCTTCTAAAGACGCTTGTTGTTCATTAAATTTATATTTCTAAATTCAGCACTGTTGAGTGTTTAATAGTTCTGGATGATTGAGGATTTATTTGCAGTAGATCTGATTGTGTTTTTTTTTTAAGCTCTATTGCTGGTTGGAGCGAGGTAGGGATGGGAAAAGTCAGATTTAATTATATTACATTGCTGCTGGTTTCATGATTGCAAAATGCATTTTCTTTTTTGGCAGTAGAATAAAAATAATAGAATATAATATAAAAAACAGGAAACCACCTTTCCTGTATTTATATAGGACAAGAGAGATAGGATAACAGAATGGTGGATCAAACTAATTCCCCTCCCCATTTCAAAACATGCAAAGAATGGAGCCACATCTCCTTGAACGGGCGGGTGAAGCGTGACATAGATGGTAGCAATGATAGTCAGGTTACAATAGAGGAATAGTGACCACCTATTATGGTGAAACAAGTATACTCTTTGAAAAGGTGACAAAATACAAATTGAGAGTGTTTATACAAGCAAATCTTTTTCAAAGCTTCTGTACTTCACCCATTTTCAGACATTTGGTCGACGCAAGCATGTGAAAATACTGATTTACACCAAGAAAATCTTTTCATTCAGTAGATTTATCTGTGTAAATAAAAGATTTGTTTTATTGTAATATGGTCTTAACTTTGTATAGAGGTTAACTTCACCAGCTTTACAGGGTTTGCATTCACAGAGAGCAGAAGCAGATGAGCTGCTTTCTTGACTGACCCCCAGTAGTACCCCTGATATTTACCTGCAAAACTGAGAAATGTATTTATAAAACACTGATAAATTCCTAAGAAACTTTGTCGAATAAAAATCAAAAATAAGAGTCTTGAAGATGTCTAATAATTGGTCATTTACACTGAAAGACATTTCACCT
Source organism: Acipenser oxyrinchus oxyrinchus (assembly GCA_030684275.1). Taxonomy (NCBI): domain Eukaryota; kingdom Metazoa; phylum Chordata; class Actinopteri; order Acipenseriformes; family Acipenseridae; genus Acipenser; species Acipenser oxyrinchus. The sequence continues at coordinate 25,321,710 of CM060259.1, forward strand.
TTCCCCTTCATTAATGAAACTTACATACCTCATAGTTTAACTATTGGACTGATTCTGAAGGCTGTCTGACTTGCATGTTTGTTTATTATAGTGGAAGGTCAATGTATCCCTGGTCAAATTTAGCAGGAGATTTTTAAGTTGTTTATTTTACTTCCCCAATGTAAATTATGAATGTGGTTTAACATAACATACACATGCAGTACAACAAATCATAGAATCAGTTTAAAAACCAACAAGTCAGTTCACTTCACTGGAAAAACAGGGCCTATTCTTTTTGAATGGCAGATTGAGTACTGAATAAAGGAAATGCTGGTTTCACAGACAGGGGTGGGGAAGTCGCAGTAGGATATTAAGAGGAGCATGGACATAAGAGGATTAAATACATGCCTCTGCAGACTGTGGTGTACTGAACTGAGAGGGGAATCATATTAAAATTGCTGTTTGACATATGCCAGGTGGACTTGTGTGAGGAGGATACTAGTATTTGGGAGAGCCTTGATTAAGGAGTTTATCAAAACAGAAGCTTTAAATTTTCCTGTTTTTTAATTAATTGAATACACTGCTTAACAGAGTCAAACTAAAGAAACAGTCATAATTTCAGAGAGATTGTTTTCCTACAAACTTAATTACATCTATTAGCTGAACCATTCCCTTTCAAGTTTGAAAGTCATAATAAACCCTGAAGATTGTGACAGTTGTGCGTGTCGGTTTTTTAAGTGTTGAACACTACAAAGGACAAGCAAGCTGCATGCCATAGGGGCTGGAAATTCCCCTATTGCATGTAAAACAACAAAACAACTGAAACTAGATCTGCAAAGTAGGATGTGACAAAGAATGATGTTGGACTATTGTACTAGTGTTTTTCTTCCCTGTAAGACAGTGGAAGACTATGATTGTGCTTTTGTGTTTTATGAATGTGTTTCTTAGTGGGCTGGAAGTAGAAGTAAGAGCAAACATAGAGGCCCCTCTAAGTGCAGCTCTGTTGTTCTCCAGGTCTATGTCAACGGAGAATGGGTGACCAGCATTGGAGAAGGAGGAAGCTTTGGAGAACTGGCCTTGATCTATGGAACCCCAAGAGCAGCAACGGTGAAGGCCAAGACAGACCTGAAGCTGTGGGGGATCGACCGGGACAGCTACAGGCGCATTCTAATGGTATGTGTGATCTACCAGAGCTCCCTGTCCAGGACCTACAGGCACAATAAAGAAATAAGAGAACCTAGTTTCTTAGACGGCCATTTTCATCTTCACAGTGGTAGAGGGTGCAAGCATTAGAATGGTGAGGTGGAGCCGATTTGTTTTTGGTGTCTTTTTAAAGACTGTAAAACAAAAGCCAGATTTACACATTGTAATTCCAGTGTGAGGAACAGCACTGTGTCAGCCTCTCAGAAATGGGGCTTGTGCTTGGCAGCAGATGACCCTACGTCAAACCAGATCTGTTGAAGTCTAATGCTTGAAGAGTTACAAAAATAAAGGTGTTTTATTTTTGCTTTATATTGTTAAAAATGTAATTATTCATGCCAGATTATTAATAATATTAAGTATGGCCATACTGAAATAAAGGTCTTGTATTCAGTTCAGTGAATGGATGGAACACATTAATTTAATAATAATAATAATAATAATAATAATAATAATAATAATAATAATAAGTGTTCCAGCAAGCTTCAGTATTCAGTATCACAGTACCTCTGCATATAGTCCAATTGCAGCTACACTACTGGAGGGAGTCTGAATTGCAGCACATGAAATTATACCAGGAAGCAGCAGTAACTTTAACTGTTGTGTTTTTGAGATGCCTGCTTTTACAAATCGAACTATAAAATTAAATAAAAAAACACCAAAATATCTTCAAAAGAAGAAAAGGGGTTAGTGATAATGTTGCTAGTCCTAATACGGATGAGTGTCAAAACCTTGGGTAACACTCCTGTAAGTGCGCTACCTCCTTTACACCACAAGGGTCAGTAACAGACACTTGATGTGTCTCTTTCTCTGGACCCCAGGCACCCCACTATATGGAAAAGCTCAAACTGAAGTGCTGTCACTGGGAGCTGTATACAGTTCCACTGACTTTGAAAAGACAAGAACCCTTTGAGCTGGTACATTAGTCCTTTTTTAGAACCCTGGGTGGCTTGAGCTTGATTTGTTCTTGTCAGCGTTGTTGTCTAACTTCAATAAACACTAATTCCATTGTCTTTGCAACATTTTGAACAATGCTTTCCCTGTTGAGTGAGTGTGAGTGAATCCAAGAAAAGGATAAAAAGCTGACATGAAAAGAAAGCTTGAGGAACAGTGCCAATAGCAATCTGCAGTAACCCTGTGTATACTCTGGTGACATGCATCTTCACTCATTCTTCAGAATCACACAAGGATTAAACAAGGAACAAGAACAATCAGTCTTCATTCCACCAATAATTATATCAGAGTTAATAATATACAGATACCAACATAGTTTGACAAATAAGGTAATTACTTTGTAAAATAAATTGTAAGTCACGTACCTTATTAGCAGCAGCTCAGAATGTTAAAGACAAGACAGTGTAAGTGTTTAAACCACAACAGGTTCTATATAATCAGGTTGAGAGTGTGTTTTCTCTTGCCCTCTTTGTATCACAGACCTGCTGACACAGCAAAGACTGCACAAGAAATAACAAGTTGATTAGAGGTACTGTGGTTACCAAACACTTAGACCCCCATTCACACTACTGGGCCCTGGGCCTCCCCATATTTAGGTCTGCAACCCCGTTCACATTTGCGTTTTAAGGCGTCTTTGTGTGTTCACATATGCGACTGAAAAGCAGGTCTAAAATGTGGCAAACTGCTTGTTTTTTTATGGAACAATAGCCTGCATTCAGAATGGAAGAGCGACCAGTATATACAGTAATCCTTTTGTAGCAGGTTTTTCTTATTATTTATTTTTTTCAATGCAGCACAGTAGCAATTTTATGGTATATATTAAATATACATATTGTCTATTTTGACTTACTGTTATGGTGTGTAACAGGGTGACTGTCCGAGCTTACCCGCACCCACAATCACATTATTCTCTCAAGAACACAGAGGTATTTAGAGTGCAGGAAACAACTTGCTAGTGTTGACAGGTATAAATATTTATTTTCGTAATGGATACTTCACTCAGATTGCAAATGACTATCAGGTTGTATACAATGACTGGCATTCGCAAGACAAGCTCACGACTGACCCCCTAATAGTACTACTGCTCCCTCCTAAGGAAAGACACGGCATTAAATAATGTTAAATACATTACACGTGTTTCTTCTCGTTTGTATGTATTTGTTTAACCTGCATGAATACCGTCTTTGTTTACAAACACGATCGTTAAACTATTCTATCGTTTACTCATTATTATTATTATCATTATTATTATTCTCTACTCCCTAACCTTTACCAGTAAAGACTGAACATTAGCATTACCCCTTCTCTTGGAAGATTACCGAACATATGGCTGTAACAAAACCCTTGTGCATATGTATAGCTACGACAGCTTCATTAAGGGGAGCGCCCTAATCGAAATACAGCAATACGCCGTCACCTATCAAATACACTTTGCCCAACAACATGCACGATACATAATAAACCACTGCTCTAGTGCCAGCAGAATAACATTAACAATCATGCAAAATAAACAATGGTGGCTGAATATGCCAAGTCACCAGCATCATTATTGATCATTATTGAGATCCACAATCCTGCAGTTTTTATATTTATTGCTTAGCTACTAAATAACAAGAAGAAAAGCTAAATGTGACAAATGAAACATAATTATGAATGCACTGCAGCGTGTGTATTAAGTGACAGAAGCAACCTGAAATTTAACCCGCTAGATTTTTATTTATTTAATATTTTTATAATTAAAGTTGTATGATGTAGAAATAATTACCATTCAATATTAATCCACTCCCATCTTTGCTAGCAGAGCATTCGCTTTTCTATTTACCTTTCACACCGTTGGGAGTATGGGAGGGTCTACTGAGCTACGTAACCACATTGGTCATGTGATACGAAAGGCTGTTCCTAAATCTGCTTTGTGTTCATACATATGTAAAGGCCGGCCCTGGGCCGCCTCAAATCACAAGTGTGAACGGGGTCTTAGAAACATACATTAGTAAAGAAGTTTGCTATAGATTCCACTGTAAACAAGGCTCACTGTTATTCATTTTAACCAAGAGATATGTTGTTTGATTTCAAAATGAATAGTTGCTATTTGTCCAGACTTGTCTGCCAGTACCGTTTTTGAATTAAAAAGACATATAGGAAAATGTTGGTTTGATTAATTATATTATCATTTTAGATACAAGATGAACCTTTTCAAATCTACAGTTTTGAATTGTATATAAAGGAGAGTATTGTCATGTTAAAAAAGCAATGATCTGCTGCTGTGAATTTTAGAAGTGCACTTTGCCGTCACCATCACATGACTGCAGTAGCCAGCGTTGCGTAATCACACTTTTATTTTTCCAGAGGAGACTGTTACTTGATGTCCAGATTAGAAAATAGAACACTGGTGTCTCTCAAGGTTATTTTTTAAGGGAAGTCTTTGCCTGGGGTGCTTTTTTCTCCAACTGAATGTGGCGTCAAAACCTCAGAATAAGATTTAACAGCAATTGAAAAGTCTTTGACTAAAAGCATTCCCCCTTTTCTTTGTCTCACACAGGGCAGCACACTGAGAAAGAGGAAGATGTACGAGGAGTTTCTGAGCAAGGTCTCCATTTTGGGTCAGTTGTCTTTGTTGAGTGCTTAAACGACATTCAGCAGCCACACACGCAGCTCGCACACGCTCTTTCAAGCATGTCCGCAGCCATTTAACCATAAAAAGCATGTCTAGGACGGGAACCTTCAGTAGTCACCCACCAGACAGTAGCTAAACAAAGAATGCAAAGTGACTCAAAATGTATAAACATTTATTATGACACACACAAGGATCTTAGAGGAATTCTATGGAGAAGCTTTTGAAAGTAGTCCAAAAGGGATTCCAGAGTGACTCATGTTGGTCACAGCTTGAGATGTAATGACTTTACTTAGAGGCCCCTGGAAAGTAAAAAGCTGTGGCAATTATGATGTGATGACATCAGCCCTGACTGGTAGGTGAGAGAGAGTTCCCATGATAGAGGAAATAACCTCCAGCTTGTAGGCTAAATAAACAAACCCCACAACTCAACACACTCCAGCATTCCCTTTCTGCACTCTCCAGGTCCTCAGAGGCACTGCTTCACTTCTTGTGCTTGGATTGTGTTATTCTGTAATTATTTTGATGAGCACGGGACATGCTCTCGATGTCATTCAGCAGGAAAGAAACAACAAAGGATTAATCCCCAAACTTCCCAAATTTCCATTGGAAATAAGGGGGGGAAATGCTACCGTGAAATGTTCATTCTGTGGGAGTGAGGGTAACATTTAACACTTGAATGGTTTCTACAAGGCCATGCTGTTCAAACCATCACTCTTCTATCATGTGTAATGGAGCTAGTAGGGTCAGCTCCGAATAGTCGACTAGTTAAATAGTAAAGTGACCATCGACCTCAGAAACTGGCAGTCGACGAATTGCATGTCACACGATTGTGAAATAATTGTAGCGTTTCAGATAGACTGAAGTAAACTTAGGTTAGCACTCCATCAACATATAAGTGACATTTTAGAAGGTTAATCAATAGTTTTATAGTGCACAAACAGCACCGTGTTACAAAACAGTATGTTCACAAGAGCTCCAGACATTATGAAATGCATTATTTATTAATATTGTTTCCAAGGAAGCGACAAGTCGACCTATGTGACTATTGCACAATATTTTCATTAGAACTGTTATGCTGTAAAGACTGTGGTCTGAGAAGGTCTGAAGAAGAGATCTATACATACAACCATTTTCTACAGTGTGAGTAGCAAGCCCAAATGCTACAGTACATGTTTCAGCAAATATTTGCAAACTAGTGCAGTGGCTCAGTACGTTTTGTATGGAATGTGTTGCCTAAGCCACTGCGTTCAAATGTCAGAAATTACAACACTAGATCTGCCCAGGATGCTGTCTAAAATCTATTATTTTTTCAGTGTCCCGTAATCAACTACAATCTAATTCTTTGTGTTTACCACACCGTTCCACAAGAGACCAGAACTTCTTGGCTATTCAGTTTGTTTACATTCTCAGATCTGATTTGTATTCCCAAAGAACTTGTGAAAGAACAGGCATGTTCCCATTACTGCCTCGTGAATGAACAGGCATGTTCCCATTACTGCCTCGTGAAAGAACAGGCATGTTCCCATTACTGCCTCGTGAAAGAACAGGCATGTTCCCATTACTGCCTCGTGAAAGAACAGGCATGTTCCCATTACTGCCTCATGAAAGAACAGGCATGTTCCCATTACTGCCTGCAGCAAGTTAAAATGGTATCTGCTAGCTCTGATGTTGCTCAGAGAAGAAAACCACTGAGCACATAGCCAATATTTAATTTAATTAATATTTAGTCAATGTTTATTGAAAAAAAAGGATGAAATCAGTGCTAATTGTTTATTTCTCCATAGTGTAATAAAGCTTGTGAAGTGAACCTGTGTCAGTGCTGGAGTGCATAAACAGACAGCCTCGAATTGCATAGTTCATGACGTAGGTAAATGGATCTAAATGTAAAGTCGTGGATTTTCTTGGTATAAATCAGTACTTTAACATAAGGTAATTTACAACGAGAGGAAGCCATTCAGCCTATCTAAACTCATCCAGGTTCCTAATAGCTGATTGATGTCAAAACTTTGTCAAGCTGAGTCAGGCTTAAAGGATCCCAGTGATTCAGCATCAACAATATGACTAGGTAGCTCATTTATATACCCTAACCACTCTCTGTGTGAAGAAGAGTCTCCTTCCCCCTGCCCTAAGTCTCAATTTAATTTCCCACTGGTCCTGGGTTCTGTGCTTAAGTATTGGTTAGGGTTAACTTTGTCAACTCCTTTTTAATATTTAAACAACCCCCCTAATTTTTCATTGTTCTAGGCCAAATAAATTCAGTTATTGTTGTCTATATAAGTATATCTTTTTAAAACCTTAGGCACTTTTTACATGATCTTTGAGGGGTTGAAGTTAGGTGTCATCAAGTGGGGTAGATCCACTGATCAAAAACTGCCTGCAACTTATCCAGTCTCAACTGTCTCACTAGAAGCCAGGCTTACTTACGATGGAAAATACCGAATGCCAAGCAAACATTTGCACCAGTATTTAATCTGAAGTGCAGCATTGCACCTTTCAACACTTGTGTTTGAGGGTTGGTAGTCTGTAACAATAGGAATGCTGTACATTTAAACCCTAAAGCATGGATTTGTGTGCTGTGTCATCCCTGTGCATTTACACAAGCCGACCCTGTTTATGCTTTGGTACATACACAAAGGAAGAGTCAATATAAACAGATACGTTCTCTTTAGAGAGAAAGGCAACAATGTATAGGAGTTTCAGTTAGCAGGGACACTCAAGAGCTTTACTGGATGCTTCTTTAGGTGTTAATTCTGTCCAATCAGTTTATTTAGATCTGTATACCACAGGAAGATTGATGCATAAATGAAAACAAACGATCGAATGGTACACAACTTTAATAAAACCCCATTCAGTCTGTTCAGTGGTTCAATTTACATTCCTTGCATTTTTTTGTGCAGGTTTACTTGGATAATACAAAAATTCTTCTTCTTCTTCTTCTTCTTCTTCTTCTTCTTCTTCTTCTTCTTCTTCGCTAACTATACTACAATTGCTATTATTTGAACACCATATTTAGTTTTTGTACACTGCACATATTAAAAGACAACTATGATTGCAAAAAATATATATATATATTAAATTGCAGCCACAAAAATGACTTTAGAACAAAAAAAATTTGAGGTACAGGGTAGGTTTACTTTGCAGAATATCAGTGTTTTAAGATGCTGTGAGGGTGGTCCTATAATCTCATTGCACATCAATTGCTGACTCCACCTGTTTCCTTACTCTGCTTGAATCTGATGCATAACCTCCATTAGCCTTCCAGATTCATTATTATTACCAATACTAAATATCTTTTTACATGTGCAATCCCCAAAGACAGCAGGTCCTCTACAGATGTATCAGCAGTGCTTGTTTTCCTTTCTACATCAAGAGTTTCTTTTGTTTTGAACTTTGCAGAATCCTTGGATAAGTGGGAGCGCTTGACAGTGGCTGATGCTCTAGAGCCCGTCCAGTCTGAAGATGGTATGAAAATCGTGGTACAAGGAGACCCAGGAGATGACTTCTTTATCATCACAGAGGTGACCTTTTATTGCAATGTACATACATATTGCAGTACAACCTCTCTGATCCAGCTCATCTACATACCAGCATTCTGTAGAATTGAAATGCATTTTGGGATCCCCTCTCCAATCTGGAACCTGTTTATTCTGGAATCTGGCATGATTTGTCAATCATGTCTGCCTGAAATAAATGTAAATGTATAGAAATAGGGATCTAGAGATTCACCGTGTATCATTGAATTATGATACTTTGGTTACATGACCTATCATATCGTAATAGAGGTGTGTACCGCTGTATCACAAGACCAAAAGCACAACAGAGCTCATTGTAGTTCACCAAGCGATTCTTGAATGAAGTGTCTTTTACTTGGTGTGAATTTTAGTCATGTAACAAAATAGGCCATTATTAAATGATCATTTGATCTTATAATGCATCATACAAGGAGCCCATCAGGGATACATATCACATATAGATAGTGGGATATTAATCTGTCGTTGCACCCCTAGAATAAATATTTATAACTAATTTGCATGCACAACATTTATCTTTTCAGCAAACATATTTTGGTGTGAGGCAGCTTATAAGTGTTAGTGTTGACCAAACTGTCTAGCACTATAAAAGAGAGGCCTGTCATATTGAACAGCAATGAAAGTCTCCTTCAGCAACATGACTAGGTAGCCCATTCCATCCCCTCACCATTCTCTGTGTGAAGAAGTGTCTCCTTCAGCAACATGACAAGGTAATCCATTCCATCCCCTCAACACTCTCTGTGTTCAACATGACTAGGTAACCCATTCCATCCCCTCACCACTCTCTGTGTGAAGAAGAGTCTCCTTCAGCAACATGACTAGGTAGCCCATTCCATCCCCTCACCACTCTCTGTGTTCAACATGACTAGGTAACCCATTCCATCCCCTCACCACTCTCTGTGTGAAGAAGAGTCTCCTTCAGCAACATGACTAGGTAGCCCATTCCATCCCCTCACCACTCTCTGTGTTCAACATGACTAGGTAACCCATTCCATCCCCTCACCACTCTCTGTGTTCAACATGACTAGGTAACCCATTCCATCCCCTCACCACTCTCTGTGTGAAGAAGAGTCTCCTTCAGCAACATGACTAGGTAGCCCATTCCATCCCTCTCACCACTCTGTATGAAAAGTCTCCTTCCCCCCTCTGTTCTAAGTCTCCACTACAACTCCTTTTAAGATTTCAAAATCAACCCCCTAATTCTTTGTTTCATGCTAAGTAGATTCCGTTCTTTCACAACTCATTCTTTAAGCTCTGGGATTAGTCTGGTTGCTCTTCAGTGTACTTCCCTCAGGGCCACAATGTCCCTCTGGTGTTGTGGTGACTAGGATTGGACACAGTACTCCTAAATGTGGTGTCACCAGCGGATTATACATCCTTTGGTTTGTATCTGGACATAGTTAACTACAATACAACTGTATATAAGGGTCTGGTTTTCATTTCAATAATTGTTCCTTATTGGACACTGGGGGTGATTTTGAAACATCAGTGTTATTGTGTGGACCTCGGGGGATATAGTAACAACGGTTTTAATCAGTGTTATTGTATGGAACTCGGGGTATAGTAACAACAGCTTTAATCAGTGTTATTGTATGGAACGCGGGGTATAGTAACGACAGCTTTAATCAGTGTTATTGTATGGAACTCGGGGTATAGTAACAACAGCTTTAATCAGTGTTATTGTATGGAACGCTGGGTATAGTAACGACAGCTTTAATCAGTGTTATTGTATGGAACGCTGGGTATAGTAACGACAGCTTTAGTAGCAAGTGATTTTCAAACTGAATTTAATGAAAACAGTCCAATAATGCTTTGAAATGGAGTCGATGAGGTTGTTAATGAACAATTGTATCTTTAAAAAGCTTACTTGTCACAGGTCACGTACATCACTTCCTGTCTCAACGACTAGATAAGGGGAACTTGCTAATCAAATGCATGCTAACAAGATCAAGAAAAACGAGTGGAAGCATAATTCGCTGTTATGGAATCAACTAATAGCGTAGAGGGAGGCGGCTCTCCCACCAGCGAGCAGCAGCCAAATGGAAATAAAGACTAATGGGAATATTTATTTTGTGTATAATTTGTGAAATTCTTTAAAATTCTGCATTTTGTCATCCAGAATTTACATTTATTTAGAACACACAAAATTCTGATTTACGATTTATCTGGCATGTGGGTAAAAATCGGATGGCACGGATTTAAAATAAAATAATAATAATTAAGCCCCATTAGTCATTTACCCTCTTTTGGGGGGGTATTTTACCACAGCTTACAATATACAACTATTTTTTAATGAGCATTTTGAATATTTTTTTGGTTAAAAAGAAAAAATATATATATAAAGAGCTGTGTTCCTAATTTGTGCAGCTGCTCAACCCAAAAGATACTGACCAAAACCTGACTGACCACCAGAGTCATATAGTTGAAAATCAACAGGCCTTGGTCAGCAATTGTCAGAGATAGGCACTTGTCTTTGTGAGTTTATGGCTAGCTTGGTTCCTATTCTGCAGATTCTTAGTTCTCAGCTGCAATCACATGCTGGAAGTGTACAGGGACAACAGCCACCTACTGTTTCCCAGGCTGTGTCTATCCCTCTGCATCACACTGGCCAACATGCAGGTAGAGGGGAAAAATAGTATTTTAACCCTTTGTGGTCCATTTATTCAGCACGTCTCAGACGCCAGGTCCAATTTATTTTCACACACGCAGTTTATTTTAGACGCGCTGTTTAAAAGTATTTTTTGTCACAGTAAAACAGGTTTAAAAGGCACTGCATATCAACAGGACACTCAGTACTGCATCTCCAGCCCCGCCCCACCCCTTGTTCGCTGTATTTTTCATATACCTCTTCATAGTCGTGCATACTGATAAATCATCTCCTGATCACTCGTTTTATCACAAACTCCTCAATAATGCGATCCAAGTCATTATTTTATTACTAAAACTTCTCAAAAAGCTCTGCAAATGTCCGTGATATTTTTTGAGCTCACTCGGTCTCACTCGGCCAATGAATGGTTTTCTCTGCTTTTTCTGGAGAAAAAACGACTAGAGACCTGTATTTTACGTATTTTTGCTGATGTCGGACAGGGTCCAACATCGGACCAGAAAGGGAAAATTGTAATGTCGGACCTGGTCCGACATAGGTCCTCAAAGGGTTAATCGGATATTTTTATTTATTTATTTTTTTGGATGTAGGCTTTTTGGAATTTATTTTCTTATGTTGACATCTGCTTTTGTCTGTATTTTAGTCTACGATTGTAGGCTATAAATAAATACGTTTGAAGTGTCATTTGTGTTTGTAGTTGTTGGTTATTATAAGAACATAAGAAAGTTTACAAACAAGAGGAGGCCATTCAGCCCTTCTTGCTCGTTTGGTTGTTAGTAGCTTATTGATCCCAGAATCTCATCAAGCAGCTCCTTGAAGGATCCCAGGGTGTCAGCTTCAACAACATTACGAACGATATGATTCGCAAGTCACTTCACCTCCTTGTGCTCCGTCTTTCGGGTGAGACGTAATTGTAAGTGACTCTGTAGCTGATGCATAGTTCACACACCCTAGTCTCTGTAAGTCGCCTTGGATAAAGGTGTCTGCTAAATAAACAAATAATAATAATAATTCTGAAAATATCACTTGCCAAAAGAGACAACTGGACACGTGGACTGTAATACAGTACATATTTTTAAATCCAGTACGTACTGTAGCAGTATGTAAAATTCCCCATTAACGACCCAACAGCAAAGTGAAATCAAAATGTTACCCATGCACAGAACTGCGTAAAACGTAAAAGGCAATGCAATTTAGCAGCACCAGTTCCCAGAATTTAAACCGTATCCAAAGTCAGTATTCAAAATTGCAGAATATAGTGCTCGATAAGGTCATAACATCACAGTTCACTTGCAAATGAAAATGCACAAAAGCAACTAAAGATCACAGATTTTTAAAAAAATGCATCACAGTATCTAAAACTGTTTAATGATTAACTTTTAATCTACTGTAACTTGCATCGCTCGCTTTGTTTTTGCTGCATTTCCGTCATGTGAAATTGGAGGAAGCGCCGTGTAACTGCACAATAAAGACGAAATGAAAAACAAAAACACACAAAAAAAAAAGCGGGCTTTGATGGATATTTAAATACATTGTAACATTGAAGAGGCTTTGTACCAGAAAACTTGTCACGAAGTCAGAAATTGTGTGTGACGGGTAAGTGCATTCATTTGTTACATATATATAATGAGAATTTATTTTATTCTTAATACAAGGGTGGTAAAACGCGACTGAAGTGTATCTGGATAATGAATATCCAAGTGCTGACTGTATATGCGGTGATTTGAGGGAAATCCAGCAATGTCATAAAGCTCGTGATTAAGTGGGAGACTGATATAACCATTAACCTGCTTTATCAAGTCACCCGTGACCCTTTGAAATGACCCAGAGACACCGAAGCACAATGCTGCCAACACCTTCATATGCAGGGGTACGGCACTGCCCCTTTTCATAGGCAATTCAAGGTCCTAGCTAGACGCAGTCAAGTTTTTAAATTGTCAACTGGTAAATCTAAGAAGTGAGCCCTGGTCCTGTACATCCTCTCTTTGTATCGTCGGCGTCGCAGCCGGGGTTTGTCAATCTCAGGCTCGCACTCAATCTCTAAAATAGGAGGCCCTGTGGTCCAGTGGTTAAAGAAAAGGGCTTGTAACCAGGAGGTCCCCGGTTCAAATCCCACCTCAGCCACTGACTCATTGTGTGACCCTGAGCAAGTCACTTAACCTCCTTGTGCTCCGTCTTTCGGGGGAGACGTATTTGTAAGTGACTCTGCAGCTGATGCATAGTTCACACACCCTAGTCTCTGTAAGTCGCCTTGGATAAAGGCGTCTGCTAAATAAACAAATAATAATAATAATAATAAAATTACATTTGCTGCTACTGCTGCTGCAACTGTTGCCACTCCCAGCAAAGCCAGACTGTAGTTTGTTTATTCTGTTTTTTTTAACACCAAAGAAAAATATGGTTTCACGGTGAGTGTCACAAGGTAGGCTTGAGTGGCGTGTGTGGTGAGGCCACAGACCAGGAAGCAATGTTCAGGAAACAGAGGTACGGGGCTGAAACTGCGTGGCAGTGCAGTGTATTTATTTAACAACGAAAAATTAACACAAACAAAATACCTTTAAAAACAGAAAACAAACGGCACGTGGGCCAAAGTAAAACAGAACAAAACAAGTAATCTTTAAACTAGAACGAGTACCTAAAGGTCTCATAGTTGGTAGCAATCATCTTTCTCGTAGTCACAGTGTTGTTTTACATTCCTCCTCTTAGCTCTCTTCTCAGACAAAGGATCTCTCCTCTGACTTCTGTAGTTTGTGGCTGGAGCCCAATTAATCAATAATTAACAATTACTCAATTAAGGCTCCAGCCACATTCTCACATGTATTTTGGCAGTGAGGAATTTAGCCCCCTCCCTGCTGATCCAAAACACACAAATGCAAAATCATAATAATAAAAGGAACAAATACATATATACATAAAAACGGTAATAGATCATAACAGCACAAAAATAATATATACATTAATAAGGGGCGGGCACCCCGCCACAGTGAGTTATATACTTTTTCGTTAATTAAAACCCTCCTTTTCCAAGTGCAAATTAACTCCTGATAAATGACGACAACTCAGATTTCCTTTTAAATTCCCACGCAAACAAAAGAAAGTCACAAGAAGCACTGCTTGTTAAGATATTAATTATGTTAAGTTAGGATATTAATTATGTTAAGATCGTAATTCAACATAATTTCTTAAATCACATTAGCACGATTATTTAATAACGAAGTAGGCATAACGACCGCTTGAAAATGCCAAATATCTATTAGTTCATTAACACTAGTTATCATTTACCAACTTTTGAAAATCCCCCAGGTTTTGTACTGTGGAATGGCTCCCGAGTTGCTCATCTGGTAAAGGCACTCAGTGTGGAGTGCAGGATGCGCCCTATAGCCTGGGTGTCGTTCAAGTCCAAGCTATTCCACTGCCAACCATGGATGGGAGCTCCCGGGGGGTGGCGCAGAATTGGCTGAGCACCCCTCGGGGGGGGGGGGGGGCTTAGGTCGGCCAGGGTGTCCTCAGCTCACTGCGCACCAGCGACCCCTGTAGACTGGCTGGGCCCCTGCAGGCTTGCCTGTAAGCTGCCCAGAGCTGCGTTGTCCTCCTATGCTGTAGCTCTGGGTCGGCTGCATGGTGAGCCTACAGAGTGAAAAGAAGCAGTCGGCTGACAGCACACTCTTCGGAGGACAGCGTGTGTTTGTTTTCGCCGCTCCCGAGTCAGCGCAGGAGTGGTAGCGGTGAGCGGAGCCTAAATACAGTTGGACATTCCAAATTGGGAGAAAAATGGGGTAAAATGAACTGGCGACTGTGACAGGGTGGCTGTGCAGGGACGTCAGGTCAGAAGCAGGTACTAAAAACAAACTGACACCAGGGAAGTACTGCAGTTAAAGGCACGGCGTGCGCCGTTTTATTCAAATAATACAAAAAGAAATAAAATATTTAAACACAAAAACACTTGCTCACAGAGCGAAAATAAAACAGGTAAACAAAACAAAATCACAAACACAAAGTACCAGTCAGGCTGGGCAGTAGCCTTCACTGATCCTGTGTTTAATTTTTAGTTTTGTTTTTGTCTCGCTCCTCTCGCTCCTAACACACCCAGAGCGCAGAGAGCTGCAGGCTTATATGCAGGTGACCATCTCCCGATTAGCAACAAATGAATCGCTTAATTAATTCGGGAGATGGCCACCTTCTGCACAAGGTTTTTTAATTATTCCTGGCAGAGGACGAATACCCACTCTCGCCTCTGCCAGAACACACTTTAAATAAAACAATAACAAACAGAAACGCACGGCTACGCCGTCATATAAATACAAATAAAAAATAACAAAACATATGGCACTTCGCCGACAAAAATAAATACAATAATAAATCATAAAACACAAATTACAAAATAACACAGGGGTGGAGGGGGGACCCCGTTCTAAAGTAAAATAAACAAATCAATGACCAGGGCTGCTCACCCTGTTACAGCGACCTACTAAATTAAAAAAAAAAAATACTGTTGAAAAGTCAGAGGGAAAGCAAACGTATTCAAAACAGGAAGAATTAAATGCAGAAGAAGGTGTGTGAGAAGTAGGGGGGTGAAGTAAAAAAAAAACAACATTCAGATTCAATGAAAATAAACAGATGAGATTGCCAGAGAGCATGGGAACGGATGGGACAAAACTAAAATAGAACTTCTTAACAATTCTCTTCACTTGATGATCTAGTGGAGTTTAAAGGGGTAATAACCAAGGCTTGTTCTTTAGAGTGTTTAGTGTTAGACACACACAGGGTTCCAATCTGGCCTTCCCAAAACCCACACTAAGCAGACAGAAAACTTGTACTAGACCAGCTGTGGACCATTCTGCAGCAGAACTGGATTTGCTTATATTCTCTTGTCCAAAATGGTTTTGCAATTGTTCCACCTCCTGACCTCAATTACAAAAATTCCATGTTGTGATGTACAGTAGTGCCCAAAACCTTAAAGGCTCATGTAGCAGGGTGGGAGCCCTGCACATAAGGAGGGGGCTTCTGTGCTTCTGTGATTGTTTATTGTAAATAAGAGTGTGGTGATTGTATAAATAAGAATGGGATTGGTTTTAATGAGGAACCTGATGCTCTGTGAATATCAGCCTGCCCGCTCGGTTTAGTTACAGGAACGAGCAGCGTGTGTATGTTTACCAGCTGCGAGCGCCTAATCAGCAGGTGGGCATGGTGCAGCAAGCGCCAGGAATGAAAGGGTCCTGATTACACAGATCAAGGCTGCTGTAAAGCCATAGGGGTCAGAGCGCTGCTGCTGCTGAAGTATGGGTCCGTCTGTACTGCTGAATGACTGGGTTCAGGAAACAAAGTGACCACCTCTAACGGCGCTCATGTGTATATTCCGAGGTCGGGGGGTTTTGTTCCTGGAGAAGGAAGCTGTACTTGTGTGTATATTATTATTATTATTATTATTATTATTATTATTATTATTATTATTATTATTATTTCTTAGCAGACGCCCTTATCCAGGGCGACTTACAATTGTTACAAGATATCACATTATTTTTACATACAATTACATTATTTTTTACACATCATTTTTACATACAATTACCAATTTATACAGTTGGGTTTTTACTGGCGCAATCTAGGTAAAGTACCTTGCTCAAGGGTACAGCAGCAGTGTCCCCCACCAGGGATTGAACCCACAACCCTCCGATCAAGAGTCCAGAGCCCTAACCACTACTCCACACTGTGTATATTCCGAGTTCGGGGGGTTTTGTTCCTGCAGAAGGAAGCTGTACTCGTGTGTATATCCGAGGTTGGAGTTGGGTGAACTTCCCGAGGGACAGGGAGTTAGTTTCAGGATAGTAGATCCCACCCAGTATAGCAGACAGGTGGAAGTGGGACCTCCATTTATAGCAGAGTAGCGTGAGCCGTCTTTACGGCGCATTTTGTTTGTAGTTTTTGTACAGTGTTTATTTAGCCTTTTGTATGCCAGGCCGTATGTCTCACGTGAGTTATCACTGCTGGTAGCGTCACGTGGGGTTCCTGTATGTACTGTATGTAAATAAACCTGCACGGGTGTGTCAATCCCAACCGTCTCCTGTCAATCACGCAGCGAACACACATCACGTCATTCCTTCATGCATTGTAGCCAGTCCCCTGTTACAGCTCGTTTTTGCATAATTAAGGTGTTTAGCTGTTACACAAAAAACAACATTCACTGTTTGTTTTATTACATATTGTATTCATGTTCATTGCCAGTAGTTTGCCTCTTTAAGAACGTAGCTGTTGCCTGCTTGCTAAACTGTTTGTTTGCTTGAGGCTACATGTATGTAGATAGTGCTGGATCATACCTATAGAGGTCCCCTGCATGCAAAGGTGTTTTTTGTTGCTGCTTCGATTCCTTGACACACTGTTTCACAACACTAAATCAGAGGATTGCTGTTATGGAGGCCCCATTTGAACTGATCAATTATTCTTTTAACAATATGCTGAGCGTTCTGAAAACAGTGGAACGCTGACAAGAGCCCCATGTCATTTTTTTCCAAATGCTAAATTCCTTTTGTAAGCTGAGACAAACATTTAATTTTCAGATATTTCCATGCCCTAGTTTCCCACTCCTGCTTTTCACGCAAACTAAGCACAGAATTAAACTTTCCCAGACAAGGCAGATGTGGAATGTATCCAGTGGTTTCCAAGGTCAGGACACTGTCCCATGTGGGATTTCTGAGAATAGGTCTGATGGCACGTGAATATGACTACAAAGGCATTTTTTACAAATAAATTGTAGCATTAAGCATTCTGTGAAGTGCCTCATAGGTGCTGTGGCAACATGCTGTGATCGGGTGTTTTGCTTAGGTACACTGAGAATCTTTTCTTAGTCTTTGGACTTTTTTTTCTGTGGTTATTCTGCCTGCCAGAAAATTGTTAATTGTTAGTCACTTACAGCAATGGGAGAACAAAACGAATATTTGTTCAGGGTAAAGGTAAGAGCTCTAATGAAAATTGACATGTTTACATTTTTTCTTTGAGTTGTACAAACAAGTCTTTAGAACCCAGAGTTGCTGTCTTTAAATGTAATTACAACAGAACCTCCTAATACAGGAAAGGCTTTCAGAAATAAATAATTGTGGTCTTTGATCTTATTTTTTATTTATTTATTAGACGCCTTTATCCAAGGCGACTTACAGAGACTAGGGTGTGTGAACTATGCACCAGCTGCAGAGTCACTTACAATTACGTCTCCCCCGAAAGACGGAGCACAAGGAGGTTAAGTGACTTGCTCAGGGTCACACAATGAGTCAGTGGCTGAGGTTGGATTTGAACCGGGGACCTCCTGGTTACAAGCCCTTTTCTTTAATCACTGGACCACACAGCCTCCCTGAGCTTTACTACAGTAGGATAGAGAAATGGTGTATATATATATATATATATATATATATATATATATATATATATATATATATATATATATATATATATATATATATATATATATATATAAATAATTTAT